>JAOTNS010003963.1:0-357500 GCA_028476615.1 Culter alburnus
CAACAATAATAACAGTTATGCCATAATCGGTCAAAACTTGCTGTCCGCCATTTGAATTTCTATTTTTTAAAACTCCTACACCATTGGTCCGATTTTCACCTAAATAGTCTCGGATCATTTTCAGACCTTTGAATGTGTCATTGGCTCCTCACACTGACCACACAACATCAATTTAGCAACAGCGCCACCTATTGTTCAAAAGTGATAAGCAATTTAATCATATTACAAGTGATTGTATTTGTGATTTTTCAGCCATTTTGACAAAAATAATCTAAAAATGTCTTTAATTGCTCATCGTTTCAATTGCGCTGAAGCTCCCAGCCATGTGTCCATGACTCATCATACTTTTTTGTGCTTGGCCCCGATAATTGCTGCATGCAGCTGTATTTTCTTCTTTTTTTTCTAATAATAAAGTATATTTACAAGCGGTTTAATTCATAAAATGATCCCATGATGGGACCCCTAAAAGGTTCCATATATGAAGCGCCTGATGGAACTTTTTAAGGTTGTAATAAAGGTGTTTAAAGGGCTTTTGTTCTCTGTCACTATAAGTAAATGATGAATATTGCAGTATATACGTTGTTAGAAACACTTCTGCGTGCTTCTTTAACAGCAGTACTGTTCCAGAGGTAATTATATGAACAAAAACAGTTCAAGGGGAAGTTAAGGGGAAGGGTGTTTATCTGCTCAACACCATCAGTGATTTTCCACTGCCTCTTGAAAAAACCTTGAGTTTCTAGACCATTCGTACTCTCTGATTGTTCTTCACTTACTTGGTACATTTCCACTGTCTCCAAGTGCTTTGGAAAATTTCCTTGCTGAGTCACAACACCTTCCTATCTGTTTCAAGATGTGTTTGTCCTTGTCTAGGACTGGATGACCAGATATTTTTGTGTTTAAGACATTAAGAACAGTGCATTGAAATTCTGCACTTCTGATGTGAGGGTTACTTACAAATGCTACTGAGAAATTATTTTCTCTCAGATGCATGCGTTATGCATGTCATTTATTCATGCATATTTTAACACAAAGTAGTCTAATCGAGCATCTGCATCTATACAGCATTAAATGCAGATGCTTCATACAGTACTGATTGTTCCTTTTCTTTTTATCCATCGCACGCGCGGATTAGTTCTTGTTTTGTCTCACAGAATCATAAATCCTCACATTCTGGTCCACGAGTCGAAAAATCGAGAAGGTTTTGGTAACTCCGCCTCCGCGCGATGAAGTGAGACTGTGGCATGCGACACATAATAACCAACTGCAGAACCGCAGAGATGTTCGTCATCAACGGGAGGACGGTAGCGCGAGACCAGCAGTCTCAGACCGGCGCTGGGGTGGAGCTTATGCCTTATAGTTACAGTGAAGGGGTGTAGTGGTTGGATAAGCGATAGTCAGCGGGTTTAAACCTGCTGTCCTCAGACTGCTGTGGTAGTTCTGCGGCTCTGCAGATAGATATATCTCGTGCGACACACTTCCAGACGGATCAGGTGAGCGAACCTGCGCACATTCGAATAGTTTTACAGACACCAGCTTAACGGTTTTAAAAGGATTTAAGTCTACCTTGAAAGATATTTTTTTATTCTGCTCTGGAAACATTAAAGGTATGTATAATGCTTAGATTATTATATTATTCAAGAATATATTAAATGCAAGTTTAATGCTTTATTTCATGTTGTACATATATTTAAATTGGAATGAATAAAAATCAATGATTTTGCATCATCTCATATGTTGCAGGTTCATCATCATCATGCAAGTTCGTATCAACAGCGCTGATGTGAAATACACTGAGAAACACATCGAGTCTCGTTACTGTTACCACACTGCGTCTGTGTGTCGAGATGGAGACGAGTTCACTGTGAGTGTTTCAACACCTTTAAACTGATGGATTCTGAGGGTTTTATTAGGAGAGTCTGTGTGAATAATAAAGCTGCATGCATTTTGTTCCTTATTTGAATCGCTGACATGCCACTTCTGTTAAACAACATTTTGAATCACTCCAGCTAACAGGGAACCTTTTCAGAAGAAGTTGGCGTTCTCTTAAAGGCGCACCTCGCTCAAAAAATTGTCATCATTTACTCGCCCTCAAGTTGTTTGAACCTGTAGGACTTTCTTTCTTCTGTTGAGCACAAAAGAAGATATTTTTGAAGAATGTGGACAACCAAATAGTTATTAGACCCCATTGACTTCCATAGTGTTTTTCCCCCATACAGTGGAAGTCAGTGGGGACCAGCAACTGTTTGATTACCCACATTCTTAAAAAATATAGTTTTTATATTCAAGAAAGTTAGTAAAAAAAAAAAAAAAAAAAAAAAAAAGGAAATGAATGATATCGTGCGTACAATTAGTGAAACAGAGTGAACAAATTTTTATATTGTGCACACAATTAGTAACACGATGGAACGAATTTATTGTGCGTGCAATTTAGTGAATGCGGGAACTAATTATATTGTGCACACAATTTAGTAAATGAGGGAACAAATTATATTGTGCGCACTATTAGTGAAACACGGGAACGAATTATTATATCGTGCGTGCGATTTAGTAAATGAGGGAATGAATATATTGTGTGTGCAATTTAGTGAAATGAGGGAACAAATTATATTGTGCGCACTATTTTTAGTGAACACGGGAACAAATTATATTGTGCGCGCAATTTAGTGAAACGCGGGAACTAATTATATTGTGCTCACAATTTAGTGAAGCAGGAAACATTTATATTGTGCGCAATTTAGTGAAACGCGGGAAACTAATATATGTGTGCGCACAATTTAGTAAAATGAGGGAACAAATTATTGTGCGCACTTTTAGTGATTATATTGTGCGCGCAATTTAGTGAAACGCGGGAACTAATTATATTGTGCACGCAATTTAGTGAAATAATTATATGTGCCACAATTTAGTGAAAGGGAAAATTATATTGCGCGCAATTTAGTGAAACGCAGAACTAATATATTGTGCACGCAAATGTTTAGTAAAATGAGGGAACAAATTATATTGTGAATTTAGTTGAGGGAAATTATATTGTGTGTGCAATTTAGTGAAATGCGGGAACTAATTATATGTGCGCACACTTTAGTAAAAGGAGGGAACAAATTATATTGTGCGCACTTTTAGTGAAACACGGGAACGATTATTTATCGTGCGTGCGATTTAGTAAAATGAGGGAATGAATTATATTGTACTCACAATTTAGTAAACACAGGTAATTAATTCTGTCGTGTACACAGTTTAGTAAAAGAAGGAAAAATTATATTGTGTGCACAATTTAGTAAAAATGGGAACAAATTATATCGTGCGAGGGAACAAATTATATGGTGCGTGATTTAGTAAAACGAAGGAATGAATTATTATATTGTGCGCACAATTTAGAAACGAGGGGAACTAATAATTGTGCGAGGGAACTTACTATTAGTGCATGCATTTAGTAAAATGAGGGAATAAATTATATTGTGCTAGGAATGACATGTTATATCATGTGCAAGATGAGTAAAATGAGGGAATGAATTATATGCACACAAATTTAATGAAATGATGGAACAAATATTTGTGCGCACACTTTAGTAAAAACGGGGAACAAATTATATTGTGGCACAATTTAGTGAAGGGATGGACGAATTGTGTGCACAATTAGTAAGCGATGGAACGAATATATTGTGGCCAATTTAGTGAAGGGATGGAACGAATTATATTGTGCGCACAATTTAGCGAAGCGATGGAATGAATTATATTGTGTGCACAATTTAGTGAAACGATGGAACAAATTATATTATGCGCACAATTTAGCGAAGCGATGGAACAAATTATTGTGCGCACCATTAGTGAACGATGGAATTAATATATTGTGGCACAATTTAGTAAACGAGGGAACAAATTATATTGAGCGCACAATTTAGTGAAGCAATGGAACGAATTATATTGTGCGCACAATTTAGTAAAACAAGGGAACAAATTATATTGTACGCACAATTTAGTGAAACGATAGAACTAATTATATTGTGCGCACAATTTAGTGAAACGATGGAACGAATTATATTGTCCATAATTATTTATTTAATAGGGACAGTGTGTGTTAATAAACAAAAATTGATAATACATGGATGTAAACACCGATTGTAGCCAAAGGCTAATTTCCATCCGTTGTCCCCAGGACTGTAATCACAAGAGCCAATACATAAACAACAAAATTTCATATACAAAAAACAAAAAAAAAAAAAAAAAAAAAAAAAAAAAATTACACAATCATTATTGCATTCATGTTGCACGATTGCTCACACAATTAGTGAAGCGACGCACAATTTAGTGAAGCCAATTATGTGCGCACATTTAGTGAAACGATGGAACGAATTATATTGTGCGCACAATTTAGTGAAGCGATGGAAGTGCGAACAATTTTGATGGAACGAATTTATTGTGCGCACAATTTAGTGAAGCGATAACAATTATATGTGCGTACAACACAATTAATGGAACGAATCGAAGTGATGGAACGAATTATATTTTGCGCACAATTTAGTGAAACGATGGAACGAATTATATTGTGCGCACAATTTAGTAAAACGAAAGAATTATATTGTGCGCACAATTTAGTGAAACGATGGAACGAATTATATTGTGCGCACAATTTAGTGAAACGATGGAACGAATTATATGTGCACAATTTAGTAAAACGAGGGAACGAATTATATTGTGCGCACAATTAGTAAAACGAGGTAATTAATTCTATCGTGCACACAATTTAGTAAAAGGAGGAAACAAATTACATTGTGCACACAATTTAATAAATCAAGGAAACTAATTATATTGTGCGAGGGAACAAATTACTATATTGTGTGAGGGAATGAATTATTATATTGTGCGGACAGTTTTGTAAAACAAGGGAACAAATTATTATATGGTGCACACGATTGAGTAAAACGAGGGAACAAATTATATTGTCCACACGGTTTAGTAATTAATTATTATTGTGTGCAGTTTAGTAACACCAGGTAAAGAATTATATTGTCTGCACAATTTAGTAAAACGAGGGAACAAATTATATTGTGCACAATTTAGTAAAAAATAGTTAATTCAACAAGCAGGCAGCTACGTAACAGGCAGGAACTTAAATACACAGATAATGACTACTGAACGGAAACAGCTGACAAGACTTGACTAATTAGAAACCATAGTGACTAACGAGGACTAATGCAGACAAGACAGGACTGAACTAAACTGAACATGTGACATTACGCCCCCCCTCGGAAAGGCGTGTCCTTGCGCCGTGACAGACAAAGTCTCTGAAGAGGAAAGAGGGCAAGGCTTTGGTGGAGGGTGTGGAGCTGGTGACGGACAGCAGCCTGGGGTAGTTGGCCATAGGCACCATGGTGGAGTTGACGGTGGGAGTAGCCAGGGTGGAGTCCTGACTGCAGGAGTGGACGGATCCCTGGGGCCGATCGACGGACGCAGAACCACGGTGAGTGAAGGCACCGGCGGAATATCGCGGCTGATGGACCTGGGCGACATCGCAGGCCTGGAAGCCTGGCGCTGAGCTGCTGGTTTGCGGGACCGAGGCGATGACGGGGACTCAGATGACCGGGGCAACGACAGGGCGAGGTCGGAGGAATGGAGGAGCCCGATGATGCTGTAGGGGTACAGGGTTCAGGCGCAGCTGGAACCCCGGAAGTCCGTAGCAGAAGCTGGGTGTCGACCGCCGGAAGCCGATCTGGAGTGGCGAGTGAGCCCAGCTGAGTATCCAGAAAGACGGCTCGTGGAGGCGATGAGGGAGCGGTGAGCCGAGGTGATGGTGACGGGCTGACAGGTTGAGGTGGAGACGTGGGCCTGGAGGCCTGAAGTGGAGGGGACTCGGTCTCAAGCCGAGCTCGTGGAGGTGAAGCCCGAGGCGAGGAAGATGAGCTGCACGGAGTGAGCAGCTGGGGCAGAGCCAAGGAGCTTGACGATACCAGTGGTGCCAGTGGATCCAGGGGGCTGACTGTGACCGGATCAGGAAGTCAGGCAGGGATACAGGCTGAAGAAGATTTCCGGATGGGACCGGAGCATCCAAATAGCCAGACGGGACCGGCGAAGACAAGGAGGATTCGAGGGTGGGGACTTAGGTGGGAATTGGATCCGCGGACCACAGATCGATGAGGTTCAGGTCCGCTCCTGGCTCTGCGGTGGATTGACCAGCTTGCGTCAACTCCGGGGCTTTGATGTTCTCTGGCTCCGGTTTTGGAACGACCTCTGTGGGCTCCTCGGGCTCGCTGGCTGTGAGGGAGAGGCCGCCATTCCGGAGCATCCAGGCCAGGTACCCCAGATGCTTTCTGGGAGGAGGAGAAGCCGCAGCACTGGTGAGTCCATAATACTTATATCTCGTATTAGAGAGGTCGGTTATTCTGTCACGGAACGAAGGTAGAAGGATGCAGATTTATAATAGCAAACAGGGTTTAATTCAACAAGCAGGCAGATCCGAACAGTGTGCTCACACTCAAACAATAGCCGACAATGAACATAGCAGGAACTTAAATACACAGATAATGACTACTAAACGGAAACAGCTGACAAGACTTGACTAGTTAGAAACCATAGTGACTAACGAGGACTAATGCAGACAAGACAGGACTGAACTGAACATGTGACAGTTATATTGTGCATGCGATTTAGTAAAACGAGGGAATGAATTATATCGTGCGAGGGAATGAATTATTATATCGATTTAGTAAAACGATGGAAGGAATTATTACAATGCACATGCAATTTCATTAAACGAAGGAAGGAATTAGAAATGTGCACACAATTTGTAAAACGGGGGAACAAATTATGTGCACAATTTTACTTAAAACAATGTTCCCATAATGTTTGAAGAATGATAAAATGGAACCTTCACATAACCTAGAAAAGAAAACGTTTTTAAAACATTTAATAAACTAGACGTTTTCATAACTTAATGGGAACATTATCAGAATGTTCTTAGAACGTATTTTTGTTATCTGTGACTTCACATGTGTGTGTTGTTCAGGTGACGCCGTCCAGCACCGAGTTCACCTTCCGCACCGAGAGGACGGTGCCCAGGCTGGGTGTGATGCTGGTGGGATGGGGTGGGGAATACGGGACCACGGTCACAGCTGCTGTCCTGGCCAATAAAACTGGGTCTGACCTGGAAAACCAAGACCGGAGTGAAGGTACAGAGTCTGAGATTCAGCAAACTGTGTCAATGTTTTTAAAGTCACAGACATCATTAGACATCAAGCAGGACCCAATACAGCAAAACTCTTGATACAGTATTTAGTAATCTTTGTAAATACTTTGTTCTTCAGAAAGCGAATTACTACGGCTCATTGCTGGAATCTTCCACGGTGGTTTGGGATCCGGACTGCTGGAGAGGTTTACGTTCCCTTCAGAGATCTGCTGCCGATGGGTGCATCCAAATGACATCGTTTTGACGGTAAATGGAGAAGCTTCTTCAAAACCTTCAATAAAGGTCAGACATTATCTGACTGGAGATGTAAACGGTGTGTGTGCAGGCTGGGATATCTCGTCTCTGGATCTGGGCAGAGCCATGGAGCGTGCTCAGGTTCTGGACTGGAGCTGCAAGAGAAGCTCCGCCCACTTATGGACCAGCTCAAGCCCAGACCATCCGTCTATATCCAGAATTCATTGCTGCCAACCAGGAGTTCAGGGCTGATCACCTCATCAGAGGAACCAAAGCTGAACAGGTGCATTAATTACTGTTTACAGACGCACTGGTTGTTAAATTTTGGTAACACATTATAATAAGGCTTCTAGTCAATGTTTGATGTCTAAGGGGTTTCGGATGACAAAAAGGTTTGGGAATCCCTGTATGAACTAATGTTTACTAATGGGACCTTATTGTAAAGTGTTACTAGTGTTTTTATTTTATTGCATGTACATGCACATACATGTTTTTTTTTTCATTAAGATGTTTTCTGTCCTTGTGTCAGGTGGCACAGATCCGCAGAGACATCTGTGACTTCAGACAGAAGAGCGGCATTGATAAAGTCATCGTTCTCTGGACCGCAAACACTGAGAGATTCTGTGACGTCATTCCAGGCGTCAATGACACTGCGGAGAATCTGCTGAACACCATTGAGGTGCCGCATTTCACTTCCTGTAACACTATACAATAAGTTTCTATCAGGTGTCTATATATTAGAGATCCACCTGCTTTCATGAACACAATAGCCAATCACAGACATTTCTGTTGAGCGCTTGAACACAACGGCCAATCAGAGGTGTTTAAGAATCCGCTCAACAATAGCGCTTAAAAAAATAGGGGGAAATCTGGTATCGTCACATTTTTAAAATTTCATTATTGGAGTAGCAGTTGACAACACTTTAAGAAACAGGATGCATTTGATGTCATGTTTCTGTCACAGACGGGAGGGGAAGTGTCTCCTTCCACCATGTTTGCGGTGGCCAGTATTCTGGAGGGTTGTGCGTACATTAACGGATCCCCGCAGAACACGTTTGTGCCCGGAGCCGTGGATCTGGCCATCCAGCGCGGAGTCTTCATCAGTGGAGACGACTTCAAATCCGGCCAAACTAAAATCAAATCTGTTCTGGTGGACTTCCTGGTCAGTGCGGGAATCAAGGTAAGAGAACTTTTTAAAGGAATAAAAGCACTAATTTAATTTTCTGGTAACAATTTACAAAAATCATATGTATTAAAATCATAAATATTACATATTGATCATTTTCAGCCAACTTCTATAGTGAGTTATAATCATCTCGGCAACAACGACGGGCTCAATCTGTCGGCACCGCAGCAGTTTCGATCTAAAGAGATCTCAAAGAGTAACGTGGTGGATGATATAGTGCGGTCCAACCCGATACTGTACCAGCCCGGAGAGAAACCTGACCACTGTGTGAGTGTGCATACAGACATTTATTAAATAGTATGATTTTTCTTATAAGAAATTAATAGTTTTATTCATCAAGGACACATTAAGTGACAGTAAAGACAATAAAATGTTGCAAAATATTGTTGCAATGCAAAAATAATGTCATAGGACACTAAATCAAATGGTTGCCCCACTTTGTGTTTGTGTGAACAGGTGGTTATTAAATATGTGCCCTATGTGGGTGACAGCAAGCGTGCGATGGATGAGTACACCTCCGAGATCATGATGGGCGGAACCAACACCATCGCTATGCACAACACCTGCGAGGTCAGTTATTCACACTGCAGGAATATTAATTATGCAGCTCAAATTAATTGTGACTAAATTAATTAACTGAATGCATCTATGATGATGATTCGTTGTGTTCAGGACTCTCTGCTGGCCAGTCCCATCATCTTGGATCTGGTGATCCTGACAGAACTGTGTCAGAGAATCACATTCTGCACTCGGGAGGATCCAGTTTTCCAGAGTTTCCACAGCGTCCTGTCGCTGCTCAGCTTCCTCCTCAAAGCCCCTCTCGTGCCACAGGGGGCGCCGGTGGTCAACGCGTTCTTCCGGCAGCGTGCGTGCATCGAAAACGTCATGAGGTGAGATACAATTCTTTAAATCATGCATCGTTTCTGACAGCATTTGCATGAAATTGAGTATCTCTGTGTCGTTCAGGGCGTGTCTCGGCCTCCCGCCGCAGAATCACATGCAGCTGGAACACAAGATGGAGAAGAGCTTCATGCATTCAGAGGAAAACCACATCCATCATCCTGTCCTCATCAATGGAAAGATCGACCACATCAGTGCTTATCAGTCGGCCAAATACATTGAGATTAAAAGTCATGAGAAGATGCAGCACAGTCTCATAGAATCTTCATATTGGAGCATGAAAACAAACCAAGACGTAAATGTTTAGTACTGAGTACACTGTTTTAGGTAGAATTATGCATTATTTCAGTCCTTTACAAATGCACATCCTTAAGTGATTTTTGGATATGCATTTGACAATGAAAATATGAATGGCTTCTGTTCTTGTTTAGTGAGTACTGTATTTCTGGATGAAATATTCATCTGTGTTATCTCAACCATGGAATTTTTCCCAGGTTTTGCATATTAATACACTGAAAACCACCAGTTTTTGGTGGTTAAACAAAATGAAGAAAAAACATAATTCCTGAAAAGTGAGAATTGTTGCATTTGCAAATAAATGCAGTAGAAATGATGAGAGTCATTGGGTTGAGTCATTTCAGGACGAGTTTTTTTTTATAATATATAAATATAGTAAAAACTGGGGTCTGCAAGAGAGTGATGGGGAAAGTCTAGAGAAAATTTGTAATAAATAAATAATCAGATTCAATAAAGAACTAAAGATTATTCAAATAAAAAAAAATGTTATTGATCTATTAAATAAAAAATGTGATTAAAAGAAAAATATAGTAATTACAACTTTTTTTTTTTCACAAATATACAAATTAACCTAAGAAAAATACATCATTATAATAGTTTATAGTGTATAAATTGGGTGTTTATAAAAGATGCCATTTAAATTTTAGGATGATTTACTAATTGGCTACTAATATTCTGATTTAATAGATTTAACCATTTTTTCTTTACTTAACTCTTTTAGTTTTATTCACAAAACCTCTCTGTTTTCCTGTTTTTTGTGGTCCATAAATGACTAAATCAAAAGACATTTCTCACTGCTTTTGTTCTGCCATTCAATACAAAAGTGTTCACCCCCTTGTTCTGCTTTGTGAATTAGTCTGTTTCAGCCATAAAAGAATAAAGTTTTGCAAAATGTTCTAAATTACAGTTTACATAAATCATACTCTGTAAACCTCTGTAACACTGTAAACAATAAATACTGAAACACAGAATAGGTCTACACGTCGTTCACGTGGTACGATATGTAAATAATTGTCGTATGCAAATAATCTGTGACGTCAGGTCATTTCTGAAACAGGATCACTGTCTCTCTCTAGTGGATGCGAACGAAAAAAATGCCTTCATTTCCATTAGCCTACATACAGTCAATAAACATCCTTTTGTGAAGAATGGAGATATAAATCGTCAACATGAGTTCATGGTCAGATTAGTTTCTGTAAGTCCTGCCCATCATAAACCAGTCAAACAAGTCAAGAAACACTTCACAACGACACCGAACCAGAAAACATGTCCAACGAAGGTAATTAAAGATCATTTACAGATGAATTATTACATTATCCTTGTATTTTGTAAAAATTCAGAATTTGTTTGTTTTGATAAACAGGGCGTATTGTTTATTGTTTTGTGCTGTAAATGTATTAATGTTTCACAGTGAGCTACATTGCAGGAAATAATTGGAATAAATAATTTAGTTTACCCAACTAACCAAAATGTTTTAAGAACGTTTTGCTAATATGAAAACGTTATTTGTTTACTGTTCTTTGAAAGACAACCAGTTCATTAAATGTTTAAAAACGTTGAACATTAAAGAAACATTCCATTGTAGCCTATCATTTCTCAAACACTATGGGAACGTTACTTTTGAAAGATCTCTGGGCGTTCAAGTAACCTTAGATGAACATCCAATCAAAACATTTCAGGAAAAAGTATGATAAGGTTTTTGTGCTAACGTTAGAGAACATTATTAAAGGGGACCATAATGCCCCCTTCACAAGCAGGGGGGGTCTACGTGGTGGCAGGGGGGGCACCGGCCCCCCTGAAATTCGATTGGCCCCCCAGGTGCCCCCCCTATGATTTTGTTAGACGGTCTGCCAGTCACCTCCGAATAGAATCCAGCTGTTTTAAGGCCAATTCACACCACCTCGACAACGGCCAACAAACTCGTCTGTTGGAGTTTGTTGGATCGGTGTGATACCCCTGTTGGCGTTGGTCGGAGTTGGTTTTCACCCGACTGAACATGTTTAATCGGTGTTTGTCGGGTCGGGGAATGTCTGCGCGGTGTGAACAGTTTTCCACCAGACGGCAACAAACTCTGACGTAATTGACCTGTTCACGAACCGTTGCCATGACGATGATGCAAGTCCCCTGCAAAGACAGCTGTTTGATCGCGCCGCGCCTCACGCACACACAACAAGTACTGGAAACGTGACATCGCAGCTTGTTCGTTATAAAAAATAAAATACAGTTAAAAATAAAAATATACAAAAGGTACAATAATAGTCCATAGTGCAATCCGTGCCTTTCAGCAAGAGCAGCTGCTCCACTTCACCGAAAGAGAGAGGTAACGTTATAACCACCATGAGAGCAACGCAGGTTTACCTTCAGTTTCGTTTTCTTAATAATTTGTTTTGGCTTGTTTAGCTACATGGTTGTATATGCTTATGGGTCTCGTTAATAAAAAGTTTAAAAACCAGTGTATCCCAACCGCAGCGCAATAGGTTACGATCAGATCGATGGCTACAGCGCTTCGGATTTCAGGTTACTATTTTTGTTTTGCCTCAATACTTTAATAAAATGAAAATATATATGATACTATATTATTAATGTAATAAACTTGCCTGACAATATTGTTAACATGGTTACACGTATGTAGTTGTGGAATTTTCCCAGTCAGACGTCACTCGTTTGTTGGTGTTTGTCGGTGTGCGGGTGAATTGGCCTTTAGTTGAGGTCTGCCTTCTTTCTTTTCGACTGCCTTCCTCTCTTTCTGCTACTGTTTATTGTTTCTAAACTAAAGACTGTTCTATATTAGCTGAGCACAATGTAATGGTTCCATATTTTATTTTAAACTGTGGTGTTTTCACAGTGCTAAACTTTAACTCTGTGTTACTCAGCTTTTTTGTAAATTAATCTGAAAGAAATGTTGAATGAAACACTATGATGTTTTGGCCAAACCATCTGATTTTACAGTGGGGGGATTTTTTTTAAATGTATTTATCATTGTTTGAAAGATGGTGAATAAAACTACTGTATTGTAATGGCCAAACTACTTATTAAAAGCAAATAGTTGACATCGTTTCTGCTTCTGGGTTTTTAAAATTGCTCATATTAAATTGCTTTTTTATAAACTTGTTAGTTTTTAAAACACTAGAAATAATAACCACTGGCTCTCAAATTTAACTTAATGGATATATACAGGGATGACAAAAAAAATTAATCAAAATGTGCTTTATTACTACATTTGTTTACAAGTAACGTTTTTCAAGTTAAAAAAAAATCAATAGGATTTATGTAATTACTGTAGAATTAGCTTTTTTTTTTTTTTTTGGTCACTGGCGGCCACCCCATTGGAGGCAGTGCCCCAGCATGCCCCCACTGAAAATGCTCTAGACACGCCCCTGTTCACAAGATGTAATATAATATGTATAGTATCTCTGGTGTCCCCGAAATGTGTTTGTGAAGTTTCAGCTCAAAATACCCTACAGATCATTTATTAGGCCTATAGCTTGTCAATTTGCCCCTATTTGGGTGTGAGCCATAGACTGTAAAAAAATATGGACGTAGTGTCCGTGACGTCACCATAGAGTTCTGAACAGCAGTTTGACCAAAGACTATAGGTGTGTTCGACATCGGCTGCGGCTGGAGTAACCGATCGGCGAGATTAGCCGCGTGCAGGCGGGGAGGAGCTGAAAACGGTGACGTGAAGTCGGACACTTTCTGCTTCCCGGAGTGACGCTCGCGCTGCGTTGCATCGGTTTGCATACTTTATCACAGCTGAAGTGAAAAATGTAATATTTGACTAATACACTGTTTCAGAGACCTTTCATTCAAAACTTCATGTACTGCTTACAGCGTCTGTTTTTACAAGAATAAAGTTCAACATAAGCGTATGTATTTAAATAACAATGTAGTGGGGTCTTTGTTTTTTATCCGTTTTATTTTGATAAACATGACACAATACAACATCGCGACTTCATGAAAAGAGCTTTAACTGTTATAAAAACACAGATTTTTAAGCATTAGTGGAGCTGAAGGCGTGATAATAAACACGAAACACACGTGATCGTTGTCATGCGGTGAATCCGGCCAATCATGAAACAGCTGTGTCGTCATCAGCGCTCGTGCAGCTCCTCTTGAGAAACTGCGCTGGCTAACTCAGGCGGCTGATCTCGATCGCTTCGCGGGTACTTTAAAGCCACACGTCACAGTCACATGACGTCAGCGCTGTCTCAAGTCGGACAACATTTCTTACCGGCATGCACTGCTTCAAGCCAGCCGCCGATCGGTCTTTGCGGCGCTGCATCAAGTCGAACAAGCCTTATAGAATAACACAAGACGTGTCACTCGTATTGTTTTGAATGGGAGAAAGTGTAACGCGCAATATGGCGGAATAAGTCCCGCCTTCTAAATAAGAGCCAATCGCCGACTGGTAAATTCATCGCGTAACTTCAGCGGCCGTTAGAATCACCGGTTTCTATAGAAACAGTCAGACTCGCGCCTCCGAAGAGACGCGCATTTAGGTCTGCGCATGCGCATTAGCTTGATCCAGCCTGAAAAATACATTTTTTTTGTCATGATTCGAGCGTTTAGACACTAAATTTATGAGCCGGTTGTTGTTAGATTTCATTGGTGATTTCAAATATGAAATTTAATCGTAAGGTTGGCGAACAGTTTTGGAGAATTTTGATGTTTCCCCATTCAAAGAGATTGCATGATGCCCAGGATGCCCGAGAGGCGTTTCAAAGATGGCCGCCGAGTGAAATGACTTAAAAGGGACTTTGGTTTTGACGCGTAAATGAGGCCGCGGCCATCTTAGCTGCACGTGACCGCACGTCACTCACGGATAACTGAAAATGGGCAAAGAGGCGGGATGTAGTTGGAGCCCATGCGACTTGCTGAAACCACGCCCGCCTAGCATATCTATCTTAGATACTATCTAAAATATTAATAAAGATAACAATACCATTAGAAAGTACTAAAGTTTTACTGTCAATCTACGGTGATTTTTAAGATAACGTTATAACGTTAGATGCTCTAACACCAGTAGGCTAATTAATTTGTGTGGGGTGTGCAAATAACACAAAAATCAACTGGGACTTCATACCTTTAATGAAAAAGAGATCGTGAGATGAATCCAGTCCGTTGCACTTGGGTAAAATGTCCATTTCAGAACATAAAAAAAAACTACTTTTTGTTCATGAAAGCGTTAAATCCATGAAATCTTTATATATTATCCATCGTTTGCATTACATATCTAAGGAATGATTTGCTCTCCATCAACGTTCTTCAAGAAAGGATGCAATCTGAGCATCGTTTATAATGTAAAACTCTATACGTACATATAGGTACAAGATATCTGTATAACTCTCAAATGTTCTCTCAAACTAATGAGCACGTGTCCAAAGTATAATTTTTCAAAATAGTGCAGCAGTTTTAGTTATAATATCCAAGCAGTGCTGTCGGAGTTGTATATCCTCCTGGTATTGTCATTGTAGTAAATCTCAGGAACAAAACTTTTAACCAATGCCACGACGATCCAACAACGTGTGTTCCGCATGCGAGCACATGTACACAGACTGACATCTGTCTCAAACACGCAGTTTTTGTGTGTGTCCCTTTAAATGCAAATGAGCTGCTGCTCCCCCGCCCCCTTTCCAGAAGAGGGCGGAGTTTTAACAGCTCACGCTTCAGTTGTCCAAGCTAACTAGACTCTAAATAGTGTTCAGTGCTCGTCTGTGCAGCCAACGACAGAACAGTTAGCATGCTTTGATTGAACTTTTGCCATGACATTAGGACTGGTACACCGTTGTAGCTTGCTAAAAAACAAAATGGCGGCGCTGTGGGTGGAAACGAGCAAATTAAGGGGTGGTAATATTATAATAAGATCCCCTTCCTACATCACTAGAGGAGAAAAATCTGAGTGGCTTGTTTTTTCACATGCTTGCAGAGAAAGGCTTAAAAACAAAGTTACTGGGTTGTTCTTTTTCACGTTTTCTGGGTTGGTAGATGCACCGGTGACCCGATTATAGCATTTATAGCAACAATTTGCTGAATATTGGGTTTTTCCTCAGGATCAAAGATGCCACACAGTGATTGGAGGGAGAGTTCCAGCATAAACTCAAACGAGAGGAACCAAACCTCCCAAGGGTCATTTGGGAGCGATCCTCAGAACACAATAAATCCAGCACAGAATGAGCTGCGCCTGGTTCTGCTGGGAAAAACAGGAGCAGGGAAAAGTGCGACAGGAAACACCATCCTGGGAGACAGACGCTTTAACGATGAGCTGAGCATGAGCTCGGTCACAAAAGAGTGCAAGAGAGAAGGTGTGACGGTGGAGGAACGAGAGCTGGTTCTTGTGGACACACCTGGGTTTTTTGACACAGATTTGACAGAAGAAGAATTAAAACAAGAAGTAATTCATTGCCTGGCTTTGAGTTCTCCAGGTCCTCATGCGTTTCTGCTCGTCGTACCGATATCAGAGCGATTCACAGAGGAGCAGCAGCGCACCGTAGACATGATTCTGGAGATGTTTCATGAGGACGTCACTCATCACACCATCCTCATATTCTCCCATGCGGATAGACTTCGAGGAGAATCCATTGAAGAGTTTATTTCAAGACAAAATAAGAAAGTGCAGGAGCTCGTGGAGAGATTTGGGAGGCGTTTCGTGGCTTTTGACAACACGACAAACCGAGATCAGGTGAGTCGACTCCTGCAGAGGGTTGACAAGCTGCTCGCTCAAAATGAGAACCGTCACTTCACCAGTCCAATCATAGAAGTCATGCAGGAAGCCCAGAAGATAATAGATAAGAAAATGCAAGCTGATATGGCCGAAAAAATAAAGAAAATCGAGAAAGAGGTGAAGAAAATGGCTGATGATCGATGGCGTTCAGCTATTGCGTCCATGAATGAAGAGAAGCAAGAAACAGTGAGAAAAAGGAAACTCGTACAAAACAGTGTTGATCAGATCAAGAAGGATATAAAGAAAGAAGAGCAGAATGCGCATCCGATCCCAGAGAGACTGGAACGGTTCAGAGCATCTCTGGAGAAAGAGCAGGAGAACATGAGAAGACTGGAGGAAAGAGAGATGGAGGAGGAGGAAGAGAGAATGAAAAGAGAATATAAAGAAAAGAAAGACTTGGACATCTGGATCCAAGAAGAGAAGCAGAGGAGATTGAGTCAAGAAAGGCAGAACTATGAATATTTCCTAGGTCCTAATAAGAAATTGCTGATTATGCTGACCATGTTTATGCTGGGGTTCGGATCTGCTTTTGCACCTGCGCTCTTATCGTTTCTGTTCCCTGCAGCTCCAACTGTGGAAGATGGATTGTCTTCCCAGTATTTGTCCAGCTTGCTCGGGGTTGGAGCTGGAGCTGCAGTGAAAGCTGCATCTGTAAAGCTGGCAACACTAAAAAAATGCTGCATTCAGTGATCCATTTATGATTGACAACAAGGATGGGTTCAGAAATCAGTTTCATTATAGACTCTACAGACTTTATCAGCAGCATTGGGTGCACAGTACTTTTCTTATTCATTTCCAATTTAAGGATTTTAAAGAATTCTTGGCTAGGTTTCATTAGTTAACATGAACTAACAATGAATGTTAATGTTAATTTCAACATTTACTAACATTTACTAATACATTACCGATTACTCATACATTACTAATCCCGCACCTGTTCTGTTTTACCTTGATTACTACTCCTTGTATGTTTAAGCCCTTAGTTCTCCCTAGTGTTTTGTCTTGCGTTAATGTTGCATGCTAAGTTAATGTCTATCATTCCTGTTCCTGTATTCTGTGTCAGCTAATTAAAGTCTATATATTGAATTCACTATTGTGGTGTCTACTGACCAGCAAATCATGTTCCTCATAATCTTGAATCAGAATATCTTCTCCTCCTTCTTGCAGCATCTCTTCTCTTCTCTGATGATGAGGGCAGGGCAAAAATTGAAAAAAAAAAACCAAAGTAATTTGTATATTAGTACTCAATTCAAGCTTGTAGAAATTAAAGCCTAAATATCAGCAATATAAAAGTTAAAAACAACTCAACTTTTCTGATACTAGTGTTCCCATCATGCACTGGGCATAAATAATTATAAGGTTGATTTTTTTGCTGTTTTCCAGCTATATTTTATCATTGCTCTTGTTTTTAATTTTATTAACTTGCAATTTTTTGACATCTGGAGTTCATTTTCTACTCAAAATTACACATTCACACTCAAAAATGATCAATCGAATGTTTTCGTCATTGTGTTTTGTGTACCAAGTATTGAAGTCTCTGTGTTTGGGTGAGTGTCGCATTACTTCTATTGTGTAGATATGGTGTCATATGCTGTAGATATGGTAAAGCATACACTTTTAAAGCATGGTTTAATCCAATCTTATATTATTTGAGTAAAAACTTAAGTTGAATTTTATTGCTGTTTTTTTATGTAGCACTATGTAATACCAATTGTTATATCTCATTTTGTTAAGTCTTATACTTTCACTTATGTTAGTCTGTAATGCTGCAATGCAAATTTTAAAAACCAAAATGCAAATAATTGTATGCAAATACTACTGTGATGTAAGTTAATTTCTGAAACAGAATCACTGTGTCCTTCTAGTGGATGCGAACGAACAAACATGTAATTAAAGTAACAAACACTTACTTGCATATATAAGCTATTATATGAAACAGCAATTAAACATAAATGCATTTATTTTTATTTCATTTCATTCAGTCAATAAACATCCTTTTGTGAACAATGGAGATCTAAAGCTTCAACATGTGACATTCGTGGTTAGTTTTGTTACTGCCCATCATTAACCAGTCAAACAAGTCAAGAAACACATCATAACCACACCGAACCAGAAAACATGTCCAACGAAGGTAATTAAAGATCAGATGCATTATTACATTATCTTTGTATTCAGAAGGATTTGTTTGTATGGAAAAAGCCATGTTAAATAACATGTAGGCCTAATGTTTATGTGTAACTTTATCCTGTGATCTCTATGTATCGTACACACACACAGTGAGCCAAATAATAAGGATTAATTTTTTTCTCAGGAACAAAGAGTGATTGTAATGTCCAAAATCACCTGAGGCAAAGGTCAAACAGAGACTCAGATGAGAGTAAAGAAAGACCTGATAGTAAACCCTCTCCAGCACCGAATAAACTGCGCCTGGTTCTGCTGGGGAAAACAGGAGCAGGGAAAAGTGCAACAGGAAACACCATCCTGGGAAACAGACGCTTTGATGATGGATTGAGCATGAGCTCGGTCACAAAAGAGTGCAAGAGAGAATGTGCGACGGTGGAGGAAAGAGAGCTGGTTCTTGTGGACACACCTGATTTTTTTAACACGGATCAAACACTTCGGAAACTAAAAACGTTGCCTGGCTTTGAGTTCTCCAGGTCCTCATGCGTTTCTGCTCGTCGTACCGATAGAGCGATTCACAGAGGAGCAGCAGCGCACCGTAGAAATGATTCTGGAGATGTTTCATGAGGACGTCACTCATCACACCATCCTCATATTCTCCCACGCGGATAGACTTCGAGGAGGATCCATTGAGGAGTTTATTTCAAGACAAAATCAGAAAGTGAAGGAGCTCGTGGAGAGATTTGGGAGGCGTTTTGTGGCCTTCGACAACACAACAAACCGAGATCAGGTGAGTCGACTCCTGCGGGAAGTGGATGAGCTGCTGGCCATGAATGAGAACCGTCACCTCACCTGTCAAATATCAGAGGATACCAGGAGAATAATAGAAGAGAGAAGACAAGCTGATATGGCTGAAAGAAAGAGGAAAATCAAGAATGATGTCAGGAAACTGGCTAATGCTCGTAGGGCTGCGTTCACTGCGTTCATGAATGAAGAGAGGCAAGAAACAGAGAGAAAAAGGAAACGCATACAAGACAGGATTAAACAGATAAAGATGGATATAAGGAAAGAAGAGCAGAATGCGCATCCGATCCCAGAGAGACTGGAACGGTTCAGAGCATCTCTGAAGAGAGAGCAGGAGAACATGAGAAGACTGGAGGAAAGAGAGGAGAAGAAGAGAACTGAAAGAGACGAAATAGAAAAGAAGGACCTGGAAATCTGGAAGAAAGAAGAGGAGCAGAGGAGACTGAGTGAAGAAGGGCAGAACTATGAACGTTCTTCAGATCACAATGAGAAAATACTTTGTTGGAAGTTTTTCCTGGGGTTAGTGGTTGGATTTGTGCTCGCACTGTTAGCGTTTATAATCTTCACTCTCCTGCTAAAATCAGCTGAAGAAGATCATCAGCAGGACTCTTGGTTTGCTAAGATCTGTCGACACTTCTGCATTCAGTGATTCATTCATGATTAACAACCAGCATGAGTTCACAAATCAAGCTTTATTATAGACCTCATCGTCATCCTAGTGTCAAAAGTATTTTTCTCATTTCCTCCTCAGGGATCTATCTATCTATCTATCTATCTATCTATCTATCTATAACCCCCTCCCTCCATCCATTCATCCATCTACCCATCATCCCTATATCCATCCATCAATCCCTTCCTCCCTCAACCCATCCATCCACTGTCGATTCATCCATCATCCATCCGTCAAGCAAGCAATCAATCAATTCCTCCCTCCCTCCCTCCCTACATCATCCATCAATCCCTCCATCCCTCATCCATCCATCCATCCATCCATCCATCCATCTATCCTATACCATCCATCCATCCATTCATCCATCCATCAATTCTTCCCTCCCTCCCTACATCCATTCATCAATCTCTCCCTCCCTACATCCATCCATCCATCCATCCATCTATCTATCCTTCTACCATCCATCCATCCATCCATTCATCCATCCATCAATTCTTCCCTCCCTCCCTACATCCATCCCCCATCCATCCATCTATCTATCCTTCTACCATCCATCCATCCATCCATCCATCCATCTATCCTTCTACCATCCATCCATCCATCCATCCTTCATCCATCCATCCATCAATTCTCCCTCCTCCATTCATCCATCCCTCCATCTATCCTTCTACCATCCATCCATTCCATCCATCCATCATCTCCCTCCCTCCCTACATCCATTCATCAATCCCTCCATCCCTCGTCCATCCATCCATTCATGCATCCATCCATCCTTCCTCCCTCCCTACATCCATCCATCCATCCATCCATCTCATCCTTCTACCATCCACCATCCATCCATTATCCCTCCATCCTCCATCCTCCTCCATCCTTCATCCTCCATCACTTCCTTCCCCCATTCATCCATCCATCCATCTATCCTTCTACCATCCATCCATTCATCCATCCATCAATTCTTCCCTCCCTCCCTACATCCATTCATCAATCCCTCCATCCCTCGTCCATCCATCCATTCATGCATCCATCAATTCTTCCCTCCCTCCCTACATCCATCCATCCATCCATCCATCTATCCTTCTACCATCCATCCATCCATCCATTCATCCATCCATCCTTCTACCATCCATCCATTCATCCATCCATTCATCCATCCATCAATTCTTCCTTCCCTCCATTCATCCATCCATCCATCTATACTTCTACCATCCATCCATCCATTCATCCATCCATCAATGCTTCCCTCCCTCCCTACATCCATTCATCAATCCCTCCATCCCTCGTCCATCCATCCATTCATGCATCCATCAATCCCTCCCTCCCTCATCCCTCCATCCATCCTTCCATAATTTTAAAGCTTTTTAATTTCTTTTTTATGTCTGTTTTCTCGAATTGTGTTCAATCATTGCTTGTGTTTATTGCAAAAATAAAATTAGAACTGAATAAAATTGTCCATATGACTTTATATAAATGAAAAGTAAGTGATTGTTTTTCAAATGATAAAACCACCTGTTTTATTATTTGTGTGCGCATATAGCTTTAGATTTGCACATGATCCAGAATCACTTGAGAGATCTCACGCGCTCATCTGCTGCAATGACGCGCTTCCGCCGGCGAGTGTCGCTGTGGATCCGCGGCCGCACTGAGTCTCACGCGCCGAACAAGAGAGCCGGAACCGGAAGAAAACAAGCGCTGCCTCAGTTTCACACTGCTGATCTGTAAATGAGGAAGATGGAAAATTAATATCAATAAACTGCGTCAAGCTTCTGATTACCGCTTTATTTTACACATGTGAGTATAAATATGATTGTTTAAGGTTTAACTGTGTGTTTAAGCGGTCACGAGATGATGATTATTGTTCACTCGTTCAGGCCTGAAATTAAAATAAATTCCTCTTTAAATATAAATATGTATTATTAATATATTCACATTCGTTTAATATCATAATAACGGTGTGTGGATGATAATGTACGGTAGAATTAGTGACTGAGCGAGTCTAATCGGTGACACAGCACTAACAAAGAAGTTACCGAAAGTACCATGGTAAAAGCCTGTTTCATGTTCATTTACCATGGTAAACATTATATTCTTTAAAGTACCTCGAAGTAACATGTAATTACCATGAAACATGCTTGTGCTCAATGAGGACCGAAAGTACAGTGGTGTTATCATCTTTTACTTCATAAAGCTGACGATTATTATGATTTCATCACCTCTGATATGTGTTTTGTACATGTTTGGAAAAATGAGATCTCACTATTTACTGTCACTATTAATTATCCTAAATTATTATCATAAATAGTTTTTTTATATTTTCTAAAAGTTTGTATAGAAAAAAAGTTTGTCATTTCTGAAAGTTTGTATGTTTCATAACTTTCAGAATGGTTCAATTCAGCTGAACATTATGCTTTAATGTTATACAATTATTAGATTTAATGGTCATAAATTAATAATTATTTATAAATATCTATTTCATAATTTTTAAAAAAGATTGTATTTTGATGTTTTATCAGGTCAACAGGATAATCACAATAACACAATAAAAAAACTAAATAAATTAGTCCAAATAGGAATCAGTGGGCAGATATATATATATAGCGTACATAGTGTTGAAAGATGATGAGTAGCAGTGTGTGTGTCATGTATGTTGCATGTGTCATGTATGCCGTGTGTTATATTGTCCTGTATGTTTTGTGTAATCATGTATTGTGGTGTCATGTGTATGTTGTGTGTGTCATGTATGTTGTGTGTGTCATGTGTATGTTTGTGTGTGTCATGTGTGTTTGTGTGTTTCATGTGTATGTGTGGTGTGTCATGTATGTGTCATGTGTCATGTATGTGTTGTCATTGTATGTGTTTTGTGTCATGTATGTGTTGATTGTATTGTTGTGTGTCATGTTGTGTGTCATCATGTATCGTGTGTGTCATGTATGTTGTGTGTGTCATCTATGTGTCGTGTATGTTGTGTGTCATGTCTGTGTCAGTATGTGTTGTCTTGTATGTGTTGTGTGTCATGTATGTGTTGTCATTGTATGTGTTGTGGTATGTATGTGTGTCACTATGTGTCGTGTGTGTCATGTGTATGTGTGTGTGTGTATGTTGTGTGTCATGTCTGTGTCATGTATGTGTTGTCATGTATGTTTGTGTCATGTATTTGTAGGTTGTGTGTCATGTATGTTGTGTGTGTCATGTATGTGTGTGTCATGTATGTTGTGTGTCATGTGGGTCTGTATGTGTCATTGTATGTGTTTGTGTCATGTATGTGTTGTCATTGTATGTGTGTGTGTCATGTTGTTGTCATGTATCGTGTGTGTCATGTGTGTGTGTCATATGTGTCTGTGTCCATGTGTGTCTGTGTATGTTTGTGTGTGTGTGTGTCATGTAGTTGTCATTGTTGTGTGTGTCATGATGTTGTGTGTGTCATGTATCATGTGTGTCATGGTATGTGTGTCATGTATGTTGTGTCATGTTCCTGTGTATGTTGTGTGTCATCATGTTTGTGTGTGTGGTGTGTGTTGTGTCATGTATGTGTTGTGTGTGTGTGTGTCATGTATGTGTCGTGTGGTGTCATGTATGTGTCGTGTGTGTCATGTATGTGTTGTGTGTGTCATGTATGTGTTTGTGTGTCGTGTGTGTCGTGTATGTGTCGTGTGTGTCATGTATGTTGTGTGTTTGTCATTGTTTGTTGTGTGTGTGTGTCATGTATGTCTTGTGTGTGTCATGTATGTTTGTGTCAGTGTGTGTGTGTTGTGTGTCATGTGTGTCATGTATGTGTCATGTGTGTCATGTATGTGTATGTCTTGTGTGTCATGTGTGTCATTGTGTATCGTGTGTGACTTGTGTGTGTCATGTATGTCATGTATGCCTTGTGTGTCATTGTGTATTGTTTTTGTCATGTATCTGGTGTGTCGTGTCATTGTGTATCATGTGTTATGTGTTGTGTCTTGTGTGTGTCATGTATGTGTCATGTATGTCTTGTGTGTGTCATTGTGTATTGTGTGTGTGATGTATGTGTCATATGTGTGTCATGTATGTGTCCTGTGTGTGGTGGTGTGTGTGTGTGTGTCGTGTATCATGTATCTCATGTGTGTCTCTCGCTGTAGGCGTGAGCTGCAGCTCAGTGGAACAGAAGATCTATGTTGAACTCAATGACACGGTTCCGTGTGTCCGGCTGCTGAACGCCACACATCAGATCGGCTGCCAGTGTGAGTCCATCAGCGCTGATTATTGATTTAACACCATATAAACACACTCACTGTACTGTACGGCCTCACATGCTGCGTTTGTCTCTCAGCGTCAATGTCAGGAGACACGGGTGTTCTCCATGTGCTGGAGAGCGAATCAGACCTGGACTGGATCCTCAACACTGGACCACATCCTCCCTACATGGTCATCATGGAGACGGCCTTCTTCAGCAGGTGCTGAAACATCTGTGTGTGTGTGTGTGTGTGTGTGTTAGACATGTGCCAATATTCGGTAATGCGATATATCGTGATAATGAATATGCAAGATATTGTTATAGTGGCATTTCAAAATACCGTAAATAATAATCTATTACCAATTATTAAAATTTTTATAATGCATTTAAGAATACTTTCCCCATCAAGTGTATAAAATGCACAACACTGATGTATTCTGCGTCAAAGGGACACACGCTCAGATGTAAACAATCCCAACGTGCACGAGAAGCACATGACGGAAAGGAAACGCGCTGAATGAAAGTGCACGATCACTCTCTGACAGCAGAGGGCGCTGATGGAACAGCAGAAATGCAGCGGTTACCCTGGAAACCCCGCAAACAAAGCAGCTGCACTAGTGAAGTTTTTAAAATGCATCAAACAGCCATTCATTTCTTTGAAATCTCAATGTTGTTCATCACAGCGCCAAATACTTAATGACTTAAAGACTTAATAGGCTATTTATTTTCAAACTTAAACATTTTTATATTTTAATCTGGACTACAACATGCCCTATTAATTAGAAATGTTCTGATTATTTGTTATTGTTCAGTAAACATATGGCTTCATCAGTTAACATGTTAATTCATTATTACCAAACTGACAATGAAAATACTTAAAGCATTAATTATTCTTAGTTACTGTTTAATAACATTACTAAAATCAAAAGAACTTATTTAATGGACCTGAGATAAAACTAACAATGATCAGTTGTGTTTCTTAACTAACATTAACAATAAAATAATACTTTCTGTAACAAATGTAGCTATTGCTCAATCTGAGTTAATGCATTAACTGTCATTAGACAGAAGTTGTAACACTTTGTATTCTCTTTGTTATTGTTCTAATTCTGTTTTAGCTTTTCTTTATTTCAGGTTCTGGCCATTTTTTCACTAGATACTATATATATATATGTTTTGATATATATTTCCATATATAGATATATCTGTTTTTCATTGTATTTTTTTTTCTATTATTTTTGAATTTGTTTTCATTTTTTCTTCATTCATTGCAATGATTTATGACACAAAAAGAGTTCTAAAAACCATATTCCAAACCGTTTTAAACCTTATTGTTATAGTGACTTTCATATTGTATTGTTTCATTGTATTTAAACATTCAGAGTTGTTTTTGTTATTACAAAAAGAGTTCTTAAACCTGATATACTGACAACACTTTTTTTTTTTTTTGCAACTTATTTCAATATCATGATAATACCGTATATCGTGATAAAAGCTTCAGCAATTAAACGCAACATGAAAATTTGATACCGTCACATGCCTAGTGTGTGTGTGTGTGTGTGTGTCATCTGTCTGTGTGTCTGATCTCTTGTGTTTCTCCAGGTCAGTCATGTTGAGAATGAAGAACTCGTCCAGAGTGGCTGGAGTCGCTGTGATCGTCTCAAGAACAGGCCTTGCTGAAAACTTCTCACCTCACACAACCTGCCCCAACCAGAACACAGGTGTGTGTGTGTGTGTGTGTGTGTGTGTGTGTGTGTGTGTGTGTGTGTGAGACTATATTAGATATTACAAGACAGAAGTGAAATGTGATTGTCTTTTGTGAATGTGACATCAGATTTAATTTAACATGCTTTAATAGTTTGTGAAGGACTTGTGTGATGAAATAAAGATAGAATGGAGATACACACTTTCCCATATTCTTCTATGTCTGTATGACTGTGAATTTCTCATGTTTCAGGAGTGTATTCTGCAAAGTACGGTCCTGAACTAGCAAACTGTAACGTGACCACGTGGAATCCTCTCGGGAACGGACTGTCCTATGAAGACTTTGCTTTCCCTGTGTTTGCTCTGAAAGACGAGAATCAGACTCAGGTCATCCGTAAGGTGTGTCATTCTCTATATCAGTGTTTCCATTGTAGTCTTGAGCTTTCTTCACAATATTCCTCATTTAAATAATTCATGCGCAGAATAAAGGGGCGGGGCCTGGTTGAGTTAGTTAGTAGTGTGTTGAAACTGGCGGTTATGGTAAGGGGCGGGACATTTCCCAAACACCAATCACAACACACTGCTCCAGCCGACCAATCAGAGCACACTGTGCTTTTCAGAAGGAGGGGCTTCATAGAGACAGGAACTAAACAGAGCGTTACTGACAGACTGGGAAGAGAGGAGCTGCAACAATGGAGAATATGAGGAAAATAATCAACCTGAGAACAAAAACAACATCAAGACTAGCATAACATTTATGTGTTTGTTTAGTGTTATGAGGATCATAACCTGCGTCTGAACGGAAGCGCTCCTCAGTACCCGCTGTGTGCGATGCAGCTCTTCTCACACATGCACGCCGTGACCGACACCGTGACGTGCATGAGACGCACAGACCTGCAGAACAGATTCAGCATCAACCCAGGTACATCAGACCACTGGATTCATGCTTCGCACAGTGCACAAGATGACTTCAAGCTTTAAGTTAGCTAAAAATGATGAAATATCTTATTTTAATTCAGAAACAGGATTCACACAGTCTTGGAAAACCTGTACTTGTATAGACAATGTTTTGTTTTTATAGCGTCTGCTAAATGTTAATGTGTTTGCTAATCCTTTCAGAAATCCTGTGTGACCCTTTGAACGATTATAATGTCTGGGCGTCCACTCGGCCCCTCAACAACAGCGCCAAGGGCCAGACGACCAACGAGAGCTTCGTCATCGCAGCCACAAGGGTGAGAAACAGACTGAAGGTCATCACGAATGTTGAAATGTGCCACCAGGAACAACATCAGCAGGATCTGTTCTGTCAAATCTGGGTGACGGAATATTTGCAGTCATTTTCCATAATGGACTATATGCACGGTTACTTCCTGGTTGTCGTTAAGCCAGCTCAGTGAACTGTCAGCTGTTCATTCTGTAGTTGTTCGCTGTACATCAGTACCATCAGTGGTTGACTTTTTAATGTTGTATTCATACTTTAATCACATTTACCTAATAAACCAGTTTTATTGATTGCAATAAAGACGAAGCTATTGGGACCGTTTAAAAACGCTGTGTCTGTAATTAGACACGAACACAAATTTTTTGTTTGAATTTTAATGTGAACATTATGTGTTCATCCTTCTGAGATTGTCCCTATTGTAAAACCGAACGTTTAAAAATATAGGAAATTCAACATTTAATAGAAAACACTTATTAAAAATAAAAAAGACAATAATTACCACTTTAACCAGCAGGTGGCGGCAAAGTAACATTTATTTGCGCATATATCAGCCATTTCCTCTAATCGTTTTTCACTTCGTTTTTGACTAAATATTAAACATTATAAAATAATTAGGTTTAAAAATACATTTTGTCAATGTGAAGTATGAATACTCAAAAAATCTCATGAAAAACAATAACTTTTCTTGTGAATGAATGACAGAAAGCGAGCGCCGCTGCAGCTGTCAATCAATGATTTCAGCACACTTGTAAAAAAACCCCACACATTTTATTCAATGAATCTAACTAAAGTGCACAATAAATATTTAATTTTTGAAGCTTTTTTCACATAAAAGTGTGAAAACTGATGGTTTCATTGAATTTAGCCGAGGAGGAACACTGAGGTACGTCTTTATTTATGTATTTTTTATGTCATCTTACGTTTGAATAACTAAATTAATGCTGTTCCTGACTATTTAAGTGACTATATTCTGATTATAAACTAAGTATTACACTACTGATGCTCGACACATCAGCACATGACTCTCACCGGACGTTTTCCAGCTGGCTTATATTAATGTGGAAGTTCTAAAGAACGCTCCGTGCATATAATCCATTAGTGTTTCCTTCAGGAAATAGAAATGAAAGTTTGTTGTTCTGTCGCAGCTTGACGGCAGGTCGTTTTTCTGGCAAGAGGCTCCAGCGGCCGAAGGAACCGTGTCTGGGATCGTCACCCTATTGGCCGCCGTTCAAGCGCTCTACCCTGTCATTCAACTAGCTCCGCCTCCTCGCAATATTTTCTTCGCCTTCTTCCAAGGGGTCAGTGTGTCTTTATTTTCTTCCATGACATTTACACATTTTCAGCCAGAAGTGAAGGCATTTTTGATGTGTGTTCAAAACAAAAGTAGAAGAATGCATCTGTTCATTTATCCAAGCTCTCTTCCTCTCTCACAGGAAGCCTTCGACTACATTGGCAGCTCGAAAATGGTGTATGACATGGAGAGAAAGGAGTTTGTAATCGACTTGAACAATGTTCACTCCATGCTGGAAATCGGGCAGGTACAAACACATGCGATCTCTTATGCAGCGATTACAAATGTTTATGCATGTAATGAGTGTTGTGTGTGTGTCGTAACAGAGAGGTGTTCACTATTTTTCTTTCCTAATACTGTATGTTTGTACATGAATGTTTATCTGACTATACATTTGAACAAGACTCAACATTTACATTTATTACATTTGATGGTCTGTGTCTGTGTCTTACTGACCCCATCAAATAAAACACAGGCTAATCATCTTTCCTGAATATTATTATTATTATTATTTTATTATCATCATTTTTTTATTATTATAATATTATTATGGTTTAATTAATTTATATTCAATATTATTATTGTTATTTTGATTATCTATTTATATTCTGTTATTTTTATTATTATAAATATTTTTATTAAAATATTAGAGCTATAATTTATTAAAAAATAAAGAGCTTATATAATTGCTATATTTTCTATATTGTTTTATGGAAAATATTGTTAAATTATTAGTATATAATTTTCTTTATTTATTGAATATTATGATTATTTTAGAATATTTCAATATCTTAATTTGTCATGAAAATAGCCTCATTAAATTGCATTACATAAAATGCAAAAATAAATATTTTTATAATTATATATTATTATATTAATATTATTGTGGTTTGGTTTATATATAATGTATTATTATTATTAAGATTTGTTTATATTCTATTATTATTATTATTATTATTGTTATTATTCTACTAAAATATTAGCGCTAATTTATTAAAAAATAAAGAATTTATATAATTGCTATATTTTCTATATTGTTGTATGTAAATATTGTTAATTAGTCTCTAAAAAATAGTCTCTGCTACTAATTTGGCATTAAATAAATAAAAATGTCATATATATATATATATATATATATATATTGTTTTTTTTTTTTTTTTTTTTTTAAGATAAATCCTATTTCTTTATATTCTATATTATTATTATCATTATTGTTATTTCTTAATAATATTATTATTGTGTTTTGATTTATTTCTATCTATTTTATGATGATTATTTCTTTATATTCTATTATTATTTATTTTAAAATATTAGAATTATAATTTATTAAAAAATAAAGAGCTCATATAATATAGCTATTTTATGAGCTCTTTATTTTTTTATAAATTATAATTCTAATATTTTAAAATAAAATAATAATAATAATAATAGTAATGTAATAATAATAATAATTATAGAATTTTTATGTTATTGTATGGAAAATATTGTTAAATTATTTAATATAATTTTTTACAATATTTTAATATTTTTATTTGCCATGAAAATAACCTATGCTACTAATATCACATTTACATAAATATTTTATTATGATTAATATTATTATTATTGTTTGATTTATTTATATTCTATTATTATTAATTTAATTTATTTTATTGTAGTAATTATTATGGTTATTATTTATATATATTCAGTTATAATTACATTTATTACATGTCACTGAATGTCAGATAACAGATTTGATTTGATTGGACGCTCATTCTGTCACTTAAATCCAAATTCTCTATATGAGTGTTAAACAAGCCTAATATCTCACATGATCTGTTCTGTCATTCATCTCTTTCTGATGCGAGTCGTCGAGTGTCAGCTGGTTTTAGTTCATTTGGTTATAGTGTGTGTCTGGCTGCTTTCACAGGAAGTCCGACAGCCACACGTTTGAGATGTGGCATGTTAGTAACAGGTGTGACATACAGACGCTCAGACGGTTTCCTGTTTGTTTACAGGTTGGTCTGCGCAATGGGCGGGAACTTTGGATGCACTCTGACCCCATATCCCGCATGAACAGCAGCAGTGTGGAGGAAGAGGTGAGTGAAGAGGAGAGGAAGCTTTGTCTTCTATTACCCATCATGCTGTTCACTCTCTCTCTCTCTCTCTCTCTCTCTCTCAGGTGTCGGATATGATGAAAAACATGCACTCTATAGCAGCTAGTTTGAACGTCTCATTGGACGAGCCGCTGCCAGTCAGCCGTTACCGCCCTCGTCCTTCCAGCGCTTCCTGCGTGCTCGACAGATCCCAGGCCTCGTGCTGGCAGACCATCGGACGTCTTTCGTCAACAGGTCTCAAATCTGACACATTGTGTTCAGAGACGGCTAATGGTGTTAATCTGGCGTCTGAGGTCACATGTTCCATGTTGTTTGTCACTGACACAGATACTACGAGAGCATGTACGACGACGCAGAGAACCTGAACGTCTCATACCCGCCCAACCTGAGTCCAGAGGAGAAGCTGGTGTACGAGACGGAAGCAGCCAAGGTACGGTAACAGCTGCGGATACGGTCATGTGATGGACAGAACACTCATTCAGCCGTTTCTCTCTCATCTCACTCAGTCTCTGGCGGAAGTGGCCACACTAGTCGCTCGATCGCTCTACAAGCAGGCAGGAGGAGACGACAGCAACCTGAACAACATCACTGCCGACCCCAAGATCGTGAGTCACATGACCACACACACACTCTCACATGATAGCATGTGACTCGCCCTGATCAGCTGAACTAACTCTTACTCTCTGTTTCAAGAATGATTGTGTTTACTTAGAATATTTCCAAAGAATTATTGCATAAAATAAATGAAGACAAGAAAAGTAAATATACAATATAACATTAATGAATGTCAAGGTGCCAAATAATGAATAAAATTAATTTATTAATTTGGCATTAAATAAATTAAAATGTCTTAATTTATATATATATATATATATATATATATATATATAATATATATATATATATTATATATTTAAAATAATCATATTTCTTTATATTCATTTGTTATTTCTTTTATATTGTTTTTTTTTTTAATAATATTATATTGTTTTGATTTATTTATATCTATATATTTTTATATGATTTTTTTTTTATATTCTATATTTTATTTTAAAATATTAGAGCTTTAATTTAAAAATAAAGAGCTCATATAATAGCTATATTATTATGTTATTATATGGAAAATAATGTTAAAATATTATATATAATTATTTTAGAATATTTTAATATTTTAATATAAATATAACATTAACGAATGTCAAGGTGCCAATAATGAATAAAATTATTAACACATATATATATATATATATATATATTATATATATATATATATATATATATATATTATAATTTATTAATTAAGATACTATATACACATATAAATATCAAGATATTACAAAATAAATTATGATTTTAATATTTACTCTCTCCCTATCTGTGTATAACAGGATATTACAAACTAGATATTACACATTTTAATATAATATATTATATAAATGTAAAATAGACACATTAAGACATTACAAACAAAATTACAAACAAAAAACAAAAAGTTGTAAAATATATAACGTAAATTAGATGTATATCAAGATATTACAAACAAATTATATTTTTTATATTAATGAGAAAAAAAAAAATATATATATATATAATTATATATATATATTTTTAAATATAATATATAAACAAATTAATGTTTTTATTATTTCAAATTATCTCTCCTTGTATATATCTGTATATCTCTCTCCTATATATTTGTTTGTTTATTTATTTATATAATAGACTCATATCAAGACAAATGAAAGTTATGTTTTTGATATTTAAATGCCTTCTCTCTCTGTGTGTTTCTCAGGTCGCTCAGTTGCTGTATGGTTTTGTAATTCAGAAGAATAACAGCTGGTTTCAGTCCCTGCTTCCTCCTGATCTAACGAAAAAAGGCATTTTAAGTGAGGCTTCCGTTTAAACTCTCATCTCACACATAAACACACGTCTCTGCTTGATACACACTGCATATGAATCATCATTCACGTTGTCTCAAATGTGTGGATGGCGTTTTCCTCCATGCGACACACAGTGACGTGTTTAGCAGTATGTCACTGCTGCTCTGTGCATTCAGTGAAAGTGGATTACAAGCTGCAGAAACGAAGAAGCACCATAAATGCGTCATATACGTTGTGTGCTTGTGCAGTATATTTTAAGAAGTCACATGATAAGTCATTTTTCACTGTAAATCTTCAGCTGGTCAAATGGCAGAGCACGTATCTGACTCGTGTCCTGTCGTCTGTAGGTTCTGGTCCTCCTCAGTTCTACATCGGTCTGGGTCCGCGCACCTACGGCCCCGTGCACAGCGTCACACTCTTCGTACAGCATATCATGGCCAACCTGACAGGAACCGTCACCAACCTCACCGAGACCCAGTGCCAGAAACCTGACGACATCAGCACTGAGAACAAAGACGTAAGCGTCAGAACAGCATGTCAAACCATGTGATGTGTAAAAAACTTACAAATGTTCTGTTATTGTTATCTAAATAATCATATAATTATATTCAATTATATATAATGTTAAAAACTTAAAAAAGTTCAGTGTTAAAAACGTAATGTTAAATTGTCATTTCAATAATTATGTAATTTTGTTCAATTATATATACATATTTACATTATTATTTCATTATTTAGTTGACAACAATTGTTCTTTTGTTAACATTATATAATTGAACAAAATTATATTATTGAGATGACAATAATAATAGAACATTTTTACTAAACATTTTTACTCATTTTTACTAAGTTTTTAACATTGTATATAATTGAACAAATTATTTATATGACAGTAATTGAACATTTTTATCATTTTTAACATTATATATAATTAAGTTGGCTTAAAAAAGCCAACTTATTGTAATGCTATTTAAACTTATTATTTTTCTGAGACCAACTCTAACTCCTCATAGAGCTTTAACTCTATAAACTCCAAACTCGGGTCAGACCTTCAGACTGTTGTTAACTTTGTTGCTATATCTTTTCTAACTGATCCGACTTATGGTTTTCCTAAAAAAGCTGATTAAAACTGGAAAAACTGGAAACTTCCATTGACTTTCATTGAACTGCCTTGGCTGATCTGAACATTCCGTCCAACTGTCAAAATTCAAATTCAAACACACAGACTCAATTAAACTGCCATTCCTATTTCTGAGCCATTTAAACTCATTCAAACTCATTCAATCTATCTATCTATCTATCTATCTATCATAGCAACCACCCAGATCACCCAAGCAACCACCTTGAACACCATGGCAACAGCACATCAACCACACAGAGCACCCTAGCAACCTCATAGCAATACCCTAGCAACCACCCAAAATACCTTAGCAACCGTATAACAACACCTTAGCAACCACCCCGAGTACCCTAGCAACTGCATAGCAACACCTTAGCAACCACCCTGAGTACCCTACGTTAGCAACCACCCCGAGTACCCTAGCAACTGCATAGCAACACCATAGCAACCACCCTGAGTACCCTAGCAACCACATAGCAACACCATAGCAACCACCCCGAGTACCCTAGCAACCGCATAGCAACACCATAGCAACCAAGTACCAACCGCATAGCAACACCAAGCAACCACCCCAAGTACCTAGCAACCGCATAGCAACACCATAGCAACCACCTAGAGTACCCTAGCAACCGCTAGCAACACCATAGCACCACCCAGAGTACCTTAGCAACCGCTTAGCAACACCCTAGCACCCCCCAGAACCCTAGCAACCACATAGCAACACCTAGCAACCACCTTGACCCTAGCAACCACATAGCAACACCTTAGCAACCACCCAGAGTACCTTAGCAACCGCATAGCAACAGCTTAGCAACCACCCCAAGTACCCTAGCAACCGCATTACAACACCCTAGCAACCACCCCAAGTACCCTAGCAACCACATAGCAACCACCCAGAACACCTTAGCAATTGCATAGCAACACCAAAGCAACCCCCCCCGAGTACCTTAGCAACCACATAGGAACACCCTAGCCCACCCCAAGTACCCTAGCACCGCGTAGCAACACCTAGCACCCACCTAGAGTACCTTAGCAACCGCATAGCAGCACCTTAGCAACCCAAGTACCCTATCAACCGCATAGCAACACCTTAGCAACCACCCCGAGTACCCTAGAAACCGCAGAGCAACACCTTAGCAACCACCTAGAGTACCCTAGCAACCGCATAGCAACACCATAGCAACCACCCTGAGTACCTTAGCAACCGCATAGCAACACCCTAGCAACCACATAACACCCTAGTAACCGCCTTGAGTACCCTGACTCTCTGTCTATCTATCTATCAAACTAAATCTATCAAAACTACTAAACTAAAACTTAAACTTTCAAACTTTCAAACTCTCAAACTTCAAAACTTTTAAAACTACTTCAACTTCTGGACTGGCTTTTTCAAGCCAACTTAAAGTTTGTCTCGACAAACTTTTTTATCTAGTTGAACATAATATGTTCAATTATTGTCATCTAAATAATTATATAATTATGTTCAATTATATATAATGTTAACTTTAAAAATGTCAATTGTCATCTAAATAATGATATAATAATGTAATATATGTATATATATAATTGAACAAAATTATATAATTATTGAAATGACAATAATTGAACATTTTTAAATGTTATATATAATTGAACATTATATATAATTGAACAAATTATTTAGATGACAATAATTGAACATTTTAAATTTATATATGTTAAAAATTTAAAAATGTTCAATTATTGTAATCAATAATTATATAATTGTTCAATTATATATAGTGTTAAAAAACTTAAATGTTCAAGTATTATCTCAATAATTATATGATTGTTTAATTGTAAATCATGTTAAAAGCTTAAAATGTTCAATTATCTAAATAATTATATCATTGTTCAATTAGATTTATTAGTCTTATTTTCTAAATTATTTTCTAAGTGAGTTTATGCTTAAAACAAGAAAGAATTTTTTGCCAATGTGGTCAGAAAAATCTTGTTTTCCATTTGAATTAACTTTATTTTTCCATTGGCAGATATTTGTTCTTGTTTTAATCACAAACTCACTTCATTTTGATAATTTTTTTTTTTTTTTTTTTCAGGAAACAACACTTAATATCTTCAGTCATTTCTCTTCTCCAGTAAATGTATCTTGATCTAAGAATGTTTAGATATTTGTGCTGGAAAACGAGACAAACTAATTTTTTGCAGTGAAGGTGGTGGACAAATTAAACGGAATAAAGTAATTTATTCCCAGAATGCTCATGTTCTGTGTCTGTATCTGTTCTCAGTTGTACGCATATTTCTGGGTGTCGGGTTCGACCGCGGTCAACAGCAGCGGGCCATTCTGCGTGCGGGCGCCTGTGCGTCTGTCCAAAGCCATGTCGCCTGCCTTCGAGCGGCAGGAGTACGGATCTCAAGATTATTCCACATGGACCGAGTCCCGCTGGAAGAGCATCCGAGCGCGCGTCTTCCTGGTGGCCAGCCGAGAACTCGAGGTAATCGTCTTCATCGCACCGGTGACTCCACACACGTCACATCTATAATAATTTAGATTTATGATCCGGCTGAGATTCGCTGTCATGTGATTGATCATGTAAGTGTTTTTCTGTGTTTGTTTCTGGTAGATGTTAACACTGGGGGTGGGCGTGGCTGTGCTGCTGCTGTCTCTATTGGTGACGTACTTCCTCAGCTCGAAGGCGGAGCTTTTGTTTAGCTCCGCCCGTGAAACGCCCACAACGACCTACTGAACGGAATCTCCAGCCATCCATTCATTCCCCTTCAGCACAGAAACACACTTCAGTTCAAGAGTAATTTATTCTAACCTGACAGGATTGTGCCGCACTGGTTTTAGCGGGGCTGGACTGAACTGCTCTGGTCTCCTGGAAAGTTGTTCATATTCTTTTTGTCATCTTTTTTTATAATTCAAGATGTTTTTTTCTGATTATGACATGGACGGGCACAAAAAAAGCTGATTTTAAGTGTTTAAAGATGAGAATAATTGAGCGAGTGAATGTCAATTTGATGTGTGTGTGTGTGTGTGTGTGTGTTGACATGAATGCAGTGAGTATGTGCAATAGCTTACTGAGATAAGATCATATTTCATTTTGATGTGGATGTTTTTATTTGGGAATGTAAAGCTGTGCGCTCTATTCGTTGACGACTGTAACGACACAACTAAACTCTAATCACAGACTGTCCGCAATGAATCGCTCATCATGTTTCCACTGGAGACGTGGAGCTTCGGAAAACCAAATTAACACTGATCTGCAGCATTTGTTTGTTGACTTTAATTGAATGAAAGCTGTTTGAATAATGATGTCATTATTTTTTCTCTAAGAAACCGATGCCTTGAGAACCTGAATAAACATGACTTTCTTTTCCAAAGTTTCATTTTGCTTTGATGGCTTACACAGTATGAAGTTATTATTATTAAATTATATAAACATTATGTTCATCTACATAAAATCAAACAAATTCAACAAAGAAAAGCAAACAAATCGGTTATCTCATGAAAAATGTCCTGGTTACACATTCACCAAAACCAAAAGAGCAAATTAAAAAAATAAAAAACAGACTCAGAAAACCAAATGATTCTGATTGGCTACTATGTGTGGGTCGGGACCCTGGATATCTGTCAGATAATGTAATTTTATGTGTGCAATTTCCAAACATCAGCAATTGTGTAACGTAAATATGGTCTGTTTTGATGTCATAATGACATGCATGAAGTGTGTCATGCATCAACACTGCCAGCAGAGTGTAGTGTGGATCTGTCTTAAACCTGAGAAACACATTACATCTCATACTGTATTCAGTATAGTGATATGACTGATTCTGTACATTTATTTTGTTCATGTGATTCAATATCATTGAGCGACTGTAAATCCTTGAATTATGGGTAATTATTGTTTTTTATTACTTAAGAAATCAAAGGACTCATTTATAAAATGTTGCATAGAAACCATCCTACAGTGGATCTTATTATCATTTCTCAAACTTGCATACACATCTCTTTCGAGATGTGAAATTTAGAAATCAGAAATTATCTTGAAATTGTGCGCAGCTGAATGGTTTCAGATCTCCGCCTTGTGAATGCCAGCTAATTAAAGGATTAGTTCACTTTCAAATTAAATTTTCCTGATAATTTACTCACCCCAATGTCATTCAAGATGTTCATGTCCTTCTTTCTTCAGTCGAAAAGAAATTTTTGATGAAAACACAGGATTTTTCTCCATATAGTGGACTTCAATGGACTCCAAACGGTTGAAGGTCAAATTACAGTTTCAGCTTCAAAGAGCTCTACATGATCCCAGACGAGGAATAGAGTCTTATCTAGCGAAACATTGCTCATTTTTGAAAAAAATGTAAATGTATATGCTTTATATAAACAAATGATCGCCTTCCAAGTGTTTCCGTCAAAACCGCACTTTCGTATTCTTCAAAAAGCTTACGCTGAATGTCCTACGCCTTCCCTATTCTACTTACAGAACGAACGCAGCACCAGTTTCGTTTTTTCAGATACAAAAGCAGTGTTTTGAAATCGGCCATCACTAAATAAGTCGTTATTTTGTTTTTTTGGCGCACCAAAAATATTCTCGTCTCTTTATAATATTAATATTGAACCACTGTACTCACATGAACTGATTTAAATATGTTTTTAGTACATTAATGGATCTTGAGAGAGGAAATGTCATTGCTGGCTATGCAGGCCTCACTGAGCCATCGGATTTCATCAAAAATACCTTAATTTGTGTTCTGAAGATTAACAAAGGTCTTACGGGTGTGGAACGGCATGAGGGTGAGTAATAAATGACAGTATTTTCATTTTTGGGTGAACTAACCCTTTAAGCACGGAATCTTGGGCTTCATCTCAACGGCCGGTGAAAAAGAATAGGGATTGGACTCGGGAAGAAATCATGTTCATGGATGTGATTATTAACGTTACTGTAGTATGAAGCAGAGCAGGAGCGAGTGTTGCGGGACTTTTATTATGACACAGTCGCCGGCGCCGCTTCCGCTTTTCCGGTCATGAGTATGAGGTAACACAGCTCTGTTTATCATATTAGATACATTTGAGAGTGTTGAAAATGATGTTATAACGTTACTCTGAGCGTTCGCTCGGCGGCTGCTGTGAGACACTGTTACACACTGCAGTAAGATAGATCGATTTTACAATATCATATTAAATGCTGGATGATTGTGTTGATAAATGACATGCAATTAATTTTAAAACGTATTGTATGATGGAGAAAATTCTGTATTACTGTTACTAAAAATAAAGCTGCATCTGATTATGCTATGTTAGCTACTTGACAAAATAGTGTTTTTCTCTGAGGCATGGTAAAGCATCGCAAAAGATCAAGAAAAATAGATTTAAACAATAAAACTAAACGTGTTGAGCTATATAACAATAATCAGTTTTCTGTCTATAAATATATCAAAACAGTGTTCCCTTGTCTATTAAAACATGCAAATATTAAAGCGTCTTTGGTGTTTCCATGGTTTCTACAAAATAAAACCGGAAACCAACGCGGGTATGACGCAATTGACAGGCGACTCCTCACACGTCCCGGAGCCTTGGTTAAAATTGCAATTTTCTCATGATTTACAAATAGTTGCAAACATTTGGGATATTGTAAGTACTCAAGTGAACAAAATATATAACACTGGCCTAGTGGTTTTTAGATATTTTACTGCAAAAATCTTACATATTGCACCTTTAATAGAAGTTAACTGATTATTTATGAAAGCATCCTCACTTTACGCATTTTTACACAAGTGTCTAAAACTCTTCACAGTACTGTAGCTTTGCAGGAAAGTTTCTTCAAGCATCTTGAACACACGGTTCTTCTGGATTTAGTTAGTCTCAGTTTCATCTGTTTCTTCAGATGGATTCGATGATGGTGAGATCAGATCTCAGTGTGGAGCACCAGCTGTTGTGCAATCAAAAATCTCACTGGATTATTACAATTAATGGCAAAAATGAATGTTTGGAAATGTGAACTGATATTTCCTACTGACACACTACAGCAAAAGATATAAATAACTGGCTTAAAACCATTTTGGAGGGTGAAAATACAGACTTTTGCACAGTAGTGTATATGTATTTTATATAGGCAGATGGCCTTGTGGCTGAAATGTCTGCGATTCAATCAGGTTTCATCATTTCAGAGAAACTGAATTTCCCTCAAAGCAACTGATGCAATCTCAGGGAACTGTTATCTAGTTAGTAACCAAAACATTTCCCTTTTTATTAAGATTATTTTTCTGACCCCACTGGCGGATATTTGTTCTTGTTTTAAACACAAACTCGCTTCATTTTGATACATTTTTCAGAAAACACGTCAGTTTGCTTCTCCACTAAATGTATCTTGATTTAAGCATGTTTAGATATGTGTGACAAAAGTACTGCGGAAAAACATGACTTTCTGCGATGATGACGTGTCGGAGAGAAATATGAGATTCCAGCTGAGATCAGAAGCTCTTATCTTAAATTGTCCTTCACTTCTCTGAGAAACAGGAAGGAGCTGTGCTTGGGTTTTATTGGTGTAAGTGCGTGAGAGGTAAAAGAAAGAAAAAGAAAAAGAAAAAAGGACGCTGGTGTGAAATTGCATGTGTGTATTTTGGGTGTCTCTGAACGGACACTTTGTCACAGCCCACAGTTTCCTGTTAAGTGACACTTGCATCTCTCTGCCACAGTTACTCTTCCTCTTAACTCTTCTCTGCTCGACTCTCCCTCTGTTTCTCACTTCAGAGGAAAGATGCAGTTGCTGGACTTCTGTCTGATTCTTCTGCTCAACGCTGGACGAGTTGGTAAGATTATCATAAATCCGACTGAGAGATACTGACCGACACGTCTGTGACGTTCCTCCGGAAAAGCGTTAATATTATTTTAGGAAAGAACCAATTAAAAGGCCTCTTTTTGCTCCTGATTAAACCAATTACTGAATCATGTTGCAAGAACTGGTGAATTTAATTTCAATTTTAGGTATGTTTTATTTTTCTTGATTTTGACTGATTAGAGAATGTATGTTTAAACATCTAAACATATTATAAAATGATTGTGCTTTAAACATTTTAATATATTAATAATTGTTTTAAATATTTAAACATTATAATATGTTTCTTTAGAGATTTAAAATTGCATTTATAAACATTTAAAATAATACATGTTTTAAACATTTAACATTGTTAATAAATTTTATATGTTTCTCAGCCGCCCAGAACGATGCAAGTGGAAACGTGTGTTACATTCTGGACGGGATTCTGATCATTTACGGCGTCGTTTTGACCATCCTTTACTGCAGATTGAAGGTGACGCATCATTTCACAACCTCAGATCTTCAGATACTGCATTTACCACCATATTTAGTGTCATTTTAAACCCGTCTTCTAGATTAAATGACATTTATATGTTATGTTTACACACACTGCAAAAAAAACTCTGTTCTTCCTCAGTGTTTCTGTCTTGTTTTCCAGCACAAATATCTAAATATTCTTAAATCAAAATACATTTACTGGAGAAGAGAAATGAATTTAGATATTAAGTAAAAAAATGCATCAAAATGAAGTGAGTTTGTGCTTAAAACAAGAACCCAATATAGAAAAAAATAATCTTGTTTTCTCTTTGAATTAAGTTTATTTTTCCGACACCACTGGCAGATATTTGTTCTTGTTTTAAACACAAACTCACTTCATTTTTATGTTTTTATTTCTTTTATTTATATTGCAGTGTAAGAATAATCTAATTGCAGTTTTTGCAATTATTAATTCATTCATCTGTTGACCTCTACATTAATTAGATTTACAGAAATGAAAACAAAACATTTTACATTTTACAAAAAGAAAATTCACATTTGTCTGATCCTAAATTTATCCCTTTAATTAGATGCAACCAGAAACACAAACATTATTTTTTGCATTTAGTACTGTGAGACACTGATAACTATATGAATCATATTAATATAGTTAATTATATTAAATAATTATTTATATAAACCTTTTTATTTAAATGATGAACCCACTGTAAAAAATTACTTTCATGATTTATCACATTTTTTTCTTTTGTCAACTTAATAATTAATGTGGTTCAGATAATATAATATTTTGAGTTTCTGTTGAATAAACCAATCGCCTTCATTGTATTAACTCAAATTTTTTAATTTCAATGAACTCAAAGTTTTACTAAGTTAAACAACATTTATTTTTACAATGCATGATATTAAAAAGTTTGTATGTTATGTAAAATGTATATTTTTTAAATCTATTTTACAATAAAAACATTACATAAAAATAAAACGCCAACTTTCAGACATAGTTTGACTCGCCAACATTTTTCCGAGTTTAGTAAACAAACAGCGCAGTTACGTGACATGAAAACGGTACAGTCTGAGTAATCTCAAGTCTTTGTTTCCAGGATTAGATGAAAATATCTCTGATTTGTAACATTAGTCCATCTGAATGTGTGTTTGATGTTGACCTGACGAGTTTGATGAAGGTAATGAGATTGTTCTTGTGTTCACAGATGATTTCGTCTCAAAGCAGCTTCTCAAAGGTGCGTTCATGTTCATCTGTCTGTGGTCGCTTTGTTTCTGCTGATTCTGTTGTTCTGTTCTTCCGCTGACCACAGAGAGCTATTAAAAACACACACACATTTAGCTGTCTAAATGGGGACATTCCATAAATCTATTATTGGTATATACAGCTATAAACACACTTTATTTCAACAGTCCACTCTAGACGTATACATCACTTAAGCAGCTGCATGTTAATAGGAAGTCATGCAGGTTTTTTTTACGGACGTATTTCTCAATACTTGAGTCACTTTTTCACAGTTCTCCTAACCAACTTTCAGCTTCACAGCAGTTAATTTTATATTCATATAATGCACTAAAACTACTAAAACACTTCATTCATGTTTCAAATCAACTCATTCTTCCAGAACACTAGCAAACACACTTTATCACTCAATAATCAAACGACACCAACAACAGGCAGCATTACACACTCATTTCTGCTGGTCTGAATTCACTGCAGTTTATGTTACAAGGTTCATGTTTACATTACAGTACCAAATTATTCCTAAATGTCCTATTTTGTATAGATGGTGATGAAACTATCTTATGTAAACAAAATATGCGGCAACAAGTTTAAGTTCCTCTATTGAGTTACAGAAATTCATCAGAAGTAAAGACATAGTTAATTGTGAAATGTGTAGACGCACTTTGAAGCACTTCCAGGATTCTATTCTTATGTAAAAATAATTATCCGAGGATAATAATTATGTGAATTGTTCATGTCATGTGTTTCATCTTCCATTAATAAACTAAAGAACACATTTTAACTTTGTTAATTGAGAGAAACACAAATCCACCCAAAAGAAACAATCAAATTTACAATCATAAAAATGTTCTTTAGTTTCAATCTGGACCAGATCGACATCTTAAGAATTCTGCGGAAGGATCTACTCCGATTTTAAAATTGACTTCCTTTCAAAAGCACAAATATATATTTGTAAATGTTTTTGACAAGATGCACAATATCTGTGATGAATTCACAATAAAAACAAACCTGTACATGAACAACACACATTACAACTTTCAGATGAACGTACGGAAACCCGTTTATGCCACGTAAAACATGGAAAAACATGCTTTTGTAAGTCATTATGACATAAAAAGTCAAAATATTCATATAATTATGACTTAAAAGTCATAACTATGACATAAAAGTTGGAAATATGATTTAAAAGGTCTTAATTGAAAGTCGTTTTCACCTGAACTCATTTCAACTCTTTAATCTCATAACGACATAAAAATTTAGATTGAAAATTATGACATAGGCTGAATTCAGGGTGATTGGGACACTTTTCGCCATTGAGAGGAGTTGGAAAATGTGTCCCAATCCACCTGAATTAACCTTCTAAGTCATATTAATGAGATGAAAATAGTTATCACATAAAAAGTTGAAACTGACAAAAAAGTTGAAATTCTGACTTAAAAATTTAACATTGACTCAGTCATAGAAAGTCAATTTCAACCTTTTAACTCATTTCGACTTTTTAATCTTATAATTATCAAAAAATCAATTACGACATACTATCAAGTCATTTATAAGATAAAAAGTATTCATAGTTGTGAGTTTTTGTGTCATAATTGAGTGTGATAATTGTGAGTTATTGTGTGCCATAATTGTGTTTTTGTCATAATTGTGTTTTTGATCATAATGTTCAGTTTTTGTCATAGTTTTTGTTGTGAGTTTTTGCGTGTGAGTTTTGCATGTGAGTTTTTGCGTCATAATTGTGAGTTTTTGCGTCATAATTGTGTTTTTTGCATCATAGTTGTGAGTTTTTGTGTCATAATTGAATGTGATAATTGTGAGTTATTGTGTGCCATAATTGTGTTTTTGTCATAATGTGGTTTTTGAGTCATAATGTTCAGTTTTTGTCATAGTTGTGAGTTTTTGCGTCATAAATGTGAGTTTTTGCATCATAATTGTGAGTTTTTGCGTCATAATTGTGAGTTTTTGCATCATTTTGTGAGTTTTGCGTGATAATTGTTTTTTGAGTCATAATTGAGTTTTTGATTCATATTGTTGAGTTTTTGTCATAGTTGTGTGAGTTTTTGTCATAATTGTGCTTTTGTATCATAATTGAGTTTTGTCATCATATTGTGTTTTTGTGTCATAGTTGTGAGTTTTTGCATCATAATTGTGAGTTTTTGTCATAATGTTGAGTGTTTTTGCATCATAATTGTGTTTTTTGTCATAATTGAGTTTTTGCATCATAATTGTGAGTTTTTGTGCAATTGTGAGTTTTTGCAATTGTGTTTTTTCATCATAATTGTGTTTTTGTCATAATTGTGAGTTTGATAATTGTGAGTTTTTGCGTCATAATTGTGTTTTTTTTGCATCATAGTTGTGAGTTTTTGGTCATAATTGAATGTGATAATTGTTATTGTGTGCCATAATTGTTTTTTTGTCATAATTGTTTTTTGAGTCATAATTCAGTTTTTGTCATAGTTGTGAGTTTTTTTTTTAATTGAGTATTGTTTTTTGCGTCATAATTTGTGTTTTTGCATCAGTGCATCATATTTGTGAGTTTTGCGTGATAATTGTTTTTGAGTCATAATTGAGTTTTTGATTCATATTGTGAGTTTTGTCATAATTGTGCTTTTGTATCATAATTGAGTTTTTGTCATAATGTTGAGTTTTTGATCATTGTGTTTTTGTGTCATAGTTGTGAGTTTTTGCATCATAATTGTGAGTTTTTGTCATAATGTTGAGTGTTTTTGCATCATAATTGTGTTTTTGTCATAATCATCATAATTGTGAGTTTTTGCATCATAATTGTGAAATTGTGAGTTTTTGCGTCATTGCGTTAATTGTGAATAATTGTGAGTTTTGCGTCATAAATAATTGTTTTGTGTTATAATTGTGAGTTTTTGCGTCATAATTGTGAGTTTTTGTGTTATAATTGTGAGTTTTTGCGTCATAATTGTGTTTTCGCGTCATAATTGAGTTTTTGTGTTATAATTGTGAGTTTTTGCGTCATAATTGTGAGTTTTTGTCATAATTGTGAGTTTTTGCATCTTAATTGTGCTTTTGTATCATAATTGAGTTTTTGAGTCATAATTGCGGGTGAAGCTTGTTTTGTCCGTGTAACTGGGCTTCCGTGTGTGTCCTGCTGAAGTGCAGCGTCTCTCTTTCACATTTATCCTCTCATCTGCTGAGCTAATGACTGAGAAAAGCAAAGAGGAACAGAAAGAGGAAGAAACACAGTCTTGAGCAAGACTCTTCTCAGAATCTCACTGTCCTCTTGTGTTTTTCAGAAAGGAGACGGAGACATCTATCAGGTAGGCTGAGTTTATGATCTTCCTGTAGTCTGACGAGTGAATGCCAGGTCTGATCAGTGTGTGTCGTCCGTCAGGATCTGGGCCGTCGTGATCAGGACACCTACGACACTCTTCATGGGATGAAGAAAAAGCCTCTGGCCTGAAGCTGTTCCTGCGAACACCGGCCTGCTCTGTTCATAATGAAGCTTCGTTAATCTCTGTCCTCATCATCAGCACGTGTCTTTGAGACAGACGTCACCGGTTAATCTGTAAAATATGTGTGTAAGGCTCTTTATGCTAACATAATAAAATTATATTTCTAACTAGGGCAGTGTCCAATAAGTGTCCTTGTTACTGGATAAGATTAGAAGAAATATTATACCTCATATCGTTAAAGACTTCCTGAAATCCCTCCCTGTTCTAGTTGATCTTTGAGCTCCTCTGATGTCATTTCCTCCTGAAGAGGAATCGCTTGGTGTGGCTTTGAACAAAATCATCTGCTGAATGTAACGTAAAGATCATGTAAATAACTCAAAACAAATCCAACACAATCATGAGCAAAACAATAATAAAAAAGTCATATTTTTGACATAAGTTGACTTAAAAAGCCAAAATTATGGCATATAAAGTTAAAATTATGACAAAAAGTTGAAATTATGACTTAAAAAGTTGAAATTATGACTTAAAAAGTTGAAATTATGCCAAAAATGTGAAATTATGACAAATTGAAATTGACAAAAAAAATTGTCATAAAAAGTTGAAATTATGACCAAAAGTTGAAATTATGACAAAAATGTGAAATTACATAAAAAGTCAGAATTATGACACAAAGTTGAAATTATGACTTAAAAAATTGAAATTATGATTTAAAAAAAATGAAATTATGCCAAAAATGTGAAATTACGACAAATTGAAATTGACAAAAAAAAAATTGACATAAAAAGTTGAAATTATGACTTTAAAAAGAAATTATGCCAAAAATGTGAAATTACGACTTAAAAAGTCAGAATTATGAGCTAAAAAGATGAAAGTGACTTTAAAAAGTTGAAATTATGACAAGAAGTTGAAATTATTATTTTAAAAGTTGAAATTTTGACAAAAAAATTGAAATTATGACAAAAATATGAAATTACGATTTAAAAAATTTAAATTGACTTACTAATTTGGAATTATGACAAAAAATTCAAACAGTAAGTAATCATTTTGACTTTATATGTCATGAAAAATGTATCATGACTATATAGAGCAGTGGTCTCAAACTGCCGGCCCGCCCTCCCCCTCTACCCGGCCCGCAACTGATCTCAAAAATAAAACATAATCCGGCCCGCTAAATTATTATTATTATTATTATTCTCTAGTTGCTACCTGTCTGATATGCAAAGAAAAAGTCGCCGTTCAAAGGGGGCATTCACATATCGCGTCACATAAGCGGCCGCGCCGCATTCTCCTTTTTGCTTTCGCTCCAGTGGCGTCTGTCGTTGCTATGCAACCATGAGCCGCGCTCTCAACCGCGTCGCTTCTATTATGAGCGCGCTCGCCTAAATTATAGTAAAAGCACTCGACTTTAAGTCACGAGCGTTGATTTAAACCACCGAAACGCGCCCAATGCTACCAGTAAACATTACCGATGCTCAAACGGCATCTTGGACAAATGTGTCTCAGCTGTGTAAATGTTAAAAACTAATAATGTATGTAACAATGAGATTTTTATTTTTTTGGCAAAATAAAGTTGATATAGCTCCAGTTTTTTGTTCATTTCTGACCCCTCCACGCCACAAGTGTTGCTGATTTTGTTCCTAAATTACAATTTTTTTTTTTATTCCATGCACCTTGTTGGATGTGAGAAGTTGCACCAGACTATTGCAATTAATAGTATTATACTAGTAGGCCTAGTATTATATTAGTATATTAGTAGTATTATATAGTAATAGTATTATATAATTATATTACACTCTGTAACAATGAGAGAAACACTGCTGTTTACATTTAGTATGGTAAATAAAATATTTATAGTATAGGTATAAAATTTTTAGTAGGCCTAATGAAATTTGAAGTAAATGAGAAATAATGCAAAGGAAAGTAAATTTTCTGAAATGTTGCGCTTTCTTGCGCTTGAATGTTAATATGGCCCTCCTATGAGGTGTCAATCACAGAAACGGCCCCCCGCCAATTTGAGTTTGAGACCCCTGATATAGAGTGAACTGCTCTAAAGTGGGACACCTGAGGTCTAGAGTTTGTAGATCCCCGTAAATACATAAATGCCAGTGAAACTATATGGTTACGCAAAGCTGTGTCATGTGATCAAAATCACATGACCTCTCAAATATCCATTATATATGAGGGTGGGGCAATCATCAAACAGGAAGTACATTGTGTGAAGACCACCCAGAGTTTTGACTAAACTGATATAAATTAATTCTGAACAAAACAATCCTGCTACTTTTTGGCCTAATGTGCTTATGAAATGTTTGTCCATCAAAAAATAGTATAACTTTGTATAAATAAACTATATATTTGATAATTTTTTTAATCAAATTTTCTAGTGTCCCACTTTAGGAAACGTGGTTTTGAAAAGTGGGACAGTACTTCAGTCAGACAGAAGTGTGTGGAGGAGCAAAATGTTATTTACAGGCTTTAAATGTTTTTATGCAATATTACTGCAGATGTTTAAGCTCATGGGAAACTTTTATTCTTGGGGGGTCTTGTGGTTGTGTGTGTGTGTGTGTGTGTGTGTGTGTGTGTGTGTGTGTGTGTGTGTGTGTGAGAGAAGGAAGTATACTAAATGTGTCTTAAAATGAAAAAATATCTCTGAATTTAAAAAGTCTGTTGAAAACCAATAAAGCCATTCCACTTTATTTGATGCATCTAATGATTGATTCATGCAGAGTATTTCAGATCAGGGAGAGAGAGAGAGAGAGAGAGAGAGGCAGAATCAGAGAAAGAAATCTAGCCCAAAGTTGTTCAAGCTGTGGCTTGTTTTTTTTGTTTTTTTTTGCAAGTTGCAAGATTTTACATTTTGCCTGTTGTGAATGTAAGTGTTTGTTGTTTGTTAAATAAACAAGAGAACCATCAGGAATCTATTCCTACACAAAATAACAGGCCTGTGATAATAGTTGCTTAATGTCTTAATAAAAATTGCATCATATTGTATAATTTGTCTGATGATGTTCAATTATACGTTTCATTCATTCAAGTGAATTACTGACTTCACAAGATTTTATTATTCTCCATGATTTTGGCCTTTTATCAGACTGTCCAGTGTCTCACATTATGCTGCAGATTTTCTCAGATGACTTGCACTAAGAGCACTATAATTTCTTTTATGAATGTGTTATCTGCATTTTCTCTTTTGATTTGATTAGGACACACCCTGGGGTTTTTCAAATGGTATTGGATGTGGATGTAATGTTTTGGCTACACATCGCAATAGAAGTCTGAAATGCAAAAAATGTCCCACATTAGTGCAATTCACCCTATATATATATATATATATTTTTTTTTTTTTTTTTTTTTTTATTTTTTTTTCCTCACCTGTGTATATATATATATATTTTCTCACCTGTATATATACACACAGGTGAGAAAATATATACTAAAAATATATACTACTACAATGTACTTAAACTGCTCTATTTTTGTGCACTTTTTTTGTAAAAATTCTTCGTTAGTACTTTTTGTTTTTAATATACTATCTCTGTATTTAAAAAATATATTTAATTACCACTTGTAGCACACTATGGGTACAAATGTACTGTAAGTGATATCTAAATACATTTTTTAAATAAAAGCACATTTAAGTTCATATTTCATGCTGTCTCAAAATAGCACAGTTGAGTACACTTATTAGATGTTCTTAAGAAGTACTAAAAATTTTTAGTATATTAATTACAAAATTAGTGCATGAAATAGAGCATTTTAAGTACATTATTGTAGTGTACTTTTTTCACCTGGGTATATATATATATATATATATATATATATATATATATGTATAATGTGAGTTGACCAGCAGATGGCGCTATAAAAAGCTAAAAGAAGTTCTAAAAATGTAATATAAATGTAATTTATATGTAGGCCTATTTAGATTAATGTAAAAATAAAATTTAAAAAATACTTATTAAATAATAATAATAATAATAATAATAATACACTATAAAGTAAAAACAAACTCTGTATGTCTCTCTTGATTAGAGTTTAAATTCTTCGCCTGATTGTTGGTTTGTTCATAAAATGTGAAGAATGTGCATCTGAACTGGTTTGTCCTGTTCATTTCTGCATCACTAAACCGAACAAAACAAAAGACACGAATTCCTCAAACTTCCGCTGAAACTCGACAGAGTTCAGAGCTTTATAGAGATCCAGTGAAATCCTCCTGATGTAAAGAGAATAAATATGAGTTCATAGTTTAGTGCACAAACCAAAGGTCACTCAGTATGAGTGTGTGTGTGTGTGTGTGTGTGTGTGCGCGCGCGCGTAGCGGTGGGTGGAGTCCACGTGAACACGCAGGTGTGTGAACGCTCACCTGAGCAAAGACTTCAAACAGAGTTTAATCATGAGTTTATCAGCTTCGGGATCTTCCTGGAGAAATTCAGCTTGTGCTTCATGACAGAACCGACACTGCTATTATCTTTTATTAATTTAAATGTTGAGAAATGGCGGATCTTAAGAGCACAGTTTGACATGGATTATCAGAAGCGCGTGAGGACATGAGGAGATCCTTGAGGAATAACAGAGAAATACTGACAGAATAAACTATGACCAAACTACTGACCTGCATCTGTGTGCTCATCTTCACACTCATGGGTAAGACACTGTGTGAGGACTCGAGAAGTGTGTGCTTAGTTAGTTATTTAGTTCATTAGTCAGTGTAGGTTGTAAATGTGTGAATCACGGTAACACTTTACAGTAAGGTCTCATTTATTAACTAACAATGAACAACAGTCATGTTAATTTACTAATGCATTGTTGAAATCAGAAGTTGTATCTGGTAATGTTAGTTAATGTTTTAACAAACTAACTAAGACAAGATAAATAATATAGTTGTGTTTCAGCAGGAGTCCATATGTGTGTGTGTGTGTGTGATTGATCTGTTATGTGGTGCAGCGACATTCTTCATTAAACTTCAAGCAGCCTCAAAAACCATTACTGATTTATGACTGTCGTGGAGGAAATAAGTTCAGAACTGTGTGTGTGTGTGTGTGTGTGTGTGTGAGAGAGAGAGTGTTTCTCTTAAGTGGATTTAAATAAATCGTTTAAATGTGTGTGTGTGAGTCTGTGTGTGCTATCAGTAGGTGAAAAGTACCCAGATGACTTACTACTTCCGGTGAGATTCTGAACCCTAACCCTGAAGTAAATTTAAATTCAAATGTATAATGATTTCGGACGCAGCCTTGGTTTTTAGGGATCAGGTTATAATGAGGTCAAGGGTCGGTTTAGGGTTCAAGTTAGTTGTGATGGGAAAGAGTAAAGATATAGAGACTGCATTGACTCAATGAATGTACATGCGTGTGTGTGTGTTGTGTGTGTGTGTGTGTGTGTGTGTGTGAAGCTGAAGTATGTATTGTTGTTTTAAACGTGTGGCGTGTCAGAGTGTTTGTGTTCAGAGTGTCTGTCAGCTGAGACGAAGACAAACAATAACCAGAACTGCAAGATGACATTCTCTCTGTCTCACTTTCTGCTTTCTGTCTCACTTTGAGAGACGAGTGTCGAGCTTCTCAACTAGTTTTGCTTCAGGATGATTTTACATTGAACATGAAGTGGATCCAAAACAGTTCCAAAATGAGCAGAAATATCCTAAAAATCAAACCTTCCAGTATACATGAGGAGTATAAACAGTTAAAGAGATCTCAAACTGAGCTCAGATTTGAACGTTTTTCTGCTGCTTCACGTTCATTTTATTGCTCTAAACTATTACTGCATGAAAACTAGTTCATTTGAGTCTGTTTTTATTTACTTTATGAGAAATATCTGATACGGAGTTGATATGTAAATTAAACGTGACTGAGAGCAGTTGCATTTCCCTGTTGAATCGCATAATGTGCTTAACTCCGTAACACCTTCTGTATCATATCTGATCATAAATGATCTGATAAACCTGTCGGACACGATCTCTGTCTCTGACTGATAGACTTTATCAAGTAAAAGTCTTTTCATATTACTGTACAAACGTCCTCCTTCAGATCGTGTCTTTCTGCTGTGAAATCTGCACTGATTTTGATCAAGTAAACGTAAGAATAACTCTGATAATGTTAGTAATATTTCAACTGGATTAAAGCAGCTTTACTTGATTATCATCATTTATTAGAAAAATCATGATCTGATCATCAGGCGTTTGTTCATCTCTCAATCATCATTGTATTGCATTGCATGATATGTTTTAAAACCACAGAGATTTGATCATAAAAATAAGCATTTAAATATCATCTTTATTGGCAGATATTGAAATTAAATTCTGTCAAATCAACTCAGAGGTGCCCGGCTCAAATTTTTGATTTTGTTAATGTTTTTTCCGTAGAAAGACAAACATAAATAGTGATGAAAGACAAAATATTAAGTGTCACAGATGTATATTTACTGAGTAATCCACTGTTTCGTAGACGTGACCATTTTCACCTGAGATTTGGAGCCAAATTAAAGGGGTTTAAAATGACTTTATAAAGACGACAGCATCATTATTTTATTTTCACACAGAGATTGGTAGATCTATTAGTGAAATCTGTCGACTTTATCAATCTGTGTTTCATTATATGCCAACAGTGACGGCTCAAAAATGGCAGAAAAGCACTTCTTGTGTCAATTGTCAACATTTTCAGTGGTCAAAAGCCAAATGTGGTTCACTTTGCACACAGCTGATACTTTTTGCATTTAAAGAGGAATATCTGAAGAACAAATAATGTTGAAACTAGAAATGTATCTTGTGTTTTTCTGTCAACTCATTTGCATAAAACAAACCTGTCTGAGTGCCATAAATATTCCTTTTCTAAAGTTTGCGTGCCTGTAACTCTAAAAGTATTCAAGATATCTTAATATCCTTTTAGATTCTCATTCTTAATAAACTTTCCTTTTTTCAACACCCTATATAGTTCAGTCCCATAAATAATAGGATCTCAAAGCAGCTCCATGTTCAGATTGTTGAATTTTATCAATTTTCAGTGGTCAAAAACCAAATGTGGTTCACTTTGCACACAGCTGATATTTTTTGCATTTAAAGAGGAATATCTGAAGAATAAATATTGTTTAAACTAGAAATGTATCTTATCATAAGAGTTGCATAAATCATAACTCTCTCTGAGTGCCAAAAACAAACATTTTTCTGAAGTTTAGAAGTAATTCAAGAAGTGTTAAAGATATCTTAATGTCTTTTTAGGGCTCAATATGGTTCAATCTCACAGATATAGGGATGTCAATGCAGTAACATGTAGTTATGAGGCTGTGTATCTGAACGCTTCAGAAGCTGTTAAAATGAACAAAATCCAGTCTTCCCAAAACCCCTGAAACTGATTCAGATATAGATTCTTATAAATACACTTTTGAGAGCAAGTTAATGTGCCTCGACTCAAACATTTCACTGGATTTTTGGCACTCAGAGATTTACGCAATTCTTTTGATAAGAGGAAAACGAGATACATTTCTAGTTTCAACATTATTTGTTCTTCAGATATTCCTCTTTAAAAGAAAAAAGTATCATCTGTGTGCAAAGTGACCCACATTTGGTTTTCGACCACTGAAAATGTGAACAATTGACCAATTTACTCATGGAGCCGCATTAAGATCTCCATATCTCTGGGATTGAACCATCAAGAGCCTTTAAAATGAAGAAACCAAAAGAAAAGTTTGTTCAGAACCAGAATCTAAAAGGATATTAAGATATCTTTAAACACTTCTTGAGTTTCAGGCATGCAAACTTGAGGCAAAGAAACACAAGAAGTGCTTTTCTGCCATTTTTGAGCCGTCACTGTTGGCATATAATGAAACACAGATTGATAAAGTCAACAGATTTCACTAATAGATCTACCAATCTCTGTGTGAAAATAAAATAATGATGCTGCCATCTTTATAAAGTCATCTCTAATTTGGCTCCAAATCTCAGGTGAAAATGGTCATTTTGATCCTCGTCTACAAAACACTGGATTACTCAGTAAATATACATCTGTGACATTTAATATTTTGTCTTTCATCACTATTTATGTTTGTCTTTCTACAGAAAAAACTTTAGCAAAAATCACAAATTTGAGCCGGGGAAGTTTACGAAATTTGCTTGATTTGACACAGAATGACTCAATACTGTTATAAAGATTTCAAGCATCAGAATCTCATATAAATATCTGCATCTACACCATATTGCATATTTTTGCTCAGTTTGGGCCTTTGAAGCAGTTTCTTCCTCCATATTCTCACTATATCAGACTATATGAGACATAAAAACCTGATGCATGATTTTATTTATTATTTTTATTTTATTTATTGATGCATGATATAAAACATTAAACGCATGCAAACTGACAGATGCATTTACACCAAAACACTTTGATTAAACATGTTTTTGACGTCAAAAACCAACCACATGGAGTGTATTTTATTATTTGCATTTAGCATTGGTTGTTTTCGGGCTCATATCTGACTCGCTCATTGTGCCGCATGGGAACGTCCTTGGGTTTTTGTGACATGTTTGTCGGCGAGAGCAAAGGATCACGATAGCGTGGGTTTATTATTAACTCTCTCACACTGACCCGTCTGTAATAGTAAACCCAGTCAGAGATGTTTGCAGATGTTCACTCACTGACTCTATATTTCTCAGTCTGTGTTCACAGCGAGTTCATCGATCCGCCTCCGTCCGCGGCCCTGCGCTCGTTCTCGGACACGCAGACCAGGCTGCCCTGCCGGTATGTGGTGGAGGGCGAGGAGAAGGTGGTGCAGGTGACCTGGTCCAGACAGAAACCAGGAGGGGAGAAAGAGCAGATCATTATAGGACACTTTACTGAAGGACCTAAAGGTATAAACACAAACTAGTCGAGTCAATCTCACACCCTTTTAGGAACAGTCTGGATCATATTTCACAATGGAAAAAATCTTAATAGTCTTCACAGGAACTTTATTTTCTCTGACACAAACATGCGTTCAGGTGATTCATCCTGTTCTTGTCACCTGTAAATCACCTCCCATTCAAAGAAGCGCAAACAGACACAAACATCATCTTCCCCGCAGCAGTTTTGTTGAATTAGCCGATGGAAACACTCTCGCACGCATTGTGTTGTGACGTGTGTCTGTCACCTAGAGACGTTTGTCATGACGGATATTTTCAATGCTGCATTGTGCTGACTGGAGCAGCTCACATCTGCCATCTGTGTCGATGTGCATTGCTTTAAAGAATATCCACCCAACGTGTTATTCACCGTAAAGATCGAGCTGAGAGAAGAAATGATCACTGAAACCAAAATTGCTTCTTCTATGGCATCACTGTGAATCTAAAAAGACATTAAGATAGTTTTAACACTTCTTGAGTTACAGACATGCAAACTTCAGAAAAATGTTTGTTTTTGGCACTCAGTTATGAGTTATGATCAAACTTCCCCAGCTCAAATTTTTGATTTTGTTAATGTTTTTTCTGTAGAAAGACAAACATAAATAGTGATGAAAGCCAAATATTAAATGTCACAGATGTATATTTACTGAGTAATCCAGTGTTTTGTAGACGAGGGTCAAAATGACCATTTTCACCTGAGATTTGGAGCCAAATTAAAGGGGTTTAAGATGACTTTATAAAGATGGCAGCATCATTATTTTATTTTCACACAGAGATTGGTGGATCTATTAGTGAAATCTGTTGACTTTATCAATCTGTGTTTCATTATATGCCAACAGTGACGGCTCAAAAATGGCAGAAAAGCACTTCTTGTGTTTCTTTGCCTCAAGTTTGCATGCCTGAAACTCAAGAAGTGTTAAAGATATCTTAATATCCTTTTAGATTCTGGTTCTGAACAAACTTTTCTTTTGGTTTCTTCATTTTAAAGGCTCTCTCCAGAGATATGGAGATCTTAATGTGAATCCATGAGTAAACTGGTCAATTGTTCACATTTTCAGTGGTCAAAAACCAAATGTGGTTCACTTTGCACAGAAGTGATACTTTTTGTATTTAAAGAGGAATATCTGAAGAACAAATAATGTTGAAACTAAATGTATCTTGTTTCCCCTTTGCATAAATCTCTGAGTGCCAAAAATCCAGTGAAATGTTTGAGTCGAGGCACATTAACTTGCTCTCAAAAGTGTATTTATAAGAATCTATATCTGAATCAGTTTCAGGGGTTTTGGGAAGACTGGATTTTGTTCATTTTAACAGCTTCTGAAGCGTTCAGATACACAGCCTCATAACTACATGTTACTGCATTGACATCCCTATATCTGTGAGATTGAACCATATTGAGCCCTAAAAAGACATTAAGATATCTTTAACACTTCTTGAATTACTTCTAAACTTCAGAAAAATGTTTGTTTTGGCACTCAGAGAGAGTTATGATTTATGCAATTCTTTTGATAAGACATTTTCTAGTTTAAACAATATTTATTCTTCAGATATTCCTCTTTAAATGCAAAAATATCATCTGTGTGCAAAGTGAACCACATTTGGTTTTTGACCACTGAAAATGTGACCAGTTTACTCATGGATTCATATTAAGATCTCCATATCTCTGGGATTGAACCATCGAGGGCCTTTAAAATGAAGAAACCAAAAGAAAAGTTTGTTATGAACCAGAATCTAAAAGGATATTGAGATATCTTTAACACTTCTTGAGTTTCAGGCATGCAAACTTGAGGCAAAGAACACAAGAAGTGCTTTTCTGCATTTTTGAGCCGTCACTGTCGGCATATAATGAAACACAGATTGATAAAGTCGCAGATTTCACTAATAGATCTACCAATCTCTGTGTGAAAATAAAATTATGATGCTGCCGTCTTTATAAAGTCATCTCTAATTTGGCTCCAAATCTCAGGTGAAAATGGTCATTTTGATCCTCCTCTACAAAACAGTGGATTACTCAGTAAATATACATCTGTGACATTTAATATTTTGGCTTTCATCACTATTTATGTTTGTCTTTCTACAGAAAAAACATCACAAATTTGAGCCGGGGAAGTTTCTATGGCATCACTGTGAAAAATACCTTTTTTGGAACATTAATTCATTGTGTAGTGACACTTTTTATATCTTTTATAAGAAACAAGTTATGTATATGAATGTAATGTTCTTCTTCTTTGTTTGTCTCTCCCAGCGTCTCCTGATTTCCTGAAGCGTGTTCAGTTCGAGAGCTCTGAGCCGACGGCCGACTCCACGCTGCTGATTCTGAACACAAAGAAGGCGGATCAGGCCACATACACCTGCCACATCTCCACCTTCCCCTCCGGAAACTTCGAGAGACAAATCAGCCTGACCGTCTGGAGTAAGAGCCCCTCTTTTCACATCTCCATTGAATTTCCCAAGCTCCATTTCACTTCTGTGTACAAAAGGAAGGTTTGTTAATCAGTTAATCTGCAGTACAGAATCAACATCATCTTCTGAACGAACCAGTTTAAAAATAACCTTGCTTTAGGCAGCAGTTTCACACTATTGTTTCTCCATCTCTAGGTCTGCCGATCTCCTCGCTGGATCCCGTGATCCTGCAGGAAGGGCAGTCGTTCCGTGTGGCTGCCTCCTGTCGTTCGGTCGGACACCCTCCGCCGCGCCTGTCCTGGGACACGGAAATTCCCGGGCAGTCGCAGAACCGGAGCGGAGAGGACGGGGTCGTGACCTCTCAGTTTTCCCTGCACCCTCTGCGCAGCATGAACGGCCGTCGGCTGGACTGTCTGGTGTGGCATCCGGCTCTGGACGGCCCGCGCAGAATCGGCAACCAGCTCGTCGTGCACTGTACGTTTCCCTAAACGCATCGACCGAAAATAAAGAATTTATTATTATATATTATATAAATAAAGATTTATTACAGTTTAAGATAGCTCTTTTCTATGTGAAAACAGTTCCTCCGGATGCAGAGATTGTTAGTTCTGGCTCCTGGAGGATCGGTCACACCGGATCAGAGCTCAGATGTGCAGTGAAAGGAAACCCGCTGCCGCAGAACGTCACGTGGAGCAGGTAACAGTTTCACAGATGATCTGGCCAGGAGCCGCTGTTGGCACTGGAGAATTCAGCCTGTAGGTTTGTTTTATGTGCTGTTTTGGGGCGGATGAACAGCTGAAATGGATTAAACCACAATTGACTGATACGGAAAAAATTGTGATCAGGATTTCTTTCCATCCAACAGTATTTCACAGAAGTAACTCGCTGAATATACAGTTCTGATCATGAAAACTTAAATATCTAAATATGTTTATTTGCTACATCTCATTGTAACAGCCTCGTTTGATTCAATAGCTGATTTACTATTTTACTATGTTTAATTTTAGTATTTAGCATTTATTTATAGCTTTTTGCTATTTTAGTATTAGAATTTATTTTGTTTTAGAATGCATTTTTTTTTGTTGCTTTTTTTAGTATTAGTATTTATTTTAGTATTTTGTGATTATTTGCTTTAGTATTTATTATTTTTAGTGTACATTTTATGATAGTATTAGTATTTAGCTTTTTTGCTATTTTAGTATTAGTATTTATTTTACTATTTTGTAATTATTTGTACTATTTTATGATTTTTGGTATTAGTATTTAGTATTTTATTGCTATTTTAGTATTCAGTATTTATTTTAGTATTTAATTGTACTATTTTATGATTTTTGGTATTAGTATTTATTTTAGTATTTTATTGTTATTTTAGTATTCGTATTTATTTTAGTATTTTGTATTTATTTGTACTAATACTATTTTACGATTTTTAGTATTAGTATTCAGTATTTATTTTAATATTTTTGCTATTTTAGTATTAGTATTTTTTAGTAATTTGTAATTATTGTACTATTTTATGATTTTTGGTATTAGTATTATTTTAGTATTTTAGTTTTTTGTATTCGTATTTATTTAGTATTTGTATTATTAATATTTTACGTATTTTAGTATTATTTTTAGTATTATTGTTTATTTGTAGTTTTTGTTTTAGTATTAGTATTTATTTGTAATTTGTTTATTTGTACTATTTATGATTTTAGTATTAGTATTTAGTATTTTAGCTTTTTTGCTATTTTAGTATTAGCATTTATTTTACTATTTTTTAATTGTACTATTTTATGATTTTTGTTATTTTAGTATTCGTATTTATTTTAGTATTTATTATTTGTGTATTAGGTACTATTTAGTATAGTATTTATTTTAGTATTTTGTAAATATTTGTACTATAATGATTTTTAGTATTAGTATTTAGTATTTATTTTAACTTTTTTGCTATTTTAGTATTTATTTTACTATTTCATGTTGTTGTTGCTATTTTAGTATTAGTATTTATTTTAGTAATTTGTACTATTTTATGATTTTTGATATTAGTATTTATTTTAGTATTTTATTGCTATTTTAGCATTAGTATTTATTTTAGTATTTTGTAATTATTTGTACTATTTTATGATTTTTAGTATTAGTATTCATCTGGCAGTGGGATCAGAAAAATAATCTTGTTTTCCCTTTGGATTAAGTTAATTTTTCTTGTTTTAAGCATAACTCACTTTGTTTTGATGCTTCTTTCAGAAAACAAGAATTCATATCTTAAGTATTTTTTTTACTTCTACTAAATGTTTTTTGCAGTGTATTACAGGTTATAAGTATTTATATGACCTCCGCACCATGTGACCATGTCATTGTGCGCCTGATCAGACTCTCCTCAACAGCACACGTGGTTTGAGGAATCGTTTGTGTCTGGAGAAGCATGACGATGCATCAAACGCTGTTAATTGCAGTTGATGCACTGCATCTTTAATCCGGTCCACAGCCTGTGTTTCTGCGCCGTTAAAACAGTCATTACAGGACAGGAGGTTATTTAGGGCTCAGCGTGTGTCTCGATACACACACCCCACCCTCATCATTTAGCATCCTGCTCTTTCTCTCTTTCTTCACTGTCCCGTGCATGAAACTCTCCTTACTCTCAGCTTGCAACGTGACACTGAAGCTTTTATTTTATCCTGAAAGGAGCATGTGAATATGCATCGCCGCTGCAGTTCAGACCCTTTGTGATTGTGTGTTAAACAGAGAGAAAGGAAGAGAACATAATGAGAAACACAAAGAGAGTGGGGGGTGGAAAACTCCTGTTTTTGTAAGGATTTTTTGGGAATCCTTTGGGATTTTGCCATGTCACTAGTTTCCTTCGGTGCTCCTGAGTTTGAATAAGTGCAGTGGATGAACGGACAGACAGACAGCAGCGTAACAGACTGATAAACAGTCCTGCGGTTACTGACGATCACTGACCGCCTGATGCAAACGACTCACGAACATCAGCAGCTCGACCTCTGATCTGATCCGCTGTGATTCACTTCCAGGAGGATATACTAATACTACAAATAGTAAAATAGTCAAAATAAATACTAAAATACTAAAACTACAAATAGTAAAATACTCATAATAAATACTAATACTACAAACAGTAAAATAGTCAAAATAAAATACTAAAATACTAAAACTACAAATAGTAAAATACTCAAAATAAATACTAATACTACAAACAGTAATATACTCAAAATAATACTACAAAAATACTAATACTAAAAATAGTAAAATAGTCAAAATAAATAAATACTAAAACTAAAATAGGTAAAATATCAAAATAATACTAAACTACTAAAATACTCATAATAATACTAATACTACAACAGTAAAATAGTCAAATAAATACTAAAATACTAAAACTACAAATAGTAAAATACTCACTAATACTACAAACTATATACTCAAAATAAATACTAAAATACTAAAACTACAAATAGTAAAATACTCAAAATAAATACTAATACTATACTATACTAAATTACAAAATACTAAAACTACAATACTACTAAACAAAATATACTCAAATAAATACTAAATAATACAAAATACTAATACTAAAAATAGTAAAATAGTCAAATAAATACTAAAATACTAAACTGTAAAATACTCAATAATACTAATACTACAACAGTAATATACTCAAAATAAATACTAAATAATACAAACTAATACTAAATAGTAAAATAGTCAAATAAATACTAAAAAATACTAAACTACAAATAGTAAAATACTCAAAATAAATACTAATACTACAAACAGTAATATACTCAAAAAAAATACTACATAATACAAAAATACTAATACTAAAAATAGTAAAATAGTCAAAATAAATACTAAATACTAAAATACTAAAACTACAAATAGTAAAATACTCAAAATAAATACTAATACTACAAACAGAATATACTCAAAATAAATACTAATTACCAAAATACTAAATACAAATAGTAAAAGAGTAAGTAATATACTCAAAATAATACTAATATACAAAATACTAATTAGTAAAATAGTCAAAATAAATACTAAATACTAAAATACTAAAACTACAAACAGTAATATACTCAAAATAAATTACTAAATAATAAAAAATACTAATACTAAAAATGTTAAAAGTCTAAATAAATACTAAATACTAAAAAATACTAATACTATAATAAAATAGTCAAATAACTAAAAAATAAATACTAATACTACAAATAGTAAAATAGTCAAAATAAATACTAAATACTAAAATAAATTAATACTACAAATAGTAAAAGAGTCAAATTAATACTCAATACTAAAATAAATACTAACACTATAAATAATAATATATAGTCAAAATAAATACTAATTACTCAAATAAATACTAATACTAAAATAGCAAAAATAGATAGTAAATACAAAAATAAGCATGATATTTTGCAGGCCTGCAGTTTCTGAAGCTTTTCTAAGAGGTGTTTTCACTCAGGTACTGTAGGAGGAATGAACTGGCGACCGGCTGCAGGAGTCACATGATACTTGGATGATAATTACAGTGAGGGTCCGAAACCCGAGATCTTTTTAATGTGGTGTTTGGCGTTGCTACAGCCGTCAGATCGCCTGTGTGTGTGTGTGTGTGTGTGTGTGTGTGTGTGTGTGTGTGTGTGTGTCAGTATCGGGGTGTGTCCTGATCTCACACCTGTCTGAGAAGCTGAGTCTTTTAAAATCTCCTACAGCTGATTCAACACAAGACACTGATGGAGGAAGTGAAAATCGGCTCTCATACTCATTAAGAATGCGGCATAATTAGAATGATTTCTGAAGGATCATGTGACACTGAAGACTGGAGTAATGATGCTTTGATCACAGGAATAAATGACTGTTTACTGTATATTCACATAGAAAACAGCTGTTTTAAAACAAACAGTAGCGTGTATCCTTCGTGTGTTTGTATTGCTTTGATAAACTCTGTTCATCCTCTCTGTTTTCAGGAGGGACAGGCGTCTGCCGGAGGGAGTGTTGGTTCAGAAGGACAGACTGCTGTTCGTTCGGCCGCTGAACGTGTCGGACGAGGGTCTGTACGTCTGCCAGACAGGAAACAGTGTGGGAACCGCTAAAGCCCAGTTTAAACTGGAGATCAGAAGTAGGTGTTTAATCTAATAAAGAAACATTCAGAACAAATGACACAGACTTGATCATCATCATGAACCACATGGGTTTCCCACAGAACTTGCATCATATTAATGGTCATTACAGAATGATCACCATATAAGGTCAGACTCGCTCTGCGCTCAGAAAAATCACCTTGTTTTCACTTTAAATCAAGAGTATTTTTCTGACTCCATTGGCTGATATTTGTTCTTGTTTTGTTTCATTCTTGACTTGATATCTTCAGTCATTTTGCTTCTCCAGTAAATGTATCTTGATTTAAGAATGTGTGCAGTGTATTTTCTGTTTGAACATTGGAAATGGAAGTAAAAATAGAGGCACCATCATCAGCAGAAATTGTTTAAAATAACAAGCAGGATGTTTGATTGTGGAAACATTTCTGTTTTTAATGTTGTGGTCAGTCTTGTCATTCTCTGGATGTTTTTTCGCTGGTATTGCCACACAACCCAAGCGTCTTTGACTTCCTCATGATGATCTACACTGGTGTGTAAATTTAGATCTTAATCACAAGCAACAGTGACTCCGAAAACAATTGAAACGCCGCCTTCGTTCAGTGAAGGACCTTCAACATTCATTTACTCGACATGAGTCGACTCTCCTGAGTCTGCTGCCCTCATGTGGTGGAAATGAAATGAAATTAAATTAAATTAAATTTAATTAAAGTACATTAAATGAAATGAAATTAAATTAAAATAAAATAAAGTACATTAAATTACATTACAGTAAATTAAAGTACATTTAAATAAATTAAGTAGTAATTAAAGTACAATTAAATTAAATTAAATAAAAGTACATTAAAGTAAAATAAAGTACATTAAATTGAAGTACATTAAATTAAAGTAAATTAAAGAAAATTAAAGTACATTAAAATAAATTCAATTAAAATACATTAAATTAAATTACATTAAATTAAATTAATAAAAGTACATTAAATTAAAGTAAAATAAAGTACATTAAATTAAATAAGTTAATTACATTAAATTACAGTAAATTAAAGTACATTAAAGTACATAAAAGTACATTAAGTTAAAGTAAATTAAATTAAAGTAAATTTAAGAAAATTAAAGTACATTAAAATAAATTAAATTAAAGTACATTAAATTAAATGTAAGTAAATTAAATAAAATACAGTAAATTAAAGTACATAAAGTACATTAAAATAAAGTAAATTAAAGCAAGATTTAAATATGCATTAATTAAATATTAACTAATTTGCATACATTTCATGAACAGATATCTGTACATTGGATAAAGCCATTTTCCAAACACACTCAAAGCGCTTGACCAATCACAACACACTGCTCTAGCCGACCAATCAGAGCACATTGTGCTTTTTCTTAGAGACAGGAACTAAACAGAGCGTTACTGACGCAATATCTGGTTTTGTTTGTTCTTAGAAGATGCTAATGAAGTTGCAGAAGCAATCAAGATCCCATCGGAGACTCTCCTCATCATCATCGGGGCGTCTGTCGCCGGGGCTTTGGTGGTCGTCGTGGTGATCACCATCATTTTCGTCAACTGTCACCTCAGACGCAGGAACAGGAAGCTGAAACGGGCGCTCAGTGCGAGAACGTGAGTCTGTGACCTTTGACCTTGGAAATATCTGGAGATAAACTGTCCTGCTGCATGAAGGTGTTTTGTTCTCAGGGAGGAGATGATCAGCCTGTCGCGGCAGGTGTCCATGAGGAGACTCAACTCCATCACCTCTGATCCCAGGACAGCGGTACAGCAGCTTCACTCACATATGCAAAACTCTGAAATACTGTCACATTATTTTCATATTAGCATAATGCAAAAAATACTCAAGTCCTTTATATATAATGCATTATTAAAGTATTTTTAATGCATTAATGATGCACCTTATATACATTATAATATTGATTTATAATGTTTGATTGTTTTGCAATTTAACATTATTTTCATGATAATTAAGAAAACTTACTAATAATCTCATTACCATAATGCAAAAAAAAATCAGTTTATTGCCCTGCCGTTAATTTCTGCAGATTTAATTTTTGTTTTAAATCTTTGTATCACAGTATTTTTATTTCATGATATTAAAAAATAATAAGAAATAACAAAAAATGACTCAAAAGTAAGAATGAAATTGTGGATGGAAAATGTTCTTAATTCTCATGAAAATAATGTCGCAATGTAAAAAAAATCATTCTAAAAAATAGACTTTTTAGACTTTTTTATTCACGTGTCACTGCTGTAATTCCTGCGATTCAAGAGATTAGAATATGTATATTAGATATTATATAATAGAGATTAGATATTTAGATATAATATTGTTGCACTTTTTTTTGATGAGATTCTTCTTTATACCATTAAACTTGTGATGTTTATAATATAAACTTTTTTTTTAATGCTCTGGCTTCATAAACTGCAGCAAGGAATAGCACATGACATGCAGGAAGAAAGTAGTAGGCAAAATCGCGCACACTTTAGCAAAAGGGAACCAGTCGCGCACACGATTCGAGCAAAGCAAATAGAAATTTTAGCAATAACGTGCACACGATTTAGCAAATCGGAAAGAAATAGTAAGTCGCGCACACATTTAGCAAATCGTGAAATGAAATAGTAATTTAGCAAATCGAGGGAAAGAAATAGTAAGTCGCACACGATTTAGCAAATCGAGGGAAAGAATAGTAAGTCGCGCACACGATTTAGCAAACGAGGGAAAGAAATAGTAAGTCGCGCACACGATTTAGCAAATCGAGGGAACGAAATAGTAATTCGTCATTAGCAAATCGAGGGAATAGTAAGTCGCGCACACGATTTAGCAAATCGAGGGAAAAAAATAGTAAGTCGCGCACACGAGCTCCAATGCAATCGAGTGAACGAAATAACGTAAGTTTACGATTTAGCAATCGAGGGAAAGAATAGTAGTCACAAAGCTCGTGCACACGATTTAGCAAATTGAGGGAACAAAATGGTAAATTGCGCCTGATTTACTTTTTTTCCCCTGCATGTCATGTGCGGGACTCCATAGAATATAGCTCTGAAGTTCCTCTTTATGTATTTGAAAGTAAAGTGACACTTCCTGTGGTTTGCAGGCAGAAGAGGGTTCACTGATGCGGATGGACAGTGTGATGAAGAACAGTGTTTTATCCGTGGAGGTGAGTTGACTTTACACTCGTCTCACACACGTGTGCATGTGACGCGTCACCAGATAAACTCTCTCTCTCTGCAGGATCACTCCACACTGAGAGACGGAGAGTACGACAGTCTCGGACGTCCTGCCATCTACCCGTCGTACCGACCGGACCGAGGCATTAAGAAGCTGAGAGACATCGAGGAGGACGAGAGAAGCGAGCGCAGACGAAGAGTCGAGTCCTACGTCAAATCCAGCAATATGTCTCTGGTGTGTGTGAGTTATAAACAATACTTCTGTTGTCTGCCTATTGTAGCAAGTAAATCTTTTTAGTATAATTGTATACAACAGCAAAGTTTTGATCATCGAGGGATCGAGGGAACAAAATAGTAAGTCACGCACACAATTTAGCAAATCGAGGGAACAAAATAGTAAGTCACGCACACAATTTAGCAAATCGAGGGAACAAAATAGTAAGTCGCGCACATGATTTAGCAAATCGAGGGAACGAAATAGTAAATTGTGCGCACGATTCAGCAAATCGAGGGAACAAAATAGTAAGTCGCGCACACAATTTAGCAAATCGAGGGAACAAAATAGTTAATCTGCGCACACACATTTAGCAATCGAGGGAACAAACGTATGCAAATCGCTACGGCAATCAAGGAACAAAAACAGTATTCACGCACACGATTTAGTAAATCGAGGGAACAAAATAGTAAATCGCGCACACGATTTAGCAAATCGAGGGAACAAAATAGTAAGTCACGCACACGATTTAGCAAATCAAGGGAACGAAACAGTAATTCGCGCACACGATTTAGTAAATCAAGGGAACAAAACAGTAATTCACGCACACGATTTAGTAAATCGAGGGAACAAAATAGTAAATCGCGCACACGATTTAGCAAATCGAGGGAACGAAACAGTAATTCGCACACAATTTAGCAAATCGAGGGAACGAAATCGTGAATCGCGCTCACAATTCAGCAAATCGAGGGAACGAAACAGTAATTCGCGCACAGCGGGAACAAAATAGTTTTTTAGCAAATCGAGGAAAAATAGTAAATTGTGCGCACGATCAGCAATCGAGGGAACAAATAGTAGTCTCGCAGGACAATTTAGCAAACGAGGAACAAAATGTAAGTCGCGCACACATTTAGCAATCGAGGGAACAAATAGTAAGTCACGCACATGCATAACGAAATGTCGCGCACACAAATCGAGGGAAGAACAGTAAATTGTGCACACGATTTAGCAAATCGAAGGAATGAAATAATAAATCTTGTGCACAATTTATAAACCGAGGGAACAAATTAAAAATCATGTGCACCTTTATAAATCGAGGGAACAAATAGTAATCATGCGCACAATTTATAAATCGAGGTAACAAAATAGTAAATCGTGCACACGATTTAGCAAATTGAGGGAGCGAAACAGTAATTCGCGCACACGATTTAGCAACTCGAGGGAAAAAAAAAAAGTCGCACACACGATTTGCAAATCGAGGGAACGAAATCGTGAATCGCGCTCAATTCACCAAATCGAGGGAACGAAACAGTAATTCGCGCACACATTTAGCAAATCGAGGGAACAAAATAGTAATCGCACACACGATTTAGTAAATCGAGGGAACAAAATAGTTAATCTGCGCACACAATTTAGCAAATCGAGGGAACAAAAATAGTAAGTCGCGCACACAATTTAGCAAATCGAGGGAACGAAATCGTGAATCGCGCTCAATTCAGCAAATCGAGGGAACGAAATCGTGAATCGCGCTCAATTCAGCAAATCGAGGGAACGAAATCGTGAATCGCGCTCAATTCAGCAAATCGAGGGAACGAAATCGTGAATCGCGCTCAATTCAGCAAATCGAGGGAACGAAATCGTGAATCGCGCTCAATTCAGCAAATCGAGGGAACGAAATCGTGAATCGCGCTCACAAATCACGCAAATCGAGGAACGAATCGTGAATCGCGCTCAACAATTTAGCAAATCGAGGAACGAATCGTGAAATCGCGCTCAATTCGCAAATCGAGGGAATCGTAATCGCGCTCACTTCAGCAAATCGAGGAACGAAATCGTGAATCGCGCTCAATTCAGCAAATCGAGGGAACGAATCCGTGAAATCGAAATGCAAATCGAGAACGAAATATCGCGCTCAAAGCCAATCAGCATTCGTGAATCGCCGCTCAACAGCAAATCGAGGACGAAAATCGTGAAATCATTCCAATTCAGAAATCGAGGGAACGAATCGTGAATCGCGCTCAATTTAGCAATCGAGGAACTAAATCGTGAATCGCGCTCAATTCAGCAAATCGAGGAACGAAAAAAATCGCGCACAATTCAGCAAATCGAGGGAACGAATCGTGAATCCGCCTCAATTCAGCAAATCGGGGAAACAAATCGTGAATCGCGCTCAATTCACAAATCGAGGGAACGAAATAATCGCCTCACCATTTACATCGAGGGAACAAAAAAAGTCGCGCACACGATTTAGCAAATCGAGGGAACAAAAAGTCGTTCAACATTTTAGCAATTGAGTGGAACGATCGTGAATCACGCTCCCATTCACAAATCGAGGTAACAAAATAGTAAATCGCGCTCACATTTATAAATCGAGGGAACAAAATAGTAATCGCGCACGCACTATTTAGCTCGGGGAACAAAATATTAATCGCACACACGCTTTAGTAACTCGGAGAACAAAATAGTTAATCTGCTCACACATTTATCAAATCGAGGGAACAAAATAGTAAGTCCGCACCGTACTATTAGCAAATCAGGGAACAAACAGTAATTCGTAGCCGGTTTATAAATCGGGACAAAACAGTAATCACGCACACGATTTAGCAAATCGAGGAACGAAAAAATTCCAGTGCCACGATTAGCAAATCGAGGGAGAAATCGTAATTGCGCCACACATTAGCAAATCGCGGAACAAAATAGTAAGTCGCGCACAACGATTTAAATCGAGGGAACAAATGTAGTAAGTCGCGCACATTTAGCAATCGAGGGAACAAAAAAGTAAGTCGACACACACTTTAGCAAATCGAGGAACAAAATAGTAATCGCCACACGACTTAGTAAATCGAGGGAACAAATAGTTAAGCCACCCAATTTAGCAATCGAGGGAACAAAATAGTAAGTCGCGCACACAATTTGCAAGTCGAGGGAACGAAATAGTAAGTATGCACACGATTTAGGCAAATCGGGAACAAAAATAGTAAGTCGCACACACGACTTTAGTAATCGAGGGAATAAAATAGTTATCTGCGCACACAATTTAGCAAATCGAGGGAACAAAAATAGTAAGTCGCACACACGACTTAGTAAATCGGGGAACAAAGTTTATCTGCACACATTAGCAAATCAAGGGAACAAAAATCGCGCAAAGTTTAGCAATCGAGGGAACGAAATAGTAAGTCGCGCACACGAGCAACGAGGAAAGAAATACTATTTCGTTCCCTCGATTTTGCTAAATCGTGTTCGCGACTTACTAATCGTGCACACGATTTAGCAAATCCAGGTAAAGAATAGTAAGTCGCGCACATGATTTACCAAATCCAGGGAAAGAAATAGTAAGTTGCGCACACGATTTAGCAAAGGGACGAAATCCAATTTAGCAAGGACATTTAGCAAATCGGGGAAGAAATAGTAGTTCGCGCATTTCGCAAATCCAGGAAAGAAATCATCTCCATTACCGAACGAAACATTTTGATCATTAGAGCCTTTGTGAGACAGAAGTTTTACAGAGTTAAAACTGCATCCTGTGAGGTTTCTTTGTGTTTCTCCATCAGGATTCAGGGCTTCACAGGGATCAGAATTCTCCTCCTCGCTCTGTGAGCTCCGGTCCGACCGAAGCATGGAAACGCGGCTCTCGCAGAGAGATTCACCGAGAGGAACATGATGCATACATGCAGCAAGAGCGAATTCCAGAAGGAGAAGAAGAAAACGCCCATCATTTGTCCGAGGCGTTTCCAACTACTTCCAGTGCAGCAACGGAGGACTGACGCCGAAGGAAAATCCCAACGCCATCATCATCCACTCGCGCAGACAGATCATCTGATGAAGGACTGTCCATGTTACAGACTCAGAAAGGCCATCATGTTGTTCTCAAACCTGCATGACTTTTGCAAAATGTTCATACTCCACAAAGTCATGCGTATCACAATATATTGCAATATGATAGACGAGAATAAATAGATTTAAGATGTGCATCACAAGTGTTTATGAGACATTTGATACTGTTGATGTCAAACCTGCTGCGATGCATCTCGAACAAGATTGCTAAAACTTTACAATAAGGTTCCATTAGTTTACACTGCAAAAAATGATGTTCTTCCTCAGTGTTTCTGTGTTGTTTTTCAGCACAAATATCTAAACATTCTTAAATCAAGATACATTTACTGGAGAAACAAAATGACTGAAGATATTAAGTTTTGTTTTATGAAAAATGTATCAGTTTGAGCTTAAAACAAGAACAAATATATGCCAGTGGAGTCAGAAAATTGAGCCGAAAAACTCAAATAAGAGGTAATCATCAACAGATCACAGATTTATTAAGCTGTGATAAATCATACTTGTTCATTTTTGTTACATTTTGATGTTATGTGTAACAAAATGTTCTCTGTGTTCAGGTTTGACTAGGAAAATTATTGCAAAAACTGACACTTCAAATCAACATTTCAGACAAAAAAACAATCTAAACCTTGACCAAAGTAGTCTTTGAGAATGTCTAAGTATAAATTCAAATCTTAACAACTTAATAAAAATAAGAATTTGTATATAAAAACCACTATAAGCCACTTTAAATAGGACTATATAGGAATCTAGCAGTTAAACCATGGCATTACACAAGTTTTTCTTTTTTTACCCCCACCAGATAAGTTTTTACTGCTTTAATAAAAAAAAAAAAAAAATAGAAAAAAAAATTGTGTGCTATTTTCAATGGGGAAAAATAGCTAATAAAAATTCTATAAATATCGCATAGCATCATAAAATACCCTCAAAATCTTAAATAATAATCCAAAGATATTATTGAACAAAAATATATTACATATTTAGATATTTGTGCTGGAAAACAAGACCGAAATACTGAGGAAGAACATTTTTTGCAGTGAATTGACTAACAATGAGCAATAGATTTGTTACAGTATCACAGTCTGCTTTCATTATAGACAAGATTATATGAACATTCCTCAGATTTTCTCCTCTTGTGTTTTATGGAGGAAAGAAAGTCACACAGGTATGGAACAACATGAGGGTGAGTAAATGATAGATTTTAATATTATTTGTTTGAACCGTCCCTTTAAGAGGATGATCAGTGATTTATTTCCCATCGGCTGCACTGGATCTCTTTCTTCAGCACATCATGTGAACTCAGACAATAGAGGAGACGTTTAAACACACAAACACTGACATATGGATGTGTTTCTGCTGAAGTCCTGCTGATCTTGATTCGTTCCTGGTTTGGACTCGTTCTACCTCTGCGTGCCGAGATGACAGAACTGTGATGGTGAAGTGGTGTTTATATGATGTTAAGACACTTTCTTGTATAATCTATTCCACCACGACAAACATGTATCAGTTTTTCATGTTTGTTTGAATTGACACTGATTAAATTACATATTCATCTGTCACTAAACTAAAATATACAACATAAGATGTTTATATTTATAGTATAATTACACTACCGTTTGGAATAATTATGATTTTTTTAATGTTTCTGAGAGTCTCTTCTGCTCACCAAGGCTGCATTTATTTAATCAAAAATACAGCAAATATTGTGAAATATTATTTCAATAAAATAATTCATTTTTGTGGAAACCGTCATTCACTACTATTCAAAAGTTTGAAGTAAGAAAGATAAAAGACAGAAATTACTATTTTTATTCAGCAAGGATGCATTAAATTGATCAAAAGAAGATGTTTATAATATTATAAAATTTCAAATAAACGCTGAAAGTTCATCAGATAATCTTGAAAAATTTGTCACGGTTTCCAGAAAAATATGAAACATTGATAATAATCATAAATGCATCAAATCATCATATCAGAATGATTTCTGAAGGATCATGTGACACTGAAGACTGGAGTAATGATGCTGAAAATTCAGCTTTGATCACAGGAATAAATTACACTTTACTATATATTCACATAGAAAACAGCCATTTTAAATTATAATAATATTTCACTATTTTTACTGTATTTTTTATTAAACAAATGCAGCTTTGGTGAGCAGAAAAGACACTTTCAAAAACATTAAATCTTAATTATTTCACACTTTTGTCTGGTAGTGCATCTGTTATATGTCTATATAAAATGTTTCTGTTTGACTTCAGTTTTGCTCCAATGTCACTTTCTTTACAAAAACGTTTTCCGCAGAAAAAGTCACTACAGTTATTGTTGCTAATGTAAAGATGTAATACATTAATATTAATTACTTTGGCACAAACTATGGTTACCATATGAACCAGACTAACAGGTTACATCTCTAACTACGGAACACATATTTTAGACTGTGGACTGGTTTATATTTACTCCACAAAAACTCCATCACTCGTTACAGTATTGCACTATTTTTAAAAGTTACTATATTTTATGTCTGAGTAATAATGTATTACTAAAAGTTTAAATTAGTAAATGCTTTTTATTGTTAGTTCATGTGAACAAATGAAAACCTGAATGTGTTACCAGCTTGAAGTCAGTCTAATTTGAACCTGAAAAGTAAGACTGTTAGTTGGTCAGACTTTAAACATCTGTTTATGCAACTAGATAAGTAGATAAATGTGTTTTGTATATTTGCAATGTTGAGTTTGTGTTTATTCACACAAATAAAGATTACTGATCTGTGAAGAACTTTAATAAATGTTCATGTGAATGAAAGAAGCAGTCTCAGTTTGTCTTGGTGTGTGTCCGGTGGATCTTCTGGTGCGTGCGCAGGTTGCTGAGCTGCGAGAAGCTCTTGCCGCAGACGGCGCAGCGGAAGGGTCTCTCTCCGGTGTGGACGCGCCGGTGCATCTGCAGGTGGCTGGAGCGGTCGAAACTCTTCCCGCAGAACGAACAGATGAACCACTTTTCCTGCGGCGCTTCGCGTCTGCACGCATTACTGCGATCAGGAGACGTTGTGTTCTGGATGAAGTCTGACGCGGTTCTGTCAGGTTGTGAGTTCTGACTGAAGGACTCAAAGCTGAGGCTGTTCACGGTTTGAGTAGCGCTGATGGACGTGAACGCGCACGTGTGTGTTCTTGCGGGCATCTGTGAGCAGTGTGGATGATCTGTGATTTCAAGAAAGTTCTGCTTCATCTCCATCGGTCCAGCAAAGTCTTCCTCGTTCTGAGGTGCGTTGAGTTCTTCGGTGATGAGCACGTCTTTTCTTTCTGCAGTAAACATCTGTGCGAGTGCGACGCTGTCGTCTGGATTCCCGTCGAGCTGAAGTCGTGCAGCAGGATTCTGAATGTCTCCATCACGGCACTCGAGACGCCCTGCAACAAACCACAAGCTGTGGACTGATTTATTTACTCCACAAAAACACTGTATTAGTTTATTTGTAAATGTTTTGTGTAAATCTGATATCTGATTTCTATGGAAGCTTGTTTCCACCACTGAATAAAAAAAGGTATAATTTCGAAATTCTGACTTTTTCCTCAGAATTGCGAGTTATAATGTCAGAATTGCAAGATATAAAGTCAGAATTTTTAGTTATAAAGTCCGAATTGCAAGTTATAAAGTCAGAATTGCGAATTATAAAGTCAGAATTGCGAGTTATAAAGTCGCAATTTTTAGTTATAAAGTCAAAATTGCGAGTTATAAAGTCGAATTGCATTTTTAGTTATAAGTCCGAATTGGCAGTTATAAAGTCTAATTGCGAGTTATAAAGTTTGTCGAATTTGAGTTATAAAGTCGAATTGCGAGTTTATAAAGTCAGAATTGCAGTTATAAGTCAGAATTGCGAGTTAAAAGTCAGAAGTGAGTTATATAAAGTCAGAATTGTCAGAGATTAGTCAATTGTGCAGTTATTTCAGAATTGCGAAAAGTCGAATTTTAGTTATAAAGTCAGAATTGCGAGTTATAAAGTCGCAATTTTTAGTTTATAAAGTCAGAAGTTATAAAGTCAGAATTGTGAGTTTAAAGTCAGAATTGCGAGTTATAAAGTCAAATTGCAGTTATAAAGTCAGAACTGCGAGTATATAAAGTCGAAAGTTATAGTCAGAATTGCGAGTTATAAAGTCGAATTGAGATATAAAGTCAGATTTAAAGTCAGAATTGCGAGTTATAAAGTCAGAATTGCCAGATATAAAGTCAGCCAGATTAAAGTCATAATTGAGAGTTATAAAGTCAGAATTGCGAGTTATAAAGTCAAATTGCGATATTAAGTCAGTGCCAGAATAAGTCGAATTGCGAGTTATAAAGTCAGAATTGCGAGATATAAGTCAGAATTGCCGATATAAGTCAGATTGCGAGTTATAAAGTCAGAATTGCCAGATATAAAGTCAGAATGCCAGTTATAAAGTCAGAATTGCGAGTTATAATAAAGTTTGCTTAAAAGTCAGAATTTATAAGTCCGAATAAAGTCAGAATTGCGATTATAAAGTCAGAATTTGAGATATAAGTCAGAATGCAGATATAAAGTCAGAATTGCGAGTTAAAAAGTCAGAATAGATATAAAGTCAGAATGCGTTTGAGATATAAAGTCAGATTGCGAGTCAGAATTGCGAGTTATAAAGTCAAATTGCCAAATTGCGAGTCCAGAATTGCGAGTTATAAAGTCAGAATTGTATAAGTCGAATTGCGATATAAGTCAGAATTGCGAGTTATAAAGTCAGAATTGCGATTATAAATCAGAATTGCCATATAAAGTCATTGCAGTATAACGTCAGAATTGCGAGTTATAAGTCAGAATTGCCAGATAAAGTCAAACTGCCAGATATAAGTCAGATGTGATTTATAAAGTCATAATTGCGAGTATAAAGTCAAATTGCGAGTTAAAAGTCGAATTTGCGATTAATAAAGTCAGAATTGCGAGTTATAAAGTCAGAATTGCGAGTTATAAAGTCAGAATTGTGAGTTATAAAGTCAGAATTGCGAGTTTAAAAAATTGCGAGTTTAAAGTCAGAATTGCTAAAAGTCAGAATTGCGAGTTTATAAAGTCATTGCGAGTTATAAGTCAGAATTGCGAGTTATAAAGTCAGAAATTGCCAGATATAAAGCGAATCAGAAAGTATAAGTCGAATTGAGAAAGTCAGAATTGCCAGATATAAAGCAGAATGCGAGATGTCAGAATTGGAGTTATAAAGTCAGAATTGCGAGTTATAAAGTCACAATTGCGAGTTATAAAGTCGCAATTTTTAGTTATAAAGTCAGAATTGCGAGTCAATTGCGAGTTTAAGTCGAATTGCGAGTTATAAAGTCAGAATTGCGAGTTATAAAGTCAATTGCGAGTTATAAATCAGGCGATTTATAAGTCAGCATTGTGAGTTATAAAGTCAGAATTGCGAGTTATAAAGTCAGAATTGCGAGTTATAAAGTCAGAATTGCGAGTTAAAAGTCAAAGATGTCAGAATTATAGAATTCAGAATTGCGAGTTATAAAGTCAGAATTGCGATATAAAGTCAGAACTGCCAGATTAAAGTCAGAATTGCGAGTTATAAGTCAGAATTGTTATACAAGTCAAATTGCGAGTTTAAAGTCAGAATTGAGAGTTATAAAGAAAGTCAGAATTATTATAAAGTCAGAATTGCGAGTTATAAAGTCAGAATTGCGAGTTATAAAGAATGTCAGTTAATGTCGAGTTATAAACAGAATTGCGAGTTATAAAGTCAGAATTGCCCGTATAAAGTCAGAATGTTAGTTATAAGTCAGAATTGCAGATATAAAGTCAGAACTGTATAAATCGAATTGCGAGTTAAAGTCAATTGGATTATAAAGTCAGAATTGCGAGTTATAAAGTCGCAATTTTTAGTTATAAAGTCAGAATACGAGATATAAAGTCAAATTGCGAGTTATAAAGTCGGACTGGCGAGTTGCCGAGTATAAAGCAGAATTGCGAGTGTAGTTATAAAGTCCAAATGCGAGTTATAAAGTCAGAACTTGGAGTTATAAAGTCAGATGCGCAGTTAGAAAGTCAGAATTGCGAGTTATAATAGTCAGAATTGCCAGATATAAAGAAGAAATGGCCAGATAGAACGTCGAAGGAGAGTATTAAAGTCAGAATTGCCAGGATATAAAGTCGAAACTGCAGATATAAAGTCCAGGAATTGAGAGTGATAAGTAAGGATATTGCCGGATCTAAAGTCAGAATGCCGATTATAAAAGTCAGAAATGAGAGTTATACCCTGGATTGTTCCTCATCTAGATACTTGTTCTTCCCCCTCTTTTTCTTCTCTACATTGTTCTCCCTCCCCCCCTTGCCCTTCTATCCTTTTCCCTTTACTTTTCCCCTTTTCTTTTTTAACGTTATATGGTCCCCTAGATTTATCTTTTTTCTGTCTCCAACCCCCTTTCCCTTTCCCTAATTCCCAATGCGGGACCTATAAAGTCACGAATGACTCCCAGAGTTATAAACTCCGCGTCGAGAATTGGAGAGTGTATTCTCCTCCTCATAAAGTCAGAATTGCGAGTATAAAGTAGAATTGCGAGTTATAAAGTCAGCATGAGAGTATAAAGTCAGAATTGCGGGATAAAAGTCAGAATGGAGCGATTATAAAGTAGAATTGCGGGATATAAAGTCAGAAATTGAGTTTAAGCCGAATTGCGAGTTAAAGCAGATTGCAGATATTTAAGCAGAATGTCGAGTTATAAAGTCAGCAATTGCGGTAAAAGTCAGAATGCGGAAGTTTAAAGTCAGAATTGCGATTAAAAGTCAGAATTGCGTTATGAAATGTGCAGAATTTGAGTGATAAAGTCAGAATTGCGAGTTAAAGTCAAGTTAAATCAGAAGTCGAGGATATAAGTCAGAATGGCGAGTTATAACGTCGGAATGCGAGTTATAAAAGTCAGAATTGCGAGTTAATAATAGTCAAATTGCGATTTATTATAAAGTCAGATACTGCGAGTTCTAAAGTCAGAATTGGGTTATTAAGCCGAATTGCGAGTATAAAGTCGAATTGGAGATATAAGTCAGATGAGGAGTTATAAAGTCAGAATTGCCGTCGGGATATAAGTCCAAATTGCGAGTTATAAGTCAGAATTGCCGAGTTATAAAGTCAGATTGCGAGTTAGAAAGCAGAATTGCCAGAGAAAGTCAGAACTGGAGTATAAGTCAGAATTGCGCGTTATAAAGTTCAGAATGAGGCGACTATACCATCGTAATTTGCATATTGTGAGTGATTAAAGTCTTGAATTTCTCCTTGCGAGTTATAAAGCCAGATGCGAGTATAAAGCAGATATTGCCAGATTATTACGTCAGAAACTGCAGCGTTATAATTCATCAGGAATTGCCGATATAAAGTCAGAACTGCGGTTCTAACAGTCAGAATCTGCGAGTTTAAAGTCGCAACTGCGGTTATAAAGGCAGAATTGCGAGTTTATACAGTTCAGCATGGCCAGATATAAAAGCTACAAGAAACTGTTTCGAGTTATAAAGTCAGAATTGCCAGACCCATAAACGCAAAAACTGATGTGATAAAGTCCGAATGGCGAGTTAGAAAGGTCGCAATTTTTAGTTATAAAGTCAGATATTGCGAGGTTATAAAGTCAGAGTATTGCGAGTATAACCAGTCGGGCTAACCGGAGTATAAAGTCAGAATGCGAAGTCTATAAGTCAGAATTGCCAATATAGTTCAGAAATGTGGTATCAAGTCAGAATGCCGATATAAGTCAGAAATGTGAGTTATACTAGTGCAATTTTTAGTATCACGTCAGAAATACGATGACATATAAAGGCAGAATTGCGCGTTTTTATAAAGTCGCAATTTTAGTTAACTAAAGTCAGAATTCGACGTTAATACAGTCAGAATGCTACGTTATAAAGTTCGGGGGGGGAACGGCGATTATAAACGTCGATGCGAGCCAATACCAAGTCAGAATTGCCAGATTTAGAAACGTCGAACTGTGAGTTATAAAGTAGAATGCAGATATAAAGTTCAGAAATGGAGTTTAAGTCCGAATTGCGAGTTATAAAGTCGCATATGTTAGTTATAAAGTAATGAATTCGCGGTTTATACGCAGAATTGCGAGTTATAAGTCGCCAATTTTAGTTTATAAAGTCCGAATTGCGATGTTATAAAGTCGCAACCGTGCGATGTATAAAGTCGCACATTTTAGTATCACCAAGTCAGCATGGCGAGTTATAAGTCCGAATTGCGAGTGATAAACGTCGGCCAATTTTTACGTTATCCACCGTCAGAATTGCGAGTTATAAAGTCAGAAACTGGAGTTATTTTAAGTCAGAACTGTGAGTTATAAAGTCAGAATGCGGTTTGATAAAAGTCGCAATTTTTAGTTTATAAAGTCAGAATTGCGAGATAAGTAAAGAATTGCGAGTAGGATTAAGTGGCTACATTTTCGTATGTAAGTCCGCATCGAGTATAAAGAAGACCTTGTGCTAGTTATAAGGACAGTATTTGCGCAGTTATAACGGTAGCTATTTAGGTCTAAAGTCAGGGAATTACACGACACGCTAAAAGCCTGAATTGTGATGTTAGAAAGTCTAGGAGATTGCCGAGTTTATACCATTTAGTCGCAACTTTTTTGTTTATTTTATAAAGTCGACTGTGATAGTTATAGTGCAATTTTAGTTTCAGTCGAATGCGAGTTCTATAAAGTCGCAATTTGAACATAACACGTCAGAATTGCGACGTATAAGTTAAGAACTTGCGGTCTATAAGTTCTGAGCAGCTCGCTGAGGATAAAAGTGCCGAAATTGATAATTGCGCGTTATTTTACTTTTTAGTCGCAAGTTTTTAGTTATTTAAGTCAGAATTGCGCGTTGATAAAGGTCATCACTTGCGAGTTATAGTCAGAACCTCTGCGAGTTTATAAGTCAGAATTGTGAGTTCTAAAGTCAGGAATTGCGAGTTTATAAAGTCAGAACTGCGAGTTATAAAGTCCCAATTTTTTCGTTATAAATCAGAATGCAAGTTATAACCTCCAGGTGCCCCCATTTTTAGCGAATAAAGTCAGAAGATGCACGTGATAAAGTCACTCTTTTAGTTATATTGAAGTCCGAACTGCCATTTATTGAAAGGCCCCTCAATTTTAGTGTTAAAGTCCGAATGCCGAGTAAATTGCTGATAGTTCATTTCGCGTATTTCTGCTGACATACTAGTCAGCATGCGCAGTTATTCCAGTCCAATTTTTTAGTTCTAAACCCTACAGCCTCGCCAGTTATCACGTCCAATTTTTCGTTTAAAGCTGAATTGCAGGCACATCTCGTCCCACCCGTAATTTGTAGTTATAACAGTCAGATGCGAGTTCTAAGTCAGAATGCGAGTATAACGTCAATTTTTAGTATAACAGGAATTGAAGTTACAAGTCCCAATTTAGTATACAAGTCCGAATTGCACTGTATACGTCCATGTTTATTATAAAGTCAGAATTGCAAAGTGTTCTACAACCCAAAAACAGTTTTTCCCCCCCAAAAAATAATTTTTTGTTTTTTTTCGTTAAAAAGTCCTTAGAATGCGAAGTTATAAAGTCAGCCACGAATTGTCGAGATGAGCAATAAAGATCCCCCTTTGTTTTAGTTAAAACGTCAGCATTGCAGTTATAAAGTCAGAATTGCGAGTTCATAAAGTCAGAATCGCGCGTTATAAAATCAGACATGCGGCGTTTAAAGTCATGATGCGAAGCACTCTAAAGTCAGAATCGAGTTTAATAGTTCGGAATTGACGAGATACGCAAAGTAGAACTGCGAGTGTATATAAAGGCAGATAATCTTGCGCAGCTTAAGTATCCAATTTTTGATGTTACCCCAACACGTGTTCACGATTGAAAGTTACTAAAGTCAGAATTGCGAGTTATAAAGTCAGAATTTGCGACGACTATCAATCAGCACATTGGGAGTTTATACTAAGCGCCGTTTAATGCGAGTACGATGATAACAGTCAGAATGCGAGTGATTTCTTCTTCTCAAGTAACGAATGTGCGACTTGCGTGGATAAAGTCGGACATTAGAGTAAACGCGGAATTGTCGAGGATATAATATGTTCGAATGCGAGTTTATAAAGAGAATTTGCGGACTTCTAAAGTTGGGATTGCAAGATTATAAGTCACCATTACCTGCTGGATTTTTTTTGCCTCTTTCTCGTGGCACCAGAACAAGTTTTCCCACAGAGTTTAACATAACTGCCACGTGATTTAAAGCTGTTGTTATCACTGACCAAAAAACAATGATTAACGTACCCCCTGACCCCCCGTGGCCCACGGTCTGCATTAACTACTTAGACTAGTTTAAAGTTAGTCATCAACCTTTTTTTTTTTAACTTAACTTAAAAAAGTAAGATTATCCCTTTGATTAACTGTTAGATGGTCAAACTAGTTCTTAGGAAGGTCTAAACATCTGTTTATGCAAATTAAGTAGATAAATGTGTTTTATTAACTTTACATTTTTAAAGACCTTTTTTTTCATTAAAGACCTTTAACATTTTCATTACAGATTTGAACGAACGTTCACTGGAAGAACTTTGAGAGAACATTGCCAGAACGTTCTTCCAGTAACGTTAATAGAACGTTCGTTCAAAGTTATCTGGTCTTTACTAATGTTCTCAAAACGTTAGACCAAAAACATTATTTATACATCATTCATGGAATGTTTTTAAATGTTACTAGTAGAACATTCAAAAAAGTAACGTTCCTATATTTGAAGAACGATAATGTTTTCTCAACGTTCACATAACCAAAAACGATTTTAACACTAAAAAACGTTTTCATAACTCAAAGGGACGAACAGTAGCAAAACATATCTTTGTTAGCTGGATACATATCGGTCAGTCAGATGATATGAACTGGACATTCGGTTATTTGTTGTTCTGTTTCTCCCTCTGTATAGGTTTACCCGCGAACTCGCTGTCTGTGACGCGCTTCTTCAGCGCGCGGATCTGCGCGTCTCTCAGGCGGATCTGCGCGCGCATCAGCGTCAGTCCGTCCTCGTGCAGCTGCAGGATCTCCGACACCGGGGACTCCAGCACTGCCTTCAGCCTGCTTTCAAACATCTCTCCTGGAAGCATTCAAAATATCCTCACTGACCTGGAGCAGTTTATTTCTTTAATGTGAGAAGGTGCGGACAAAAACACTTCCTGCTTGAGCGGCAGCGACCGTAAATACTGGAAGAAACGGGCAGCGGAAAATGTTATTTTGCATAATATTAATATTCAATTGATATTAATATATATTAATATTCCATTAAATATATATTATATATATATAATACTCGCATAACCAAGAAAAACATTTTTTTAAAACTCGACTTTCAGAACATTCAGAAATTACGTTTTTATAACTTAAAGGGACTGTAGAACATTTTTTGTTATCTGGGTTGAGTCATTAAATTCATATTTGTGATAATTCATCTAAAAAATAACCCAGGAGTCATATTATATCCATCACATTTGTTTTGATCAAGTCTATATTTATTTATTTTTTTTTTTTTTTTGATCAAATCGTCTCAGATAAATCTGCATCATGATGTCATTGAGACGCTGTACATGCAACGTGAAAACACACTGACATCTACTGGACAAAAGTGGCACTGCATCCCAAAACACAACAAGGCCGAATCAGAATATGAAACCCAAAAGTAAAACAAATTAAATTCCTTTTTAATAAAACAAAATTTCAGCTGTGTGATCAGTTGGTTAATTTAACGAATAAATATTATGTTTATATTTGTATATATGTATATATTTACCTATAATTTAGGGAAATATAGTCTAGTATGAATCAAATGTGTATCTGTTAAAGAGGAGACATGAATAATTTGATTAGCTTATCACTGTGTGTGTGTGTGTGTGTGTGTGTGTGTGTGTGTGTGTGTGTGTGTGTAGGGTGTTTCTCACACTTCAGCAGGTGTCATTTGCATACATGAATAATGAATGCTGCAACCATTAACACATCACTGGTCGTCTCTCACTGAGACACACATGCAGGTAAACCTTTTGTCTGAATGTCTGAAGGGGGAAGGAAATTCAGTAAGACTTTCTCACATGCAAAACATGCAGCAGAAATCAATTGTTTGACTTCATTATTCAGTCTTCTGATCCACAGGCCTCGGATAATGTGCAGTCTTGCACTTATTGTTGTAATGCACAGGGGGAGACCGGGGTAAGCTGTCGCATTGTACCAAAAGTAGGTTTATTTATTTGTAAAAGTAACACATGTTGACCTTCTGTGAACAGCTGGGCATGTTGTCACTATTACAAAACAGTGAAACAAAATGCAACAGCAAAAATGTAAGAAAGTTTATTCCTGTGATCAAAGCTGAATTTTCAGCATCATTACTCCAGTCTTCAGTGTCACATGATCCTTCAGAAATCATTCTAATATGATGATTTGCTGCTCAAGAAACATTTATGATTATTAGCAATCTTTATATTCTTCTGGAAACCTGTTTTTCTGGATTATTTGATGACTAGAAAGTTCAAAAGAACAGCATTTATTTTAAACACAATCTTTTGTAACATAAATATCACTTTTGATTCACTTAAACGCAGCCTTGCTGAATAAACTATTATATATTAAAAACTTTTTTATTTCAGTGACAGTAAAGACATTTATAATGTAAAAACAAAACAAACAAAAGATTTCTATCTCAAATAAATGCTGTTCTTTTGAACTTTCGGTTCATTTCGGTTATTCTGGTTTGAATATGTTAATGAGCGCGTGTGTAGGCCCCGCCCCTTGAGCGCAGTGCTATATAAGGGCTGCGCGGTTGTTCTCTGCGTCTCTGGAGTGCTGACCGTGTGAGAGACGCATACACGTTACTTCATCTGCCACTACTACTGCGACATTACAGGTAACGTTACCTACATTTCACCGGCTCTTGCTTGTTTCATTCGATGTACGCTTCACTATGTTTACATATCGCGTATTTAAAAGCTTAGCTTATTGATCAGTTTGGCGCGTGTTTGGCCTTCACGACTCGCGCGCTGCTTAAAATGGCGGCGACTGATGGAGATCTTCATCATCCTCATCTGAGATCAACCGTTTTTATCAACTTGAAATATCTTAATCGATACTTTCACAATATAGGGTCGAGTATTTTTGTAGTATAATGCACATATGATGGTCGCGGGTCTGCGCTCGTTATGTTTTATTCGATCATTCGTGTGTTTGTATGGGAGTCTATTGTTTGACCTAGTTTCGCGCGGTGTGCGCGCGGTGACCCAGATCTAGTGTTTTATTAAATAAATCGCACATGAAATATCGAAAACCAATTCTGAGCGCACAACTAAACGCCTCGTTTAATTATTTATTATTAATTTCCATTTTTACCGCCAAGAGCCATAACGCGTTTATTTGTACACTTATATATATCTAAGCTGTGATTTTTAACTTGTTTTATTGATCTATTTGTGTTTGTAGTTCAGAATGTCTGACGAAGGGAAGCTGTTTATCGGCGGTTTGAGTTTCGATACCACCGAACAATCGCTAGAAGACGCCTTCTCCAAATATGGCGTCATCACCAACGGTAAGTCCCGCCCTCTAGCCAATCACAGCCCCGCTCTGCACCCCGTGCGCTTTCTGTGATTTACATAAGCAGCTCATTATAATATGCCTGTTTTCAGTTCATGTGGCCCGAAACAGAGAAACCAACAAATCCAGAGGATTCGGTTTCGTGACTTTTGAGAATCCAGACGATGCGAAGGACGCGCTGGAGGGAATGAATGGAAAGGTTAGTTACTGAAACACTTTTAGTTTTGATTTACACCAGAGCACAACAGTCGGCTCTTGAAATAAAAACTAAGTTCCTAAAAAATAAAACTAAATTATTTCTTTGCATATTTTAACAACTTAAAATGTTTAAAGACAACCTCCAGTGAGTCTGAGGTTAATCAGTGGCTTAAAAAGAAAACATACCGTCTTTTTGCATTTGTAACTTATTTTAAAAAGAGCCATGTGTGGGTCAATGACACCACGGTCCTTTTTTTTTTTTTTTTTTTTTTTTTTTTTTTTTTTTTGGGCGAAAGGCCTTAATAATAAAAAAACGATATGACATGAAAGGCATGTAAGGTAGCACAACTAGATATTTTATTTAATCCTAAAGGTTTTGATTATATTCTGTTACATATAAAGGTATTTTAAAGATTTTGAAGTGTCAAAAGATCATTCGGTTTAACCGTCCAAAGGCCAATACAGCCGTTTCATTTGTTATTAAAATATCTTAATGTAATAAATGCATTTATAAAATTGTGCTGTAATAACACAAAAAAAATAATATACAACATAGTGCAAAATAGTATTAAAGGGTTAGTTTACCCAAAAATGAATGAATTCTGTCTTTTATTACACCACCCGTAAGACCTTTGTTAATCTTCATAACACAAATTAAGATATTTTTGTTGAAATCCGATGGCTCAGTGAGGCTTGCATAGCCAGCAATGACATTTCCTCTCTCAAGATCCATTAATGTACTAAAAACGTATTTAAATCAGTTCATGTGAGTACAGTGGTTCAATATTAATATTATAAAGCCACGAGAATATTTTTGGTGCGCAAAAAAACCTTATGAGCGTTTGAATCTGCGTATGAATCATGATTGGATCGTGTGTCAAACTGCTGAAATCATGTGACTTGGTGTGCTCCGAACTGATTCGACACAAAAGATTCATAATGCTCCGAAGCTCTTCATGAAGCAGTGTTTTGAAATCGGCCATTATGTCGTTTTGTTTTTTTTGCACCAAAAATATTCTCGTGGCTTTATAATATTAATATTGAACCACTGTACTCACATGAACTGATTTAAATGTTTTTAGTACATTAATGGATCTTGAGAGGAAATGTCATTGCTGGCTATGCAGGCCTCACTGAGCCATCGGATTTCATCAAAAATATCTTAATTTGTGTTCTGAAGATGAATGATGGTCTTACGGGTGTGGAACGGCATGAGGGCGAGTAATTTAAAGAATTTTCATTTTTGGGTGAACTAACCCTTTAAATTTGTGTAGAAGTCATTGCTTTATGAGAGGGAATGAATTTCATTGTCATTCGTAGTAACCAATATAAAGGGACCATTTTAGATCAAGTCATGCGCTTGGTATCATGTGGCAGGATGTGACTTCATTCAGACACCTGCAAAGGACCACATGGTCAGGAAGCAAACTAACTCTTAAATATTTGAGAAACTCATGTTTCCACACACGTGTCCTGAAACATCAGGTCATTCGGTACAACTGCTATAAAATGGAAAATGTTGTAAAATTTTAAAACTTGTACTAAATATAAAATGTTTGACTGTCCTTTTGCTAGCTAGATATCAGCCTGTTAGCATTGCTTGAAAATGTTGGCATTCGGTATAACTGAAATTTTGGTTAAAACAAATGACTTTTTTTGGTGACATTTTGTCCATCTTGTGACAAGCAGTGTTAATTGGCTATAAACCACATTATCTTAACACTTAATAAAACTTCAAAATAATCATCTTTTTTTTTTTTTTTTTTTTTTTTTTAAGCACACTTTTAAAAACCTTTATTCATCCATGACAGCCATAGTGAAAAACTACACTTCCCATGATGCTGTACAGAAGATTTCACCTGAGTTTTGAGATTGGTGATGGGTAAAATACTTTAGGGAGCAAAAAGTGGCTGTTCACTAATGCACTCTGTTTTTCCTGTGTAGTCTGTGGATGGCCGAACAATCCGTGTGGATGAGGCCGGGAAGGGCGGTGGCGGCGGTGGCCGCTCTGGTGGTGGATCCTACAGAGGTGGAGGAGGGGGAAGAGGAGGTGGGGGTTTCTTCAGAGGAGGCCGAGGAAGAGGAGGTTCGAGAGGTGCTGATCTCTCAAACTGTACAACTGATATGTCAGGTTCTCAAAGTCACAGTGCCATAATGTCTTGATCTCTAAAGGCGGGTTATGAGGAGGAGGCGTTACGGCAGCAGCGACCGTAGTTATGGAGGAGACCGAAGCTACAGCGGCGGATACAAAAGCGGAGGTGGAGGAGGCGGTTACTCCTCCGGAGGGGGCGGTGGCTACAACAGAGACAGGTGTGTTTAGTACAGATTCTATGTAACTATGAAACATTTTTGACATTAGACCGCAACTATAAGACTTTTTGATATTAGACCGCAATTTAAAAAAAAAAAAAAAAAAAAAATTAGACTGATACTGAGGGTTTTTTTGACATTAGACCGCAATTAAAAAAAAAAAAAAAAAAAAAACATTAGACTGATACTGAGGGTTTTTTTTACATTAGACCGCAACTATAAGACTTTTTGATATTAGATATTAAAACTATAAGACTTGATATTAGCTGTAACTATCAGATTTTTTTTTTTACTTCAGCTATCAAACTTTGATATTAGACCGCAATTTTAAAAAAAAAAAATTAACCATTAGACTGAGGCTTTTTGACATTAGACCGCAACTATCAAATTTTATATAATTTTTTTTTTTTACTTCAACTATCAGACTTTTTGATATTAGACCGCAATTTTAAAAAAAAAATTTAACCATTAGACTGAGGCTTTTTCGACATTAGACCGCCACTATGAAACCATAGTATGTGAATCAGTTGATCTGTTGCATGAATCTGCTCCAGAACAAAATGAATCAATTCAGGCTTTGTTTTCAAGCCTTTATGGCCCCGTTTCACAGACAGGGCTTGGATTAAGCCAGGATTAGTTCAATTAGGGCATTTAAGTAGCTTTTATAAACGTGCCTTGAAAGAAAATAAGCATTACTGGTTAGTTTTGAGACAAAACAATGGCAGTGACAAATGACATTTTAAGATTTTAAGCTAAAACTGCTCAAACATGCATTTTAGTCTGGGACTAGACTCGAGCTTTGCTTTGGTTATTCCTGTATTTATCTTGAGCGAGAACACTCAAACATCCTCAGTTTTGATAAGTGTGGTGTTTTTCTCACATGTTGAAGGTGTTTTTCTGTCTCTGTGTGCAGGAGTTCTAGTTATGGCGATCGAGGCGGCTCTTACAGAGATAGCTATGATAGCTATGGTACGTATTAGCTTCCTGGGCTCTACAATCCCCATACAAGCATGTCGGCTGTCCTTGTGCCGCCGTAGACTGGTAAAACAGGCTTTTCTTGAGTTTCTACAACTGGGGCGAATTAGTCGTCATTTTTACAACTTTTTCTTTTTCTTTTTTTTTTTTTTTTTTTTTTTTAAATGGGTCATTAAAACACAAATGCTTCAAAATGCTACGGTTTTTAATTTGGATCGAAAGCTTCAGGACCACCAATTTGATCTCAAAAAAAGAAAAGAAAAGAAAAGAAAAAAGAATCATCCGATCATCTCCATTGGAGGAACGGTTGCTCTTTCTCTCATTCTCCAGATCGCTCGAAGCGACCCTGTTTTCATGTCTTTGGTTGGTTTAGTGGGTTGGTTAGCTAGAGGGATTTTCTGTCTTAAACCTGTTGAGATTCTTCAGTGTCTTGATGTGTGATACTTCCTCCTCAGCTGTAACCGAGTAAAACCCAAGACCCGACACGACACTGGCCGAGCGTTTCTAAAGACTCATGGATCTATTCTTGGATTTGTTTTGTAGCTGTTCTCCCTGTTTCTGTTCTGTTCTTGTACTTTGAGAGAAAGGCCGTTTCTGAACGAATGTGTTCATGTTACACGAGAAGAGCGCCAACGACGGGCTCCTCTTCTGCCTCGTTTGACACCTTTAAACGTTGCATTTGTCCATGCTGACCAACCTTCACTGTCACTGTGTAGCCAATGTGGGTCCCTTTGCTTCTATGGGGAGTATAGAGTGTGTTTTTGGTCCAAGAGCCTCCTCTGTTACTATTCTAATACTGTTCCAGTGCAGCCGCTGTCATTTAAGAGAACGGCTCCTTTTGTTAGCTCTAAGGCAATGATTTGTCCATGTCCAGTATCCAAAAAGTGAATTCCTTTCAGACTGGTGACCGCTGCGCAGCTGGAGCGTCCGGTTCTCGAGGCTTGCGCTGCCTGAGGTCTCTGTCTCTGCTCTACGCCTGCTTTTTAATCATGGACTCTTGACCTAATATATAAATATATATATCAAATATTTACTTGAAAAGAGAACCAGAAATTGTTAACAGTACACTCCAGAACTGGGAAAAAAATCCTTGTGCTCTTGTTTTCTTTGTATCAGAATTTGACTCACTATTTTGTTTTAATTCTTTTATTTTTTTGCTCTTCAATTGTGGCTTCATGGAGCCTATTAAACGAAACAATTTGTTCAAACGCTTTGAATTCTGTTGTGCCTTTCAAAAAATATACAAGTCAAGATGGGAAAGAACATGAGGATTCTGTGCAGGTTCACCATAAAAAGAAATCAGAAATAATAATCGGGGCATTTAAACAATTTTTATCATGGTGATTTTTAGCTCATTCTAATGTTTAAGAATTCAAATCATGTGTACAGCATTAAAAATAACGGTAACACTTTAGCATAAGATTGCATCACCATAACTTAACTCACGAGTAACTGATAAGGTATAGCATATCTAAACCTTAAAGGGTAAACACTAAGGCATTGTGCTGAATAGTAAGGTAGACTTACGTCTAATAGGCCTGCAGAGTAGGCATTAATCTAATACAATAAAACCGATATTTAGTAATATGCATGCTATAACTGGCTATTAAGCAACTAAAACCTTAAGTGTTACCAAAATAACTTGCATTGTAGCTGATTTAACCCCTTAACTGTCACTGTCCACTATAGGCTTTTACTAAAGATAGTTTTAAAAAATATTGACAAACTATCATTTGATAACTTACTCTATAGTTTTTATATTTGGTGACTGATTTTCAATGTAGATTAGAGAAACAATTTATCAATTTGCAAAAAAATTCCATATTCATAAGGCATTTTCAGACCTTTTTATTTTGACAAACATAATCATGAAAGATTGGTAGAAACCTCAGTGATGATTTCATCGCAAGAGTTCAAAAGATATCTATTCAATATTTTATTTTTTTATTTTTTTTTTTTTTGAGAAGGTCTGAAAATGTTTTAATATAAAGGTGGGGGGGGGGTGTAATGCACGTTCTTTTTTTTGTTTATTGGAGGTTGAATTCAAATTAAATTCTGCCAAGCTGATCATACTACCTCTGAATAGGATGTCTACTTCATAAAATGTGAGAAGTTATGGAAAAATATGGTTCCGATCACTCAAACATATGATCAATAATGGAGCTTGAATGTCCTCTTGTGAAAAAGTTTGTTACTGCGCCCAAACAAAATCTTACTGAAAGCTCATTTTTTCGAGATATCAACTTATAATTTGGAACACAACTTGTTCACATTTTTGGCTTTGATTTTCTTGAAGTTAACATGTTTTGTAAAATTTATATATTATAAAAAATATATTTTTACATAAACTTCTAAAACTTTTTCTCTAACTTTCATCATTTATTCAATAATTTGCCAAATGTCATCTCTAAAACATTTCAAAGCATTCTTGAATTACAACCATTTAAGTTTGGATAGTGCATTTTCATGTTTATGCGGGGGGATGGAAGGGATGACGCTTAAGGGGTTAAATGCAGAGAATTTTATAATTTAGCACACCTACTCGTTCTAATTACTGTATCTGTTTTTGCATTATAGTTGTGCGTTAAAATATTAAGTTGCAGCTGACTAAAATGCAGAGAATTAGATTTAATTATATAACTTGCACTCATTCTTATTCTTAATACTTTTAATTAATTTGTAGCCGATTTTAAATGCAAAGAAATTAAGTCACTGTATTTTTGTTTTTGCATTATCATGCATTTAAAGATACTTTAAATTGCAGCTGAATGCACAACTATAATGCAAAAACAAAAGTTCCGGTAATTAAAATGAGTGGATGTGCATATGGATGAGCATATTAAACATCTCAGATATAAGATTAATTTTCTAGTTGATTTAAGTGTGACTTTAAGACTTGAACTAGTTTATCATTAGGAAGCACATGATGTCTTTAGAGGGTGAAGATTTTGATGCATTTCAAAGAGTTTTTGATGTCACATTTCCTGCACATTTATAACTAAAATCATGTTGAGGTAGTTTAAGCAAACAAATATCAACTCAAACTCCAATAGGATCCCAAGAGTTTGTGTTTGGCTTTCAAGACTAGTTGAGTTTAGATGATCATTTATTAAAGGTTTACTCCCTGCAGTTTACATTAAACTTTTCCAGGTGTGTCAGAATCTCAATTTTAGACCCTAAGTTTAATGATTAATGGACTTGCTAGTTTGTCCATAAGTGTAAGTTCTTAAGTGTGTTTCACCCAATGCTTCGTTGAATCCAAGCGCTCCGCTTCTGTAAAGAGTGGAGTGAGTTTCCTCAAACCTGGATCATGAAGCGTTGCACCTACCGAAGCGAATCCTGAAAGCTCTGGCTGCTCTGTCTCTCTCTGGGCTAGTTCATGTACGGAGATACAATAGCCCTGTGTCCGTGAGGTAACCTTCCTTTGCTCTCATCTTTAACTGAGTTTTATTTGTTGCTCTCAGAGACTCTAGGATGCCTTCACAGGCGCAGATGTTAAATGTGGTTTCAGTTGCGTCTGCATGGTGTCGTATAGCTCTGTGCCGCTTCCCTGAAGTCTTGCACCTCCAGCTGAAGAGACGACAGATACTGAGAATTAGATTCACTCATTTCTCCCCATGCATTGTCAACCATTCTAGAAAGTCCTTCAAAGTTTAGGCTCTGCCCGGCGTCTCATCAGACGCACGTAGTTCAATTTGTGAAACGTTAGAGCTAATTTGATTTTTAGTATTGTTTTTGAGACTAGTTCTGTGCTAATATGCGAGTCCTGACTTTGAGTGGTTAATTTTCTTCCTTTGGTTTTATTCAGGTTAATTTCTGATCAGAAACCGTCTCGTGTTTGAAGAAGGTCAAGGCTGTTGAACGATGTTTTTTACCCTGAAAGTAATGGGTGAGGTTGGTATTACGGTTTCCATTGATTCAACATCATCTGATCTTGTTACTGATTTAATGTGGAGATGTTCGAATAGTGCCTGATGTGATTTTTTCCTCTGGTTTCAGGTGAAGATGATGGACTGAAGATGATGATGGAGGCTCATGGGTGGATATTAAGTGTACTTAAATGTGCACTTATATTTTATGATGACGTCTAAGGAGCTTTTTTTTTTTTTTTTTTTCCCGTTTATTCATGTTAAGATCGTGTCATTAAAAAAAATATGAATGTTAAAGGTGCAGATTTTACACTGCATCATAAAACACTCCTGAAAGAGTAAATGTTTAAATGTCATGTCAGAAATCTTGCTGTTTTGAGGAGCAGCATTTTAGTTTGGACAAACTTTATTCAGTAAATGTAACACTGGAAGAACATTGGCTGAACATTTATATTTTAATAAAATCCAACATTCACATCACTCTTGTTGAGTTGTTTGTGGCACTGATGCTGATGAACTTGATCACAGCTCCACAACAGAATCTGTTCCAGAGAACTTGGGCAAGTTCAGCTCGTACTTCTTCTGGATGTCGTAGGGTAGGAAGCGTCCGGCCAGGAAGTGAGATCCAGGGAAGCTCAGGGCACATCTCTTGGGAGTCATCAAGGAAACCAGAACTGCAGGACTGATTCCCTCCGAACTGGATTCATCGGTGTCCCAGCCTGCAGATACACACAATACAAGTGCTTGGAAGAAAAGTGGTTTTACATAGAAGCTTAGTGTTCTTGATTCAGTTTTAAAGAACCCTTAATGCCAAAATGGTTCTATAAAGTGTTCTAGATTTAGTTTTAAAGAACCCTTTATGCCAAAAAGGTTCTATAGTGTTCTTGATTCAGTTTTAAAGAACTCTTACTGCCAAAATGGTTTTATATAGTGTTCTAGATGTAGTTTTAAAAAACTCTTACTGCAAAAAAGGTTCTAGTGTGTTCTTGATTCAGTTTTAAAGAACCCTTTATGCCAAAAAGGTCTTATGGTGTTCTTGATTCAGTTTTAAAGAACTCTTACTGCCAAAATGGTTTTATATAGTGTTGTAGATTTAGTTTTAAAGAACCCTTAATGCCAAAATGGTTATAGTGTTCCTGATTCAGTTTTAAAGAACCCTTAATGCCAAAATGGTTTATATAGTGTTGTAGATTAGTTTTAAAGAACCTTAATGCCCAAAATGGTTCTATAGTTCTTGATTCAGTTTTAAAGAACTCCAAAATGGTTTTTATATAGTGTTGTCGATTTAGTTTTAAAGAACCCTAATGCCAAAATGGTTCTATAGTGTCTTGATTCAGTTTTAAAGACTCTTATGCCAAAAATGGTTTATATGTGTTCTGGATTCAGTTTTTTAAAGAACTCTTTATGCCAAAATGGTTCTATAGTGTTCTTGATTCAGTTTAAAGAACCCTTAATGCCAAAATGGTTATAAAGTGTTCTAGATTTAGTTTAAAGAACCTTTATGCCAAAGGTTCTATAGTGTTCTTGATTCAGTTTTAAAGAACTCTTACTGCCAAAATGGTTTTATATAGTGTTTAGATTTAGTTTTAAAAGAACCCTTAATGCCAAAATGGTTCTATAGTGTTCTTGATGTTTTAAAGAACCCTTTATGCCAATTTTATATGGTGTTTAAGTTTTTAAAGAACTCTTACTGCCAAAATATAAGTGCAAAGAACCTAATGCCAAATGGTTATATATAGTTTTAAAGAATTCTTTATATAAGATTGTTTTAAGTTATATGCTGTGTTCTTGATTCAGTTTTAAAGAACTTTTACTGCCAAAAGGTTTTATATAGTGTGTCGATTTAGTTTTAAAGACCCTTAATGCCAAAATGGTTCTATAGTGTTCTTGATTCAGTTTTAAAGAACTCTCTGCCAAAATGGTTTTATATCAGTTTTAAAGAACCCTTATGCCAAAATGGTTCTATAGTGTTCTGATTCAGTTTTAAAGAACTCTTTATGCCAAATGGTTGTATAAAGTTCTTGATTCAGTTTTAAAGAACTCTTTATGCCAAAAAGGTTCTATAGTGTTCTTGATTCAGTTTTAAAGAACCCTTAATGCCAAAAGGTTCTATAAAGTGTTCTAGATTTAGTTTTAAAAACTCTTTATGCCAAAATGGTTGTATAAAGTGTTCTTGATTCAGTTTTAAGAACCCTTAATGCCAAATGGTTCTATAAAGTGTTCTAGATTTAGTTTTAAAATCTTTATGCCAAAATGGTTCTATAGTGTTCTTGATTCAGTTTTAAAGAACCTTATGCCAAAATTGTTCATAGTGTTCTTGATTCAGTTTTAAAGACTCTTATGCAAAAAAGGTTCTATAAGTGTTCTGATTCAGTTTAAAGAACCCTAATGCCAAATGGTTCTATAGTTGTTCTTGATTCAGTTTTAAGAACTACTGCCAAATGGTTTTATATAGGTGTGTAGATTTAGTTTTAAAGAACCCTAATGCCAAAATGTTCTATAGTGTCTTGATTCAGTTTTAAAGAACTCTTACTGCCAAAATGGTTTTATATAGTGTTGTAGATTTAGTTTTAAAGAACCCTTAATGCCAAAATGGTTCTATAGTGTTCTTGATTCAGTTTTAAAGAACTCTTACTGCCAAAATGGTTTTATATAGTGTTGTAGATTAGTTTTAAAGAACCCTTAATGCCAAAATGTTCTATAGTGTCTTGATTCAGTTTTAAAGAACTTTACTGCCAAATGGTTTATATAGTGTTCTTGATTTAGTTTTAAAGAACCCTTAATGCCAAAATGGTTCTATAGTGTTCTTGATTCAGTTTAAAGAACTCTTTATGCCAAATGGTTGTTATAAAGTGTTCTTGAGTTAAGAACTATGAAATTGTTGATTCAAAAGAACCCTTCTGCCAAAAGGTGTCTATATGTGTTTTTGAAAGATACTCTTTAGTGTGCCAGCAATTTCTAAATGGTTGTATAAAGTGTTAGATTGAGTTTTTAAAGAACTCTTTATGCCAAATGTTGTATAAGTGTTCTTGATTCAGTTTTAAAGAACCTTAATGCCAAAATGGTTCTATAAGTGTTTAGATTTAGTTTTAAAGAACTCTTTATGCCCAAAACTGATTCAGTTTAAAGCTCTTATGCCAAAAAGGTTGTTAAGTGTTCTGATTCAGTTTTAAAGAATCTTATGCCAAAATGGTTCTATAGTGTTCTTGATTCAGTTTTAAAGAACCCTTTATGCCAAAAAGGTTCTATAGTGTTCTTGATTCAGTTTAAAGAACTCTTACTGCCAAAATGTTTTATATAGTGTTGTAGATTAGTTTAAAGAACCCTTAATTGCCAAATGGTTCTATAGTGTTCTTGATCAGTTAAAGAATCTTACTGCCAAAATGGTTTAAAGAGATGTTTATATGTTATCCAAAAGATGGTGGTTTATAAGTGTTGAACCCTTAAGCCAAAAGGGTTCTATAGTGTTTCTTAGTTTTAAAGAACTCTTATGCCAAAATGGTTCTATATAGTTCTTGATTCAGTTTTAAGAACTTAATGCCAAAATGGTTTATTGGTTCTAGATTCAGTTTTAAAAGAATCTTTATGCCAAATGGTTGTATAAAGTGTTCTTGATTCAGTTTTAAAGAACTCTTTATGCCAAAAAGGTTCTATAGTGTTCTTGATTCAGTTTTAAAGAACCCTTAATGCCAAAATGGTTCTATAAAGTGTTCTAGATTTAGTTTTAAAGAACTCTTTATGCCAAAAGGTGTTATAAAGTGTTCTTGATTCATTTTAAGAACCTAATGCCAAATGGTTCTATAAAGTGTTCTAATTTAGTTTTAAAGAACCTTTATGCCAAAATGGTTTCTATAGATTGTTTTAAGAACTCTTATGCCAAAATGGTTGTATTAAGTGTTCTTGATTAGTGGTTTAAAGAACTCTTTATGCCAAAAAGGTATGTGTTTCTTGATCAGTTTTAAGAACTCTTATGCCAAAATGGTGGTGTTCTTGATTCAGTTTTAAAGAACTCTAAAGGTAAAAGTGCTTGATTCAGTTTTAAAGAGATGCCAAAATGGTTCTATATGTTGTTCTTGATTCAGTTTTAAAGAACTCTTAATGCCAAAATGGTTCTATAGTGTTCTAGATTTAGTTTTAAAGAACCCTTAATGCCAAAAATGGTTCTATAGTGTTCTTGATTCAGTTTTAAAGAATGCCAAATGGTTTTATATAGTGTTGTAGATTTAGTGTAAAGAACCCTTAGCCAAAGGTTCTATAGTGTTCTTGATCGTTTTAAGAACTCTTTATGCCAAAATGGTTTATAAGTGTTCTTGATTCAGTTTTAAAGAACTCTTATGCAAAATGGTTCTATAGTGTTCTTGATTCAGTTTTAAAGAACCCTTACCAAAAGGTTTTCAGATTGGTTTAAAGAACCCTTAATGCCAAAAGGTTCTATAGTGTTCTTGATCAGTTTTAAAGAACCCTTAATGCCAAAATGGTTCTAAAGTGTTCTAGATTAGTTTTAAAGAACCCTTTATGCCAAAAGGTTCTATAGTGTTCTTGATTCAGTTTTAAAGAACTCTTACTGCCAAAATGGTTTAATAGTGTTCTAGATTAGTTTTAAAAAACTCTTACTGCAAAAAGGTTCTAGTTTGTTCTTGATTCAGTTTAAAGAACTCTTTACTGCCAAAATGGTTTTATATAGTGTTGTAGATTTAGTTTTAAAGAACCTTAGCCAAAATGGTTCTAAGTGTTCTTGATTCAGTTTAAAGAACTCTTTATGCCAAAGGTTGATAAAGTGTTCTTGATTCAGTTTTAAAGAACTCTTACTGCCAAAATGGTTCTATAGTGTTCTAGATTAGTTTAAAAAAACTCTACTGCAAAAAAGGTTCTAGTGTGTTCTTGATTCAGTTTTAAAGAACCCTTATGCCAAAAAGGTTTATATATAGTTTTTTGTGTGTAGTTTTAAAGAACCCTTAATGCCAAAATGGTTCTATAGTGTTCTTGATTCAGTTTAAAGAACTCTTATGCCAAAATGGTTTATAAAGTGTTTATTCAGTTTTAAAGAACTCTTTATGCCAAAAAGGTTCTATATGGTGTTCTTGATTCAGTTTTAAAGAACTCTTACTGCCAAAATGGTTTTATATAGTGTTGTAGATTTAGTTTTAAAGAACCCTTAATGCCAAAATGGTTCTATAGTGTTCTTGATTCAGTTTTAAAGACTCTTATGCCAAATGTTTATATAGTGTTCTAGATTTAGTTTTAAAGAACCCTTCCAAAAGGTTCTATAGTGTTTTGATTCGTTTTAAAGAAACTTTATGCCAAAATGGTTGTATAGTGTTCTTGATAGTTTAAAGGCAAAAGGGTCTAGTGTTCTTGATTCAGTTTAAAGAACCCTTAATGCCAAAATGGTTCCTAGATTGTTTTAATTTATGCCAAAAAGGTCTATAGGTTCTTGATCAGTTTAAAGTAATGCCAAAATGGTTGTATAAAGTGTTCTAGATTTAGTTTTAAAGAACCCTTTATGCCAAAAAGGTTCTATATGTTCTTGATTCAGTTTTAAAGAACTCTTACTGCCAAAATGGTTTTATATAGTGTTAGATTAGTTTTAAGAACCTTAATGCCAAAATGGTTCTATAGTGTTCTTGATTCAGTTTTAAAGAACTCTTACTGCCAAAATGGTTTTATATAGTGTTGTAGATTTAGTTTTAAAGAACCCTTAATGCCAAAATGGTTCTATAGTGTTCTTGATTCAGTTTTAAGAACTCTTTATGCCAAAATGGTTGTATAAGTGTTCTTGATTCAGTTTAAAGAACTCTTTATGCCAAAAAGGTTCTATAGTGTTCTTGATTCAGTTTTAAAGAACCCTTAATGCCAAAATGGTTCTATAAAGTGTTCTAGATTTAGTTTTAAAGAACCCTTTATGCCAAAAAGGTTCTATAGTGTTCTTGATTCAGTTTTAAAGAACTCTTGCCAAAATGGTTTATATAGTGTTCTGATGTAGTTTTAAAAACTCTTACTGCAAAAAAGGTTCTTGAGGGCAAAAAGGTTCTATAGTGTTCTTGATTCAGTTTAAAGAACTCTTATGCCAAATGGTTTATATAGTGTTTAGATTTAGTTTTAAAGAACCCTTAATGCCAAAATGGTTCTATGTTCTTGATTCAGTTTAAAAGAACTCTTACTGCCAAATGGTTTTATAAGTTGAACCCTAATGCCAAAATGGTATAGTGTTCTTGATTCAGTTTTAAAGAACTTACTGCCAAATGGTTTTATATAGTGTTGTAGATTTAGTTTTAAAGAACCCTTAATGCCAAAATGGTTTATAGTGTCTTGATTCAGTTTTAAAGAACTCTTACTGCCAAATGGTTTTATTAGTGTTGTAGATTAGTTTTAAAGAACCCTTAATGCCAAAATGGTTCTATAGTGTTCTTGATTCAGTTTTAAAGAACTCTTTATGCCAAAATGGTTGTATAAAGTGTTCTTGATTCAGTTTAAGAAACTCTTATGCCAAAATGGTTCTATAGTGTTCTTGATTCAGTTTTAAAGAACCCTATGCCAAAATGGTTCTACCTTTATGCCAAAATGGTTCCAGTTTAAAGAACCTTAATGCCAAAATGGTTCTAAAGTGTTCTAGATTTAGTTTTAAAGAACTCTTATGCCAAAATGGTGTGTTCTTGATTCAGTTTTAAAGAACTCTTTATGCCAAAATGGTCTTGATTCAGTTTAAAGACTCTTATGCCAAAAGGTTCTATAGTGTTCTTGATTCAGTTTAAAGAACCCTTAATGCCAAATGGTGTGTTCTTGATTCAGTTTTAAAGAACTCTTACTGCCAAAATGGTTTTATATAGTTGTAGATTTGTTAAAGAACCCTTAATGCCAAAATGGCTATAGTGTCTTGATTCAGTTTTAAAGAACTCTTACTGCCAAAATGGTTTTATATAGTGTTGTAGATTTAGTTTTTAAAGAACCCTTAATGCCAAAATGTTATAGTGTTCTTGATTCAGTTTTAAAGAACTCTTACTGCCAAAATGGTTTTATAGTGTTGTAGATTTAGTTTAAAGAACCCTTAATGCCAAATGGTTCTATAGTGTTCTTGATTCAGTTTTAAAGAACTTTACTGCCAAAATGGTTTTATATAGTGTTGTAGATTTAGTTTAAAGAACCCTTAATGCCAAAATGGTTGTATTAAAGAGTTCTTGATTCAGTTTTAAAGAACTCTTTATGCCAAAAGGTTCTATAGTGTTCTTGATTCGTTTTAAAGAACCCTTAATGCCAAAATGGTTCTAAAGTGTTCTAGATTAGTTTTAAAGAACTCTTTATGCAAAATGGTTGTTATAAAGTGTTCTTGATTCAGTTTTAAAGAACCCTTAATGCCAAAATGGTTCTATAAAGTGTCTAGGTTTTAGTGCCAAAAGGTTTAGTTTTAAGAAAGAACCATGCCAAAATGGTTATATGTGTTCTTGATTCAGTTTTAAAGAACTCTTTATGCCAAAAAGGTTCTATAGTGTTTTGATTCAGTTTTAAAGAACCCTTAATGCCAAAATGGTTCTATAGTGTTCTTGATTCAGTTTTAAAGAACTCTTACTGCCAAAATGGTTTTATATAGTGTTGTAGATTTAGTTTTAAAGAACCCTTAATGCCAAAATGGTTCTATAGTGTTCTTGATTCAGTTTTAAAGAATTACTGCCAAAATGGTTTATATAGTGTGTAGATTTAGTTTAAAAACCCTTATGCCAAATGGTTCTATAGTGTTCTTGATTCAGTTTTAAAGAAACTTACTGCCAAAATGGTTTTATATAGTGTGTAGATTTAGTTTTAAAGAACCCTTAATGCCAAATGGTTATAGGTTTCTTGATTCAGTTTTAAGAACTCTTATGCCAAAATGGTTTATCATTTAGTTTTTTAAAGAAACCCTAATGCCAAAATGGTTCTATAGTGTTCTTGATTCAGTTTAAAACTTTTATGCCAAAAATGGTTGTATAAAGTGTTCTGAAAGAACTTTATGCCAAAAAGGTTCTATAGTGTTCTTGATTCAGTTTTAAAGAACCCTTAATGCCAAAATGGTTCTATAAAGTGTTCTAGATTTAGTTTTAAAGAACTCTTTATGCCAAAATGGTTGTATAAAGGTTCTTGATTCAGTTTTAAAGACTTATGCCAAAATGGTTTATAAAGTGATTTCTGTTCTATAGATTCAGTTTTAAAGAACTCTTTATGCCAAAATGGTTGTATAAAGTGTTCTTGATTCAGTTTTAAAGAACTCTTTATGCCAAAAAGGTTCTATAGTGTTCTTGATTCAGTTTTAAAGAACCCTTAATGCCAAAATGGTTCTATAGTGTTCTGATTCAGTTTTAAAGAACTTATGCCAAAATGGTTGTATATTCTGATTCAGTTTTAAAGAACTCTTATGCCAAAAAGGTTCTATATGGTGTTCTTGATTCAGTTTAAAGACTCTTATGCCAAAATGGTTTATATAGTGTTGTGATTTAGTTTAAAGAACCTTAATGCCAAAAGGTTCTATAGTGTTCTTGATTCAGTTTTAAAGAACTCTTGCCAAAATGGTTTTATATAGTGTTGTAGATTTAGTTTTAAAGAACCCTTAATGCCAAAATGGTTCTATAGTGTTCTTGATTTTTAAAGAACTCTTATGCCAAAAAGGTTCTTGATCAGTTTAAAGAACCGCCAAAATGGTTTATAGTGTTCTGATTCAGTTTAAAGAACCCTTATGCCAAAATGGTTCTATAAGTGTTCTAGATTTAGTTTTAAAGAACCCTTCCAAAAAGGTTCTATAGTGTTCTTGATTCAGTTTTAAAGAACCTTAATGCCAAAAGGTTCTATAAAGTGTTCTAGATTTAGTTTAAAGAACCCTTTATGCCAAAAAGGTTCTAGTGTCTTGATTCAGTTTTAAAGAACTCTTACTGCCAAAATGGTTTATATAGTGTTCTAGATGTAGTTTAAAAAACTACTGCAAAAGGTTCTAGTGTTCTTGATTCAGTTTTAAAGAACTCTTACTGCCAAAATGGTTTTATATAGTGTTGTAGATTTAGTTTTAAAGAACCCTTAATGCCAAAATGGTTCTATAGTGTTCTTGATTCAGTTTTCTTTATGCCAAAATGGTTGATAAAATCAGTTTTAAAGAACTGCCAAAATGGTTTTATAGTGTTCTAGATGTAGTTTTAAAAAACTCTTACTGCAAAAAAGGTTCTAGTGTGTTCTTGATTCAGTTTTAAAGAACCCTTTATGCCAAAAAGGTTCTATATGGTGTTCTTGATTCAGTTTTAAAGAACCCTTATGCCAAAAAGGTTCTATAGTGTTCTTGATTCAGTTTTAAAGAACCCTTAATGCCAAAATGGTTCTATAGTGTTCTTGATTCAGTTTTAAAGAACTCTTTATGCCAAAATGGTTGTATAAAGTGTTCTTGATTCAGTTTTAAAGAACTCTTTATGCCAAAAAGGTTCTATATGGTGTTCTTGATTCAGTTTTAAAGAACTCTTACTGCCAAAATGGTTTTATATAGTGTTGTAGATTTAGTTTTAAAGAACCCTTAATGCCAAAATGGTTCTATAGTGTTCTTGATTCAGTTTTAAAGAACTCTTACTGCCAAAATGGTTTTATATAGTGTTGTAGATTTAGTTTAAAGAACCCTTAATGCCAAAAGGTTCTAGGTTCTTGATTCAGTTTTAAAGAACTTTATGCCAAAATGGTTTATAAGTGTTCTGATTCAGTTTTAAAGAACTCTTATGCCAAAAAGGTTCTAATAAATTGCCAACTGTAGATTAGTTTTAAAGAACCCTTTATGCCAAAAAGGTTCTATAGTGTTCTTGATTCAGTTTTAAAGAACCCTTAATGCCAAAATGGTTCTATAAAGTGTTCTAGATTTAGTTTTAAAGAACCCTTTATGCCAAAAAGGTTCTATAGTGTTCTTGATTCAGTTTTAAAGAACTCTTACTGCCAAAATGGTTTTATATAGTGTTCTAGATGTAGTTTTAAAAAACTCTTACTGCAAAAAAGGTTCTAGTGTGTTCTTGATTCAGTTTTAAAGAACTCTTACTGCCAAAATGGTTTTATATAGTGTTGTAGATTTAGTTTTAAAGAACCCTTAATGCCAAAATGGTTCTATAGTGTTCTTGATTCAGTTTTAAAGAACTCTTTATGCCAAAATGGTTGTATAAAGTGTTCTTGATTCAGTTTTAAAGAACTCTTACTGCCAAAATGGTTTTATATAGTGTTTAGATGTAGTTTAAAAAACTCTTACTGCAAAAAAGGTTCTAGTGTATTCAGTTTAAAGAACCTTTATGCAAAAAAGGTTCTATATGATTCAGTTTTAAAGAACCCTTATGCCAAAAAGGTTCTATAGTGTTCTTGATTCAGTTTTAAAGAACTCTTACTGCCAAAATGGTTTTATATAGTGTTGTAGATTTAGTTTTAAAGAACCCTTAATGCCAAAATGGTTCTATAGTGTTCTTGATTCAGTTTTAAAGAACTCTTTATGCCAAAATGGTTATAAAGTGTTCTGATTCAGTTTTAAAGAACTCTTTATGCCAAAAAGGTTCTATAGTTTTGATTCAGTTTTAAAGAACCCTTAATGCCAAAATGGTTCTATAAGTGTTCTAGATTTAGTTTTAAAGAACCTTTATGCCAAAAAGGTTCTATAGTGTTCTGATTCAGTTTAAAGAACTCTTACTGCCAAAATGGTTTATATAGTGTTCTAGATGTAGTTTTAAAAAACTCTTACTGCAAAAAAGGTTCTAGTGTGTTCTTGATTCAGTTTTAAAGAACTCTTACTGCCAAAAGGTTTATATAGTGTTGTAGATTTAGTTTTAAAGAACCTTAATGCCAAATGGTCTATAGGTTCTTGATTCAGTTTTAAAGAACTCTTTATGCCAAAATGGTTGTATAAAGTGTTCTTGATTCAGTTTTAAAGAACTCTTTATGCCAAAAAGGTTCTATAGTGTTCTTGATTCAGTTTTAAAGAACTCTTACTGCCAAAATGGTTTTATATAGTGTTGTAGATTTAGTTTTAAAGAACCCTTAATGCCAAAATGGTTCTATAGTGTTCTTGATTCAGTTTTAAAGAACTCTTTATGCCAAAATGGTTGTATAAAGTGTTCTTGATTCAGTTTTAAAGAACTTTATGCCAAAAAGGTTCTATATGGTGTTCTTGATTCAGTTTTAAAGAACCCTTTATGCCAAAAAGGCAGTTTAAAGAACCCTTTATGTAGAACCATTATATAGTGTTCTGATTCAGTTTTAAAGTAAAGTACCCTTTCTGCCAAAAAGGTTCTATATGGTGTTCGATCAGTTTGGTTATATGGTGTTCGTGATTCAGTTTTAAAGAACCTGTTATGCCAAGTGTTCTTGGGCCTCGTTTATAAAATGTTGCGTAGAAACCGCCCTACACCATCCTGAAAATATAAAAAAGAAGAGGACCCAATGTTGAGCCCTGTGGTACACCTCTTTCTTGAATGAATAAATAAATAAATAAATAAAGATTCTATATAAGGAGAAATGTCTTAAATGATTGCATAATACTTTCATGTATAAGTTTTTTTTTCTTCAAAATTTTCTACCAATAAAGTGTTGAGCTGTTTAATTTAGAAAATTGTATTAAAATTAAAATGCATAAAAATAAAATGCATTAAAAAAAACTAAATGCATGAAATGAATGATGGGAACTCCTAAAAGGTTCTATATATAAGAAGCAGCTGACAGAACCCTTCTTTAAGATTCCATATAGAACCTTTTCTTAAGAGAACAGGCTCTTATCGTGAGGAACTGGCATTTTCTTGGTCTTTGCAGTCTTTGCACCCGACGCTCATGCGAAAGGGAGAAATCATGAAGGTAAATGTGGCTTCTGTAGGCGTGGAACATGTTCATGGAAAAACTCACCACTCCAGTTTGTAAATGAAATGGTTCAGTACCTGACGGGATGTCCAGGCTGGCGATGGGGACTTTGAGTCCTCGTAGAGTCTGCAGGATGCTAGTCAACGGCTCATCGATGGCCTTCAGTTCGGTTTCTGGACCCAGAACCGCGTCCACAACCTCGTTATATGCGTCATTGATTAGTTGCACCTTCAAGAGGAAAACCAGCAAAAGGTGTTTTAGAATATTACTCTTGATTATCTGTGCAACTAAAAAGACTGTAATGCACTGATTAACTTCACCTGACTTTATTTGTTCAAAAGATGCCTGTTAATGAACTAACAACACAAACAATGAACAATTGTATTTTTATTAAATAACATTAACAAAGGTTAATAAATGTTTTGCTCATTGCTAGTACAATGCATTAACTAATGTTAACAACTGAGTGCTACTGAGATTTACATTAAAAAAGTTCTTTTCAAAGTAAACTCTGAATATTACAACAAACTTGACTTTTATTTAGATAACGTTAAGAACTGAAGTTTGTTCTCATTTCATTTTCCTAAACTGGGTGTCGTGGTTTAGTGACCTCGGTGGGCAGGTAGGACAGGAACGGCAGGTCCATCCGCTCGCACTGCACCGTCAGGTCCTGATGCAGGCTGTCCGGGGAGCGTTTGGGACTGAACACTGTGGGAATGTATTCCTGTCAAACACAGAGATCCATCAGTCACCAGAACCAGGAATCAGGTTTGGGAATGGAGCGGGTCAGAATGATCATGGATTATAGCTCAAGCGTGTGGTGCGTTGACTCACAAACACATGGAGATGTCGGGCACAGGCCAGCCCCACGCAGCCATTCTGGTCCGGTCCACAGATCACCAGCACCGTGGGCTGCCGCTTCTCCAGAGATGACAGCGGGAAGGCCTGCGAGAGAATACTGATAGTCAGCTGTCACCAATAATAATTACAAAGAAACAGCAAGTGATGCATTGAATCAAATGTGACACTGAAGTATAAAGACGGTGGAGTCTGTGCTCTTAAACCTAAAGATGCTTTATCGGCATCTACACAAGAAAATACTATTTCAGTCTTTCTACTTCAATTCGATTTCTTACTTGACAATTCTTTATAATTATTTGTGAAATTTACTAGAAATTTCTGAGTGAAAACACAAAAAGTTGGTGCAGGATTTACTTTCACTCAAAACTGACAAAGAATCGGCAAGTGATACATGAGAAATTCTGAAGTAGAAAGACTGAAATAGTATTTTCTTGTATCAAAATGAAGTGATTTTGTGTTTAAAACAAGAACAAATATCTGCCAACGGAGTCAGAAAAATAAACTTCATTCAAAGAGAAAAAAAGATTATTATCCTAACTCCATTGGCAGATATTTGTTCTTGATTTAAGCACAAACTGATACATTTTTTCACTGAACAAGACTTAATATCTTCAGTCATTTCTCTTCTCCAGTAAATGTATCTTGATTTGGAATCATTAAAGTCTCGTCCCTGCAGACCTTTGCGATGGCGGTCGCACACGCGTGTCCCAGTATCTCCGTCAGCTGTTGCCGTCCGAAACGATAATCCCTTAGCAACTCCGTCTCCATGGCAACTGCCTCCTCTTTACTGCAAAACATGATAAATAAATGAATTGAGATGAACTCTAAAAATATACTAGTTTTATACATGACTGATGGAAGTTAAACCTGCAAGAGATATATTTAAGAGATTCAGCAGATTGATTTGAATGTATGACATCTAAAATCACTGATCATCGTCATTCGGATGTCTTTGCTTCAGGACGCCTGTGGCACTCCTGATCCGCTGCCCTCCTGTGGTCAGGGTCGATAGGGAATGCCTGGGACGTTCGGCTCCACAGTTCCTGAACTCATGCAGGGAATCGATCCGACAACAGATCCTTCCACCCAGGAGCCGAAACATCAGATCGTATCATCACATTCACTTCAGCGTCTTGAGATTCAGCCGAAGATGGAACGTTTCCCTCGTCTGTCTACAGCATTAAACATTTGTACCGCTTTTGAAATCATCACGCCTGATAGACAACACTAAAAACACTGAAACAATGAAAACACTGAAACAATGAAAACACTGAAACACTGAAAACACTGAAACATCAAAAACACTGAAAACCTGAAACACCAACAAATGGAAACACTGAAAAAAACCGGAAACACAGGAAACACTGAAACACTGAAAATACCGAAAAACCGAAACACCAAAACAATGAAAACTCTGAAACAATGAAAACACTGAAACACTGAAAAAAAACAATGAAAACCTGAAATTGAAACGAAAAACAAACACTGAAACACTGAAACACTGAAAACTGAAACTGAAAACACACTGAAACACTGAAAACCGAAACACCAAAACAATGAAAACACGGAAAACAATGAAAAACAAAACATGGAAAACACTGGGACATTGAAACAATGAAACATGTGAATATTGACACATTGAAACATTGATATAATGGAACACTAAAATTACTGCGAAGCTGAAACATTGAAACCTTGAAACACTAAAAACATTGAAACATTGAAAACAGAAAATACTGAAACACTGAAAAACCAAAACAATGAAAATATTGTTGTAGAAATATTTTTTATGGAAGCTTTTTTATGCCATGGAGTAAAATATAAAAAAGTTAATTGCAACTTTATATCTTGCAATTCTGACTTTTTCAGCTCTGAATTGGTCACAATTACCTTTTTATTTTTTTATTCTGTGGCAGAAAAGGATCCATAGAAATTGCTAGTAAATTTCACAATTAATTATGAAGAAGTGGCAAGTAGTACATTAAACTAAATGTGAAATTTTGAAGTTGAAAAACTGAAATAGTATTTTCTTGTAAAACTTACACTGGCTGTTAAAAGTTTGGAATATTTAAGACATTTTAATGTTTCAAAAATAAGTCTCTTCTGCTCACCATTTATTTGATCAAAAATACAGTAAAAATTGCAAAATATTATTACAGTTTAAATAGCTGTATACATAGTAAAATGTAATATATTCTGGTGATCAAACATGATTCTTCAGAAATCATTCTAATATGATAATTTGCTGCTCAAGAAACATTTATAATTATCAATGTTGAAAACAGTTCATATTTTTGTGGAAACCGTCATACATTTTATTTTTCAGGATTCTTTGATGAACAGAAAGTTCAAAAGAACAGCTTTTATTTGAAATAGAATCTTTTGTAACATTATAAATATCTTTACTGGCACTTTTGATCAATTTAATGTTAATGTGTTATATTTATTTTTAAAAATATCACCCCAAACTGTTTTCAACATTGCTAATAATCATGTTTCTTGAGCATCAAATCATCATATCAGAATGATTTCTGAAGGATCATGTGACACTGAAGACTGGAGTAATGATGCTGAAAATTCAGCTTTGATCACAGGAATAAATTACACTTTACTATATATTCACATAGAAAACAGCTGTTTTACATTATAATAATATTTCACAATTTTTACTGTATTTTTGATTAAAATAAATTCAGCTTTGGTGAGCAGAAGAGACTTTCACAAACATTTAAAAATCTTCCCAACATTTGACTGCCAGTGTAGAATTATTCCTGTTATACATACAGGATTTTGTTGTTTGTCTGCACTATTAATGTTTAGTTCTCAGTCTGAATGTGAATGTCTCAGTCTGCGCAGAAGGAAGTAAAGGATCAGCAGGATAAGAAGCGGATTAAAGCTTCGGTCTCCCGCTCGGATCTGGAGCTGCAGGAGACACAGCAGATCCATCATGGACATATGTCTGATTCACTCTAAAAAATGCTGGGTTAAAATACCCCACAAATTTGCCCCTATTTGGTGGTGAGCAAAAACATGCCTTTTACTATATTACTAATATATTGCTGGCTAAAAAAATAAATCCAAAATTGGTTGAAAAAAAATGACTGGGTGAAAACAACCCAATCACAGGGTTTGTCCATATTTAACCCAGCAATAGAGAGTTCAACACCAAACACTCCAAACAGAAGCGCCTGACTTCATATAAGCACATTACACTGTTCCAGAATATTAACCTCACAGCGACAGTAAACAGAGTCAGGAATGTTCATTCAATCTTCAGTTCCCTCAGAAAACATCAGATACTTCACAACCGGCTGGGAATGTGCAGAAAACATCTTTCATGAGTTCCTGGAGAATTTTCACTCTTGTAAAGAGACTTTGGCAGTAATAAACGCAAGACGAACTGCTTTAATGAGCCTTAAACAACCGCAGGACTCATTTTCTGTGTGTTGTTGAGCCGTAAACCAGCTTATAATACAAGAAAATAAAGCAGTTCTAACAGTCAAAACAGCTGAAGAGAGATGAATACACTGCAAAAAACTCAGTGTTTCTGTCTTGTTTTCCAGCACAAATAACTAAACATTCTTAAATCAAGATACATTTACTGGAGAAGAGAAATGACTGAAGATATGAACTTGTTCTGCCAATTTTGGCCGATAACTGATAACCGATAATTCTTTATATGAAAGCCGATAACCGATATATTAGCCGATAAGAGCCTGATTACAAAAACAAAAGTTTCACCATTAAATCCATGTCCCAAGATCACAATTATAGTGTTCTCATTATAATAACATTAAAAATGAACAAGTATCGGCCGATACCGATATGGTGGCCGATATATCGAGCATCCCTAGTATTGTTTTCTAAAAAATGAAACAAGTTTGTGCTTAAAACAATGGAGTCAGAAAAATAATTTAGTTTTCCCTTTGAATTAAGTTTATTTTATAACCAAAACCATAAAAAAACCCACATTTTTGTTACTTGAAATAAAATAAACATTAATTGAAATTAAATAAAGTATAGAACAATTTAAGCTTATTTTAATTCCAAGGCAAGATTTCTTTTTTTTTACTTGATGTGCTAAAATTGCAAAACTAATAAAATTGAACTGAAAATGAATTGAAATTAAAATTGAAAATTAAACTGTATAAAATTAATAAAAAAACTATATAGACATTTAAAACAACAACTAATAAAATCAAAAAACTTATAAAAATCATCTGAAATTTTACTAATATATATATAATATATATTATATATATATATAAAAACTAATATAAAACTGAAATTAAAGTATAGAACAATTTAAGCTTATTTTAATTCTTTTTTTAACTTGATGTACTAAAATTGCAAAACTAAACAATAAAATTTTTAAAAAACACTATATAGACATTTAAAAAAAAAAAAAAACAATAAATCAATAAACCTTCAACTAAAATTAAAATAACATCTGAAAATTTAAACTAAAATATAAAAAAAAAAACTAATATAAAATACAACAAATATATAAACTAATTCAAATTATTAATAAAAACTAAAACAGTATCTCAAAGATAATAAAATAACACTGGCTTTAAGCACAAACTCACTTAATTTTGATGCATTTATTCAGAAAACAAGACTTAAATATATAAAAACAGTAAATATATCTTGATTTAAGAATGTTTAGATATTTGTACTGGAAAACAAGTGTGTGTGTGTGTTACCTGAGATATCTGGGCGCTTCCACACACTCCTGATTCCTGCTGTTCATCTTCACTGAAGTAAAAACAAGGTCTGAAAGAGTTTCAGTGTTTCAGTTCTTCGAGTCTCTGCTCAAGATGTGAGAAGATGAAGCTCGTAATGTGAGAGTCTGTCACGCTGAGGACCAATCAGAGAGCAGGAGGAGCTGGAGGAGGCTGTTGATTGGCTGATCGGATTCTTCACACTGAACTGAGAGAATCGCACATCTTCATCACACACTGAAGCGCAGGTGTGTGTTCACATTATAATGTGTCTGTGAACCGTTAATACACTGTGTGTGTGTGTGCACTGACGGAGCCTTCATGCAAATGTGTGACATTTACAAGTATTATTATTAAAAATGAAACGAGGAATTGTTCCTCATCCTGTGGAAATGCAAATCCTGAACAATGTTGTTGTTGTTGAGAAGCAGAAGAGCGAAACAGACTCCAGATCTGTGTTTGTCTTTGACTAAAGTTTGTTTCATGCAAAAGTACATAGCAAAAAGGTATTTTTCTGTATAGTGTTTCTGTCTTGTTTTCCAGCACAAACATCTAAACATTCTTAAATCAAGATGCATTTACTGGAGAAGAGAAATGACTGAAGATATTAAGAATTGTTTAATGAAAAATGCATCAAAATGAAGTGATTAAAACAAGAAGAAAACAAGTTTATTTTTCTGACTCCATTGGCAGATATTTGTTCTTGTTTTAAGCACAAACTTCATTTTGACACATTTTTCATTAAAAAAAGATGCATCCGGTAAATGTATCTTGATTTAAGAATGTTTGTGCTGGAAAACAAGACAGAAACACTGAGGAAGAACAGAGTTTTTGTGCAGTGTATCTGTTCATTCACACATATATGTCTGAATGTGATTCAAAACATCAAAGCGAGAGTCATTTACTGTAAAGAATCATCTGACAGACAGAAGTCTGATCTGTTAAACCAGTGGATGTAGTGTTGAGCATGAAGACGGTCAGTGTTGTGTTAGTGGATGATGGTTAATGTGAACTTGACTTCATTCATCCACTGAAACATGAAGAAAAGTGACTGAAGTGATCAAAATCAATTTGTCTCGTGGCTGGTTTCGTCCTGCAGATCATGTGATTTGAGTCCACTTCTTTATATTGGTTTATGATTGATTCATAAGCATTCATCAGTGTTAACTGTGCATCGAGTTATTTCATATTCATAAGTGTACAGCGTTCAGGAGTATCCAGTGCAGAAACGACTCAAATATGAACCGTAAACCAGTGTTAATATTTTTAATAATGTTTTTATTTTTTATATATTTGCTTTCATTTTAATTTTAAAGTTTGTGTGTATATTTTTGTCCAAATTAAACTACACAAACATGAGAAACGCTGCTCTGGCAACTAACTAGATGAAATGCGTTTAGTTTTAGTTGTGATGGTAAAAACAGTCCTTTAATTTCTCTAATAATGTTTAATCTCACACCTCAGATATCTGCTGCTGACAGACTCCATATGATGATTACAGTATATAATCAATAACTAATCAATAAATGATGAACACACTCACAGCATCATTCAGATGGACACAATTAAACTCCTTTTTTAACCAAAGGCAAAGGTGTTCAAAGCTTCATATGAAATAAATGAGCAAAAATCCCCCCCAAAAATTCTCCTAATCATTTCCATGCACTGGAAGATCTTTGTTTCCATGGTGATTCAGAGTAAATTGTAACACTTTATAATAAGGTTCTATTTGTTAACATTAATTAACGATATTAGTTAACTACTTTTTTTAATTCAATTTACTAATTGTACTATATTTTTAATTCGATAATGTTTATTTAACACATTTTGAAAATTAAATTTCCACATTAAAATTGAAAATTATATTTCTGTCATAAATCTTGAACGTTCGGTTATTATTGCTGAAGTGAAAAGTTTAAAAAGTGAAGAAAAAATTATAGAAGTTTAAGATTTTTATTATGAAAAATGCACAAAAATACTATTTTTAAATTTGATATGAAATATATATTTTCCAAAATGTGTTTTACATTAGAACTGTGAGGAAATCTAAAGTTGTGTTCCAAAAAATGAGCTTTCAGTAAGATTTAATTTGGGCGCAGTACCAAACGCTTCCACTAGATGAGATTCGTTTCCCATTTATTTCCAATGTGCTCGTTTTTGACTGCGAACAATACAAGTGTGAGTTTTTTTTCAGCACCATTTAACCTTTTCAAAGCATATCCATGATGTTTTTTGTGATCGCATAGCAAGTTCCGATAAAGTAAAAAATTCTAAAAATACAAAACGTAATTTTTAGGTAAAAAAAATGACCAAAGAGAATTTTAGAGAGGGTTAGTGGACAAACATGAACAAACAATGAACGGTTTATGAACTATGGGACTGTTTACACGACACCGTTTTCAACTAAACGCGGAAAACTATTTATGCGTTTTGACCGTTCATTTACACAACCTGAAAACACAAACTTTTTTTGAAAACGATACCATTATCATCTCTGTGTAAACTACAAAAATTAAAGTTTGTGAAAACGGTGATGTCATGCGCATGCGTGTTACGTGTTCAGGCACGTAGAGTTTCTTTACATCGCCATCTACTGGTCTGACAGCAGAATACAGTGTTTTAGTTGTTTTCGCAGATCCGTGTGAACGGGGATTGATTTGACAACATTGTCATCTGTACACGAAAGATGCAAAGGAAATAACTTCTGTTTTAGTACACCGTTGTCGTGTAAACGTATCCTAATGTTAACGAAGATGAATAAATAGTGTAATAAATGTAATGCTCATTATTAGTCCATGCATTAACTAGTGTTAACTAATGGAACCTTATTATAAAGTGTTACCGAATAAATGCAACACCATAAATAATGAGGAAAGACACGAGAGCATTTGAGAGGAAAGTAAAGATATTTAATATGGAAACATTTACAATGTGAACAGAGAAACACGCACACATCTCCAGGCAACAGCGCAGAACGGGATGCTGGGATAGCTGCCGTCTACACGTACCACTGGAAGCCAAACTTCTTCTGGAGCATCTCCTCACGGGGTCGAAGGTTAAAGAGCTCCTCTGTGACCGGAGGAACCCAGCGGTCTGTGTGGAACGCCTTCTCTCCGACCTGAGACACCAGAAGACATCAGCGCTTTAAAGACCAGAAACTCTTTCCTGTGAATGAACTCAATGATCGTGACTGAAGCTCATGCATCATGTGATCACGTTCATCATCTGAACACAGAAACCCAATAAAACTTCAGAACCTTCCAGCCGGGAACGTCCTTCATGATCACAGCTTCCTCCTCCAGGTTCTCACGAAGCATCCGTAACGTTCTGGAGGAGGAACAAACACAAACCTCGACATTAATCAGCTTTAACATCATCAGACGCAGTCGAAATGAGCACGAGTGTTTTCTGAACACGCCCCCTGTCTGTCATTGGTCAGTCTGTCAAACAGTCCCGCCCCCAAACTCACGTGAATGGTCAAGGCAGAAGGTGACAAAGTAAACATGCTAATTCATGCTAGCAACATGCTAAAAACATGCTAATTCATGGTAACAATGTGTTAACTTATTAGCAACATGCTAATATTAGTGTTAAAGCTTACTAACATGCCAATTCATGCTAAAACGTGCTAAAACTTACTAACATCATGTTAAATCATGCTAGAAATGTGCTAAAACATTAACAACATGCTAATGTTAGAAATGTGTTAAAGCTTACTAACATCATGCTAATTCATGCTAACAACAAATGCTAAAAATGTGCTAAAACTTACAAACAACATGTTAATTCATGCTAGAAATGTTAAATGTGCTAAAATGTACTAACAGCATGTTAATTCATGCTAGCAATGTGTTAAAAATGTACTAACAACATGCTAATTCATGTTAGCAACGTTAAAACTTATTAACAACATGCTAATTCATGGTAACAATGTGTTAACAATGTGTTAGCAAAATACTAATATTAGAAATGTGATTAAAACATACTAGCATCATGCTAATTCATTCTAAAGACGTGCTAAAACTTACTAACATGTTAAATAATGCTAAAAATGTGCTAAAATTTACTAATGACATGTTAATTCATGATAACAATGTGTTAAAACTTACTAACAACATGTTAAGTCATGCTAGCAATGTGTTAAAACTTACTATCAACATGTTAATTCATGCTAGAAATGTGGTAAAACATTAACAACAAGCTAATTCATGGTAACAATGTGTTAAAACTTACTAGCAACATGATAATTCATGCTAGAAATGTTAAATGTGCTAAAATGTTACCTTATTAGCAACATGCTAAATGTGTTAAAGCTTACTAACAACATGCTAATTCATGCTAGCAAAATGCTAAAAATGTGCTAAAACTTACTATCAACATGATAATTCATGCTAGAAATGTTAAATGTGCTAAAATTTACTAACGACATTAATTCAGCAAAGCAATGTGCTAAAACTTACTAGCAACATGCTAATTCATGCTAACAATATGTTAACTTATTAACAACATGCTAATGTTAGAAATGTGTTTAAGCTTAATAACGACATGCTAATTCATGCTAGCAATGTGTTAAAACATTAGCAACATGTTAATTCAGGATAGCAATGTGCTAAAACTTACTAGCAACATGCTAATTCATGCTAACAATATGTTAACTTATTAACAACATGCTAATGTTAGAAATGTGTTTAAGCTTAATAACAACATGCTAATTCATGCTAGCAATGTGTTAAAACATTAGCAACATGTTAATTCAGGATAGCAATGTGCTAAAACTTACTAGCAACATGTTAACAATATGTTAACTTATTAGCAACATGCTAATTCATGCTAGAAACATGCCTGCAACATGTAAAATCATTTTATCAATGTGTTAAAATATGCTAGCAACCTACTAAAACATGTTAACAACATTTGATCGACGTATACAAGTAAAATCTTCAAACTTCAAGCTTTTCAAAGTTATTTCAAACTTGGCTTTGCCAAGCCAACATCATAGTTGGTGTTTAATCTTTCACACGTGGCTTTGCTGGAGTTGCTCATGTTTAGAGAGCGTCATACGTTTGCTCAGAGTCACGAAAGGCTGTAAAGGAAAGGTCGTGCAGAAAGCCCTTATATGGAAATTGTGTGGGCGTGTTTTATGCAAATAACTAACCTTGAGCATGCGAATGCTCATTTAGAAGACTACAAAAACACTTTGCTGTCATCAAGTCAATTAATTGCATAAAGAAAAATGTTATATAGCTTTTAGAAAATAATTTTCATATTTTGAAATAAGTTTCAGTCTAGAAAGCAAATCTGAGGAGTGCGTCTGATTCTCACCGTCGGTCCTGTTCGGCCTGCAGCAGCGGCAGTAACGCGATCCGAGCCTCCAGCTCCTCGATCTGCAGACGTCTGTGACGGGAAGAAGAAAACAGTCAGTGTGACGGACTCGACTCGCAGACGCTGAAGAGCGGCACGACGAGCCTCACCTGCGCTCACGGTTCCAGCGGAAAAGCCTCCAGTATCCAAACACCAGGATCCCGACGCCGATCCCAAACATACTGTAGCCTGGGAACAACAAATCACTGACTTACATTTGATGGGTTACAGAGCTGCACGATTCACCGATCTCGATTCAAACACCCGTGACCGACAGCGATTCGTCTGTCAATTAAATCAAGTCTGATCACGCGACCATCAGATCTGGTTCTGAGCCAGAGACTAGAAACAGTCTTTTCAAGTAAATTTATGCTAGCAATGTGTTAAAACGTATTAGCAACATGCTAATCCATGCTAGCAATAAATTAAAATATGCCAACAACATGCTAATTCATGTTAGTAATGTGTTAAAACTTACTAGCAAAAAAGCTAAATCATGCTAACATGTTAAAACTTACAAACAACATGTTAATTCATGCCATCAATAAATTAAAACATGCTAACAGAATGCTAATTCATGTTAGTAATGTGCTACAACTTACTAACAATATGCTAAATCACATTAGCAACACGTTAAAACTTACTAGCAACATGGTAATTAATGTTAGCAATGTGTGAAAATTTATTCACAACATGCTAATTCATGCTAGCAATGTGTTAAAACTTACAACATGCTAATTAATGCTAACAATGTGTGAAAACTTACTCGCAACATGCTAATTCATGTTAACGTGTTAAAACTTACAAACATGCTAATTCATGCTAACAACATGTTAATTCACGCTTAGCAATGTTTTAAAACGTACTCACAACATGCTAACTCATGTTAGCAAAATGGTAAAACTTACATGTTAATTCATGCCATCAATAAATTAAAACATGCTAACAACTTACAAACAACATGCTAATTCATGCTAGCAATGTGTTAAAACTTACTTGCAACATGCTAATTCATGTTTGCAACATAATTCATGGTAACATGCTAAAACTTACAAATGACGTTAATTCATGCTAGCAATAAATGAAAACATGCTAACAGCATGTTAATTCATGCTAGCAATTTGCTAAAACTGACTAACATGCTAAATCACATTAGCAACATACTAAAAACTTATTAAAAACATGCCAATTCATGTTTGTATTGTGTTAACTTACTAGCAACATGTTAATTCATGCTAGAAATGTTAAGTGCTAAAATGTATTAACATGCTAATTCATGTTTGTATTGTGTTAACTTACTAGCAACATGCTAATTCATGCTAGCAATGTGCTAAAACATTAGCAAAATTCATGGTAACAATGTTTAAAACGTACTAGCAACATGATAATTCATGCTTAAAATGTTAAATGTGTTAAAATTATTAACGAAATGCTAATTCATGCTAGTAATGTGCTAAAACATTAGCAAAATGCTAATTCATGGTAACAATGTGTTAAAACTTACTCGCAACATGCTAATTCATGCTAGCAACATGTTAAAAGAAGCTTGATGCTTCAAATAAAGATTGTATCAATAACATCATTACACCAGTAGGTGGCGACAAGTGACTGTGTGTCAATGATTCGTTCAAAACACTGATTCATCCAGTAATGAAACAAGTGAAGTATTTATGAGTGAGTCATTGAATCAACACGTTTTTTTTAAATAATAATTCATTAAAATTACACATTTTAATCAGACTGCAGCAATTAACATGTTGTCAGAACCTCTAGTAAATTACATGTTATTTTCTTTAATTGTTTGTTCAGAATCGTGATCTCTGTTGTGATTCTCAGTTTAGTGAATCAATCACACACAGCAGGAGTTTAAACTCACTAAAGCAAGATTCAAACTGTTCCAGCGATGATTATTAATGTAAATATGATTAAACATGATCATCAGTGAGTCTGAGCTGATCAATAACAGAACAGATGGTGATAATGAGGTCAAACTGACTCTTTAAACGAGATTAAACCCTTCAGATGGTGTTTTATTGCGAGTATTTACAGCAGAATCGGTGTGTTTGAGATCATGATGATGGAGCTGAACTCTGTGTGTTTAATGAATCCCACACTGATTATCGCGTTAAATCTCCTCACGGACGCACGTACCGGACAGTCCTCGTCGCGGCAGGTTCCTCCGGTAATCTACGGGACCGTATCCTCCGGGCGGAGGCATGTCCTGCTTCACCTTGGACGCCGCCATCGCTCCGTCCAGCGCCGCTCCGCTCGCGTCTTCTTCGGCTGCGGCGAGTGTGAACGAGCGCTGCTCTCTAGCGCCTCCTGCCCGCCACACACGCGCACTGCGGGACGAATGAAGGCCGATGAAGAACAGCAATCAAATCATTTCACCGCGTTTAATGTTAATCTGATGTGTGTGCTGCTTTGCTGAAGAAACCAACCTGTTTTAAAGAGGTTTTGGAGCAGTCAGCCTCCAGTTTAAACCCGCAAACCAATAAAAGAGGTTTATTTAGCAGGATTGAGCGTCTCATTGCTTTCATTTAAACACTGTCCATAACTATATAATATCGGAGTGTCTATTTATATCAAGTGCAAATAATGTCCCTTGTTGGCAAAAGCTATTTACATTAACTCAAGTATTATTAACCCTTGTGCGGTCAAAAAAAAAAAAAAATATATATATATATAAACAAATGTAATTTTACTGTGTTTATTAATGTTTTTACTTGATATTTGTGCAGTTTTTGGAGGATTTATCATATTTTTTAAATTTATATAAATAAATTTAAAAATACAAAAACAGCTTTTTATGTTAAATTCACTTTATAAAAGACCCACATTTCTAACTTTCATTCATGGGGATAACATGGATAATTTGACATGGTTTAGTGTGAGATTTTTGCCCATCTTTTGGAAAATGCAGTTTTAAAAGTAAAAAAAATGATCACTTTATCCAGTAGATGGCAGCAGAGCTCCACTATTTGCTGTTTGACTATTTGCTATTTAAAGACATCTTTTCACAAGTATTTTTCAGTTGGATTCATATCTAAATATATGAAATCACAATTAATACAATAAAAATTACTTTTTGTCAAAGTTTAGTATTTTTTTTTTCAATATTGTTACATTATGATGAGACCCCACTTAGAAAATGGACAAAATTCATCCTCAAAATCAACATTATTGAAAAAAATATTTTTTTTTCAGTATAAAAAAATGCTAAACTTTGACAAAAAGTAATTTTTATTGCTATAATTGTGATTTCATAATATTTAGATATGAATCCAACAGAAAAATACTTGTGAAAAGATGTCGTTCAGTCAGTCAAACAGCAAATAGTGGAGCTCTGCTGCCATCTACTGGATAAAGTGATAATTTTTTTACTTTTAAAACTGCATTTTCCAAAAGATGGGCAAAAATCTCACACTAAACCATGTCAAATTATCCATGTTATCCCCATGAATGAAAGTTAGAAATGTGGGTCTTTTATAAAGTCTATTTTACATAAGCGGTTTCTGTATAAAAACCTATTAAATCCTCCAAAAACTGCACAAATATGAAATAAAAACATCCTAAAAGAATCTAAAAAGACCCTATAAGGGTCTCGACACGGGTTCGAATCTGCCTTTTGCCGAGCTCACTCTTCCCATGACTAATTCAAAGTTATAATTTAATAGTAATTTAAAGTTATATAATATATACATTGTTAAATGCCACAGACAAAACCAAGTTTTCTTCTTATTATCGTTAGTTTGTGGCTAGATATGACAACATTCAGAAGTATTTGTGTATTCTGATGAGATGAACAATGAATCGCAAACATTTTATCTGACGTGAGATGAAGGTGAAATCCATCAGGAATCAATGCAACTGGAATCATGATTTCATGGGTTCATAAAACACTTGAACTGAATGAAGATCTCCAGGCAATGAAAGGGTTAAAGTTTTTATTACAGGAACAAAGATCAATCTAACAAACTGTAACTTTGTACATGTTGCAGGAAATGCGTCACTCTGTGTCTGTTCGTAACCCTGAAAACAAAACAAAATGACAAACGCTTTGGTGACATCATCCGTTCAGTGGGCGGGAACATCATGAATATTTAAACCTAAACCTCACGGGCCTATAGGAATAATGCTTGAGGTTTAGTGTGCACAGATTAACCAATCAGAGCTGGACATTCTTCATCATAATCATCATCATTAGATGTTAAATGTGTCTCAGATGCTTTAAACAAAATCAGCAGCTCATCAAATAATAATCTGAGGATACCAATGATCTTTTAATTAAAGCAGTTATTAATGGAATCATTTCAGAAACTATTTGAAGCAACTGTTTAATATTTATATATATATAGAGAGAGAGAGAATCCACAATATAATCCTTACTGACTGCAAAAATATGAACAAATGTTTGAAACTTCAACTGACTCAAAACTCGGAAAACTAATTAATTTAGACAAACTATGAGTTGCGACAATTAAAACAATACAAATCATAGATGCGTGTTTGGGTCAAACGTGTGACGACAAACATCCTTCAACACACTCGTATAATTTAACAGTCAAAGAAATCTAAATAAAAAATAAACACACACACAAACACAAACCCTGAACGCGCCTCGTTCGCATCCATCAGTTTGTTCCGTGATGTTTTTGGTTTGTTTTCAGTCTTTTCCTCTTGTTCTGAAAGAGTCTTTTATATTTGCGGGAGCAGAAGTGATCCGGATCCGGTTCAGTACAAACTCACCCGTGAGAGTGAAGAGCCCTTGGATGAATAAACCTGGAGAAGCGGCTCAGCGCTCCGGCGTGAATCCCAGAGCTTCACTTCCTTACTTCCAGGTGTTTGCGGGCTGTGAGACGGAGCGAGACGGGATCATGTCGAGCAGATACTCTCTGTGACGCTCCACCGCTGACGACGACGTCTTGTGCACCGACAGGCTGGGGTTCACGTAGGCCATCGTCACACCTGCCACACACACACACACACACACACACACACACACATTATTTAACCCCGTTTGTGTCCATAAGGGATCGTTTTCCGATCGAAACTACAAACTTTAATTTGAAGCAAAAATGTATTTGAAAATCAGACAAAAAGACTGAACTGTGAAAGAGCTACAATCCCATGAAGATATAATCCACTTAAAAACCATGGAGAAATATAAAATGTTGATTATATCTATAGAAACAATATATTTGAAGTTTATTGCAAAATATGCATATGAGTTGGAAACATCTTGAAAAAAAATATTTTTCCACAAATTTTGTATGTATGCAAATTGTATAAAATCCAAGATACACATTTCTAGTAATTGTGCTGTTAATTCTCATATTGAATTTTCAGAAAGTTTTGGAATATTTTTCATTTTCCCCAAATTTGTCACTACCGAAACACAATCATAAATGATTTAATAAGAAGGGTCACATTGACCTATTAAAAATGTATTTTTTGCTATTTTTAAAAAAAGTTTTCACAGGTAAATCAATAACAATTACAATTTTAACAATATTTCAAGTGTGATTTATGAGATTTGTTGTATTTTGAATCTGATCTTTCTTTGTAAAAGTCATAAAGTTTATCAAACTGATTTCAAAGTGAAGGATTCATTAGTTTGAATAAACATTGAACCAAACACTATCATAACATCTTAGTTGATCATTCAATATACTTTTGACAAAACATCACGTTTCGGTCGTGACAGTAATGTGTTGGTAGTGACACAATTTAACTGCATACTAAAACATTAAAACACTAATTATTTGCATAACTGTTCTAAAATTGTGTTTATTTCCCCCAAATAAATGATTATGAGTTTCCTTTTGTCACTACCGAAACAATGATGTCACTACCGAAACTTCACATGTTTCGGTAATGACAATTTTCGACACTTTTGAGCCACTCAAAGATGATAATCAGCACATGGTTATCTAACACAGTTCTGAACAGATGAACACACATAAAAACTAAATTTACTGTAATAACACCCAAAAAAGTTTGCTTAATTGCAGAAAAGGGTGTTTGTTAGTGACGTTCATTAAAGCTCCACACAGATTTTCACTTTTGAACACATTTAACTCAGAATGATGATCTATCTGCTGTGAAAGAGAGGCTGTGAGAGGAATATTTCCTGATCAGAAATGTAGAAGTGTGTTAAAATCAGTCTCAGATCAATGACTCAAACACACACTGTTCCGGTAGGGACTTTTTTTTTTTTTTTTACATAAAGTTTCTTGATTTAAAATAAAATAAAATAAAAAATAAAAAATAAATAATTATTATATAATATATATATATATATATAGATATATATATATATAATATATATAACTTTTTTAAAACAACAATTTTTAAAAAAATGGAAAAATGCAAAAATGACTTTAATATTTCATTGAAATTTAGTGTTTAGGGTTCAGGACAGACTCCTCCCAATTGAAAGTACCCAATAAATGATGATTTTATATATATTAATCTTACTGATATTTTAAATATTATTGTGGGATTCAACAGAATATTACGGAAGAGGATTAGGGCCAAGCAATAATAAAAAAATAAACCATCTTGAGATTAAAGTTGTTAAATTTCGAGAAAAAACTTGTTAAATTTTGAGAAAAAAAGTCGAAATAAAATGTGAGAATAAACTCATTAAATTATGAGAAAAAAGTTGTTAAATTACGAATTTGTTCTCATAATTTAATGACTTTTTTCTCGTAATTTAACAACTTTAATCTTGAGATGGTTTTATTTTTTTTTTATTGCTTGTCCCTAATCCTCTTCCGTAGATAATAGAAGGATCTTAATAAACATCTAAAACTTGAATACTTAAATGCCTTTTAAATGTGTTTTATGGTCGTGGGACAGCAGTTTACACCAATTCTCTAGAATCACCCATATACATGTTTTGAGAGTGAAAGGAGACCGATAATAATAATATGAAAATAATATGACATTATTATTATATGACAAATATAATAATATAAATAATATGATAAGATAAAAAATATACAAATATGAAGATAATAATAAATTGATATGATATTACAATAATATGAACATTAATAAATTAATATGTTATTATAGAATAAAAATAATAGTAGTAAATTATATGAAAAAAATAATGTGATAAAATAATAATATATGAAAAATATAAATAATATGAAAATAATATATTACAATAATAATAATTTAGATAATATTATGTGATAATATAATATGATAAAAATAATAATATGATTACAGTATGAATAACATGAAAATAATGAGATATAATATTATAGAGCTAAAGAGAACTCTGATTGGTGGAATTTTCTGCACAGAATCATGGGTAATGCAGTTTTTCAATTCTGCTGTTAAACTTGATTATTTTAAAAATAATAAGTTGTAATAATGCAAACAACAAAAGCATAAAGCATCGATTAACACTCTCGTAGCTCACAGTAACTCATGAACTCTGACCCTGAAAAGCGTTTCCCACGCGACTTTAAAAAAAATATGTTTCTTTTCCCCCCTGATTGGTTATTGTGGTATTTTGGGCGGTTCCTGAGGTCTGATTGACAGCACGCCGTCCAGACCGGGAAATAAATCAAACCCAAATAATTATATTTAGAAGAAAAACTACTAAAAATGACAAAAGCACAAAGTTACTAAAAAATGAACGAAACCTGAAAGCATAAAAACAAATGAAGCGATCATCGTGTCGTCGAGGAGTTTTGACCAGAATCTACCTGCTGCGCCGCGGCTCTGCTTCCTCCAGCCGGAGGAGGTCATGGGGTCGGCGCTCCTGCTGCTGCCTCTGCTGACCTTTGACCCCTGATGCACTGCATGCTTACCTGGCCTGTTGACCAGTGCGGCGGCCGCCACTGCGTTCTGCAGTTGAGAGGAGGGCGAGAAGGAGTGCGGGACGGCGCGTATCCCGGCCGCGGACTGCTGCACGCTACGGGACGACGGAGAAACCTGGAGGAAAAACATCTGCATCATTTCCTGCCGAACAAACACAGCCGGCTTCACACAGCGGTGCAGCGACGCCTCACCTGTTTGATGGCTGCAGGGTGGCGGCTCATCGTCTGCTGCAGCGAGCGCTGTTTCACCCCGTGAGCAGAGGAGGAGGAGGAGGAGGATGATGAAGAGGCAGGGGGCGTGGCCTGCTGCAGGATGCGCTGCTCGATCTCCTGCTCCTGCTGGAGCGCCTTCACGAACGCCGCCTTCAGCCGATTGGTGTGCTCGGCCTTCAGGACCTTCTTGTGATTGGACGACATGCACTGCTCACACATCGTGGCTCCGCCCTTGTCTTTGCGCCAGCGGCAGGTGAAGTCCGTCTTACACTGAGAGCAGCAGGACGGCTCTCCGGCGCTGACCACTAAACCGGCGTACAGACCCTGTTTACCTGAGACACACACACACACACACACACATTAATATTAAGATTATGAAATATGAATATGATAACATCACTGTATGATTATTACTATACTAATAATAACAACAACATGAATAATACGAAAACAATATTACAATATGATAATATATTATTTTATTATGATCAAGAATTATATGAATATGAAAATAATATATTATAATACGATAAAAATAATAAAATAATATGATATGAAAATAATAATAATAATAGATTAATAATATGATAATATTACAATAATATGAAATGAAAATACAAATATATGATACAAATATAATATGAAAAGAATATGATATTACAATCATTAATTTTGAAAATATGATATATGATAATATAAATATCATGAAAACAATATTTTATGACGATCGAGAATATATGAATATGAAAATAATATATATAATACGATAAAATAATAAAATAATATGATATGAAAATAATAATAATAGAAATAATAATATGATAATATTACAATAATATGAACTATTATAAATATGCTATTATAGAATAAAAATAATAGAATATGGAAAAAATAATATAAAAATAATAAGAAAAGAATACATTACAATAATATGAATATTATGAATATAACAATATGAAAACAATATATTATCAAAAATTATATGAATATGAAAATAATAAATATGATAAAAATAAATAAATATGATATGAAAAATAATAATATGAAAATAATATGATTTAATAATAATAATAATATATGAATAATATGATATTACAATAATATTAGCATTAATGAATTAATATGATATTATAGAATAAAATAATAGTAATAATATGAAAAAATAAATAGTAATAATGTGATAAAATGTAATAAAATAATAAAAATATATGAATAATATGAAAATATTATAATAACAATGACAAAAATAATATGATTAAAATAATATGAATAAAATGAAAATAATGTGATAATATTATAATATGACAAAAATGACAATAATAATATGAAAACGATAATATGATAATAATAAATAAACATGCAGATCCTGATTCTTTGATATATTTTTCTGTCAGCATCATCAGGATCATCTGACGCAGGTGCGGTTTATAAACTCTGTCAATTGTATTTATTGTCGTCATGAAGATATTAAGACATCATGAACATGCAGATGATGATCTTCTGTACCTCGGCCCAGAGACTCCAGCAGGTTCTGCACCACCTCCTCCAGCCCCAGCAGGTAGATGAACTCGTTATTGGCGGCCGACGGCAGGAAGTTGAACTCGGGCGCGGGCGGTTTGGGCGGCGGGATCTCCAGCAGCGCTTTCTCCAGCTGTTTGCGCAGCGCCAGTTTCGCCGCCGCCTGACGGCTGGCCGGAGATTCGCTAGCGTTCGACGCGGCGCTGGAGGACTTGAGGTTTGCGCCTGCGGCCTGCGGGAACAGCACAGCGAGTTATCATTAGCAGAGTTAATCTGGAACGCCAGTAAACAGACACTTGATCAGATGCTGCGCTCACACGGTCATCATTACTAGATGGATTCTACTGGTAATGATTCGTTTCTGTGGTAAACAAAGAGTTTTTAAATTAAAAATAAAGACGATTCTTACAATGAACGACATTCAGAGAGAAAGAAAAATAATCCTGCAGTGCTTCTGTATCTTTACAAACAGTCATTTATATTGTGCAGCTATGAAGGTGAAATCTGTTCCAACATATGAGCTGATCATCTCTAATATTACAATAATATGAATATCATGAAAATATTATGATAATAAAAATATAAATATTATGAAAACAATATTTTAATATGATCAAATTATATGAATACTATAAAAATAATATATTATAAAATAAAATAATAATATGAAGAGAATATGATAATATTACAATATGAAAACAATATTTTAATATGATCAAAAATTAAATGAATAATATGAAAATATATATGCTATGATAAGAATAATATGAAAATAATATAAAATAATATGAAGAGAATATAATATTACAATAATATGAATATTATGCAAAGGTAATATGATATAAATAAAATATGAAAATAATATTTAATATGATCAAAATTTATATGAATATGAAATATATGATAAAAATATAATATGAAAAGAATATGATATTACAATCATGAATATTTTGAAAATATGATAATATTATGATAATATAAATAATATGAAATAATATATATTCAAAAAGTATATGAATAATACAAAAATATATATTATTTGATAAAAAATAAAATAATATAAAATATGATATTACAATAATATGATTATGAAAATTATAATATCATATAAAATATGATATTACAATCATGAATATTTTGAAAAATGATTATGATAATATAAATAATATGAAAATAATATTATATTCAAAAAATTATATGAATAATACAAAAATATATTATTTGATAAAAATAATAAAATAAAATATGATATTACAATAATATGATTATGAAAATATTATAATATTATAATAATAAATATGAAAATAATATTTAATATGATCAAAAATTATATGAATATGAAAACAATAATATGAAAAGAATATAATATTACAATAATATGATTATGAAAATATGACAATATTATGATAATATAAATAATATGAAAATAATATTTTATTTATCAAAATTATTTGAATAATATGAAAATACTATATTAGAATACGATAAAAAATAATACGAAAATAATAATAATATATGATAATATGAAAATAATAATAGTATAAATTATATGATTAGTTACATCATTATTATATTATAAATAATATGATTATTTATATTATCAGTCGTCAAATTTAAAGACATTTTACAAACTTTTTAAGGCAAGACACAGGGTAAGAAAACAACAGCTAATAGCCTAGATATCAGCATATTTCCCCCAGCTTTTTGATTACATTAAGTGCACATTTATTTAAATGTTATGTTTGAATATGCAAATGAGGCACTGTCTAATTAAATTTCCCGCTAATTTGCATACATTTCCAGAACAGAAATCTGAACATTGCATAAAGCAAGATTCATAATTCCTGTTTGATTTTGTCAACATATTCCAGAGGGGATTCTGGATATAAATCAGAAAGCATCACATTCCCACCATGTTTTCAGAAATTAAATGTTGTATAATTCAGGCAAATGATATTTGAATATAGATATGAATAAAGCTGTAAAGTTTGGTGTGTGTAAAGAGATTTCTGACTCAAACTCACCACCTTTAAATCTGCAGACGCAATTAGATCAAGTGCAATAAAATAAACATTGTCATAATTAGTCAGATGTCTCAACGTTTCCAAAAACACTGAATCTGGATTTTTGATGCTTTTCTCTATTAAAGGATCTTGATTCTGATTTTGTGATCTGATGAAGGCACCTGATTGATGCTGACCAGCAGGCTGGCGCTGGGGATGGTGGCCATGCGTATGAGGCCGGGCTGGATGATCTTGTGTCCCTGGACGCCGGTCACGGTGGCTCTGGGCGCGAGCAGGAGCGGAGGAGGACCTGACGTGGAGTTCTGCTGCTGTCTCAGGCTGGAGATCTGCTGCGGCGACACGGAGATCGACTAGAGGAGGAAAGAGCGTCACTACCTGCTCCACACGGGGAACGAGACGCACGGCCGGCGTTTGACCCACCTGAGCTCCTCTGACCAGCGGAGGCATGATGATCTGAGCGCTCGCAGAGCCCTGTTTGGACACCTGACCGCCGCGCACCAGCGGAGGAGGAATCACCGTCCCAGAAGCCCCGAGCGGAAACCACCTGCTGAACCACATTCAACAATCCTCGTCACTTCACGACAGGCCTGATTCATTGCATTTCAGATCTACATCATATCAGTTCATGCATTCCCTGTGGATCGAAGCCATGACCTTCGTGTTGCGAGCGTTGTGCTCTATCTTTATTGTCATATTTTGTGTGTGTGTGTGAGTGAGTGTGTGACAGTGTGTGTGTGTGTGTGTAATGGACTCACAGGTTGTGCAGCTTTAGCAGTGGCAGAGCTCTTCACCAGAGGAGTGTTGGACACAGAAACCGCCGGCTGATCAGAGACACGACAGAATAACCTCATCAACTCACACTGACACTGCAGCCGCTTGATTATCACATCACCAAATAATACTGTGTGTGTGTGTGTGTGTGTGTGTGTGTGTGTGTGTGTGTTTGAGAGTGTGTGTGAGTGTGTGCGAGTATGTTTGAGAGTGTGTATGAGTTTGTGTGAGTGTGTGTGTTTGAGAGAGTGTGTCTCTGTGAGTGTGTGTGTTTGAGATTTGTGTGTGTGAGAGTGTGCATGTTTGAGAGAGAGTGTGTGTGTTTGAGAGTGTGTGTCTGTGTGTGTTTGAGAGTGTGTGTCTGTGAGTGTGTGTGTGTCTGTGAGTGTGTGTTGTTTGAGAGTGCGTGTGTGTGTGAGTGTTGTGTGTTTGTGTGTGTGAGTGTGTGTGTGTTTGAGAGTGTGTGTCTGTGAGTGTGTGTGTGTTTGAGAGAGTGCGTTGTGTGTGAGTGTGTGTGTTGAGAGTGTTGTGTGTGTGAGTGTTGGTGTGTAGAGTTGTGTGTGTGTGTTGAGTGTGTGTGGTGTTTGATTGGTGTCTGTGTGTGTGTTGAGAGTGTGTGTGTGTGTTGTTGCATGTTTGATGGTGTGTCTGTGAGTGTGTGTGTGTTTGAGAGTGCGTGTTGTGGTGAGTGTGTGTGTTGAGAGTGTGTGTTGGAGTGTGTGTGTGTTTGAGAGTGCGTGTGTGTGAGTGTGTGTGTTTGAGAGTGTGTGTGTGGGTGGTTGAGTGTGTGGTGTGTGTGTGGTGTGTGTGTGTGTTGGAGTGTGTGTTGTTGTGGTGTGTGTGTGTGAGAGTGTGTGTGTGGTGTGTGTGTGTGTCGAGTGGTGTGTTTGAGAGTTGTGTGAGTGTGTTTTTGAGAGTGTGTGTGAGTGTGTGTGTTGCGTGTTGAGAGTGCGTGTGTTGTGAGTGCGTGGTGTTGAGGAGTGTGTGTGTGAGTTGTGTGTGTTTGAGAGTGTGTGTGTTGTCTGAGTGTGTGTGTTGAGAGTGCGTGTGTGTGAGTGTTGTTTTGAGAGTGTGTGTGTGTGTGTGGTTTGAGAGTGTGTGTGAGTGTGTGTGTTTGAGAGTGTCTGTGAGTGTGTGTGTGTGTGTTTGAGTGCGTGTGTGTGAGTGTGTGTGTGTTTGAGAGTGTGTGTGTTGAAGGTGTGGTGTTTGAGAGTGTGTGAGGTGTGTGTGTTGAGAGTGTGTGTGTGTGTGTGAGTGTGTGTGTGTTTGAGATTGGTTGTGTGCGGGTGTGTGTGTGGTGTGTTGTGAGGTGTGTGTGTTTGAGTGGTGTGTTTGGTGTGTATTGAGTGTGTGTGAGAGTGTGTGGTTGAGAGTGCGTGGGTGGTGTGTGTGTTTGAGAGTGTGTGTGTGTGTGTGTGTATGGGGTGTGTGTGTTGAGGGAGTGTGTGTGTGGGTGAGTTGTGGTGTGTGTGTTGAGGTGCAGGTTTGTGAGGTGTGTGTTGAGGTTGTGTGTTGTCTGAGTGTGTGTGTTGAGAGTGTGGAGGTGTGTGTTTGAGGTGGTTGTGTGTGAGGCGTGTGTGTGTTGAGAAGTGCATGGCTTTTGAAGTGGTAGGTGTGGAGAGGCTGTGGTGGTGAGGGTGTGTGTCTGGTGTGTGTGTAGTGCTGTTTTGGTTGAGAGTGTGTGTTCTGGGAGGTGTGGTTTGAGAGTGTGTGAGTGGGTGTGTCGTTGGTGTTTGAGGTTTGTGTGTGTATGAGTGTGTGTGTTGAGTCAGGGTTGTGAGTGTGTCTGTGTTGAGATGAGTGTTGTGGTGTTGAGTGTGTGTGTTGAGGTGTGTGAGTGTGGGTTGAGAGTGTTGTGTCTGTGAGTGTGTGTCACTGTGTTCCGAGAGTGCGCTGTGTGTGAGTTGTTGGTTTGGAGTGTGTGGTGTCTGTCAGTGTGTGTGTTTGAGTGTGTGAGTTGTGTGTGGTGAGAGTGGTGTCTGTGGTGTGGTTGTTGAGAGTGCGTGTGGTGAGTGTGTGTGTTTGAGTGTGTTTTGGGGGGGTGTGTGTAGTTTGGAGTGTGTGTGTTTAGTGTGTGTGTGAGTGGTGGTTTTGAGAGGTGTGTGTGTGTGAGTGTGTGTGTTTGTGAGAGTGCGTGTGTGTGAGTGTGTGTGTTTGAGAGTGTGTGTGTGCGTGAGTGTGTGTGTTTGAGAGTGTAGTGAGGTGTGTGTTTGAGAGTGTGTGTGTGTGTGTGTGTGTGTGTGTGTGTGTGAGTGGTTGAGAGAGTGTGTGTGTGTCTGTGAGTGTGTGTGTGTTTGAGAGTGCGTGTGTGTGAGTGTGTGTGTGTGAGAGTGTGTGTCGTGAGTGTGAGTGTGTTTGAGAGTGTGTGTGGTCGTGTGAGTGTGTGTGTTTGAGAGTGTGTGGTGTGTGTGAGTGGTGTGTTTGAGAGTGTGTGTGTGTGTGTTGAGTGTGTGTGTGTGGTGTGTGCGTGTGTGTGTTGAGAGTGCATGTGTGTGAGTGTGTGTGTTTGAGAGTGTGTGTGTGTGAGTGTGTGTTTTAGAGAGGTGTGGTGTGTGGAGTGTGTGTGGTGTGTGTTTGTGAGTGGGTGTGTGTTGTGTGTGTTGAGAGTGTGTGTGAGTGGTGTGTGTGTGTGTGTGGTGTGTGTGTGAGATGGTGTGTGTGTGTTGAGAGTGTGTGGTGTGTGTGAGTGTGTGTGTGTTGTGAGTGCTGTGTGAGTGGTGTGTTTGAGAGTGTGTGTGAGTGTGTGTGTTTGAGAGGGTGTGTGAGTTGTGTGTGTGTGTGTGGTGTTGTGTGGTGTGTGTGTGAGAGGTGGTGTGTGTGTGTGTGTGTGTGTGTTGAGAGTGTGTGTGGTGATGGTTGTGTGGTGTGTGTGTTTGAGAGTGTGTGTTGGTGTGTGTGTGTGTGTGTGTTTGAGCGTGGTGTGTCTGTGTGAGTGTGTGTGTTTGGAGTGGTGTGTCTGAGTGTGTGAGTGTTTGAGAGTGCGTGTGTGTGAGTGTGTGTGTTGGGTGTGTGTGTGAGTGTGTGTGTTGAGAGTGTGTGAGGGTGTGGTTTGAGAGTGTGGTTGTGAGTGTGTGTGTGTTTGAGAGTGTGTGTGTGTGAGTGTGTGTGTTTGAGAGTGTGTGGTGTGTTGAGTGTGTGTGTTTGAGTGTGTGTGTGTGTGGTGTTGTGTGAGGTGGGTGTCTGTGAGTGTGTGTGTGTTTGAGAGTGCGTGTGTGAGTGTGTGTGTTGGTGTGTGTGAGTGTGTGTGTGTTTGAGAGTGTGTGTTGTGTGTGTTTGAGAGTGTGTGTGTGTGAGTGTGTGTGTTTGAGAGTGTGTGTGTGTGTGTGGTGTGTGGTGTTTGAGAGTGGTGTGTGTGTTGTGTTGTGTGTGGTGTGTGTGTGTGTGAGTGTGTGTGTGAGAGTGTGTGTGTGTGTGAGTGTGTGTGTGTTTGAGAGTGTGTGTGAGTGTGTGTGTTTGAGAGTGTGTGTGTCTGTGAGTGTGTGAGAGAGAGAGGTGTGTGTGTGTGAGTGTGTGTGTTTGAGAGTGTGTGTGTGTGTGAGTGTGTGTGTGTTTGAGAGTGTGTGTCTGTGAGTGTGTGTGTGTTTGAGAGTGTGTGTGTGGTGTGTGAGTGTGTGTGTGTGTGTGTGTGTGTTTGAGTGTGTGTGTGTGAGTGTGTGTGTTTGAGAGTGAGTGTGTGTGTGTTTGAGTGTGTGTGTGTGAGTGTGTGTGTGTTTGAGAGTGTGTGTGTCTGTGAGTGTGTGAGAGAGAAAGAGTGTGTGTGTGTACCTTCTGTGAGTCTTTGTGTATTTGACTGTGTCTGATTTTCTTCAGCAGGATCAGTTTGGCCTCCTCTAAGCGCAGCTCCTCCTTCAGCTGCTTAACGACACGCTTGCGCTCCTCTGCAGAACTCCTCTACACACACACACACACACACACACACACACACCAGAAAATAGACAATTAAAAGTTGTATCTACAACAAGTAGTGCATGTAAACAAACACATTCTGTACAGCACGACCCATAACAAATGAAGGTGTGCAGCTCGAGCAGTAAAATCAGTCAGGTGTTGCTCGTATCAAAGGTTGTGCAGCTCCTGAAAAATAAATCATCTTCTACACTATTCCCTAATCCTTCCCTGTTCCGATCGATGCCTGAAACTTTGTACTCCCAGCACTTCTGGTGTTTACTCCCTCATTAGGATGAAGCGCTCGCTCCATTACCCTGGATGAAAGCGTCAGCTGACTGAATAAACGTAACGCAGCAGAGGGTCAGGTGTTTACCATCAGCAGATCCGTGTCCAGCTCCTTTAAGTGATTCCCGCCGTTCACCTTCGGACTGGGCGCCTCGTCCGACAGCACGATGACATCATCAGGCGACGGAGACCTCCTCTCTCTCTTCATCTCACTGTAATCAAACACACGGCCAACAGAATCAGAGTGCTGAGAGTCACATGAGCACGTCTGAAGTGATGTCATTTTACCTGTACAGCACATGCTACAGAAATAATCATGTGACGAGCGCTGCGGTTTCTCTGATTATTCTCATCTGAACTAGCGGTGTCTGCTCTGTCTCTGCTGGGGTTAGTGATCTTTCAGAAATCGATCAGGCGTGACCGGCTGCTGGTGTCCACTAGAGGGGGACAGATATTAAATAATCCAATCAGCTTTGACCTCAGTGGATCACATGACTGGTGTCCTCACACACAGATGTGAGCAACCTTCAGACAGCAAACAGATCAGCCTGATCTCGGCTTTTGAGTTTGGAATTGATTGGATGGTTGTGGTTTGCTATTGGTGGATCTCATGTGAGTGACAGGTTGCCCCGCCCCCTCATCAGAGAAGAGAAGAGATGCTGCAAGAGGAAGATATTCTGATTCAAGGTGTTTTTTAAAGATGTAATGAGAGATTTCACAAGCTGAAGCTGGTACTAGTGAGAAGCAAAGATCACTAATTCAACAAATGAACAGAATTAAAAATATTTTTAAGAGTAAATTTCTGTATGAATTTCGACAAATGACATCATTAAGTGTTTGCATGTTTACAGCTCTCAGATGTGGGTTATTGGTCACATGACATGCAGGTAAACATTTATTTAACTAAACCTTTATATAATACAATAATTTATATAATATATTAATATGAAATAATATATTAATATTTAAATAATAAATACATGATTGTTTATTTAAATAAATGTTTTATATAATAATTTATATAATATAATTATAATAACATTTTAATATGTAATATACTAATGTTTATTTTTAAATAAATATTTTATAAAATAATTTATATATATTAATGTAATATATTAATATTTATTTTAAATTAAATACATGTTTATTTAAATAAATATTTTATATGATAATTCATGTAATATAATTATCATATATTAAAATATGTTTATTTAAATACATTTTGTATAATAATGTAATATAATTTATATAATGAATTTATATTTATATTCATTAAAAATGTTTAAATAATTGATATAATAATTTATATAATATAATTCTTGTAATATGTAAATAATATAATATTTATTTAAAAATAAATACATGTTTGTTTATTTAAATATTTGATATAATAATTTATGTAATATAATTTATATAATATATATATAAATGTAATAACATTATTTTAAATAAATACAAGTTTATATGATAATTTATGTAATATAATAATAACATTTTAATAGTAATATACTGTTTATTTTTAAATAAATATTTTATAAAATAATTTATATATATATAATGTAATAATATATTAATATTATTTAAATTAAAATAAATATTTTATATGATAATTTATGTAATATAATTATCATATATTAAAATACATTATTTAAATAAATATTTGTATAATAATGTAATATAATTTATATAATGATTAATAATTTATATTCATTAAAAAATATTTAAATAAATATTTGATATAATTTATTATACAATTCTTGTAATATATTATGTAAATATATAATATTTATTTAAAAATAAATACATGTTTGTTTAAATATTTGATATAATTTATGTAATATAATTTATATAATATATTCATATGTAATAACATTATTTAAATAAATACAAGTTTATATGATAATTTATGTAATATAATTATAATATATTAAAATGTATTTAAAATAAGTACATTTAAATAAATATTTTATATAATTGTGTAATATAATTTATATAATGAATTAATATGTAATAATATATTATTATTTATTTTAAATTAAATAAAATATTTAAATAAATATTTTAGATAATTTATATAATATAATTATAATATACCAATATGTAATAATATATTAATATTTATTTAAAAATTAAAATGTTTAGTATTTAATGAATTATTAGCTTGAAGCCCTGGAATAAAGGATCCTAACATGTAAGTTAACGAGGGACACGTACGCCGCACACCGGTGAATATAAAGTGAAAGTGAAAGCCAAGCGTGTGTTGAGTTCAGCCAGCACGCAAACGAAACTGAGCGCTAGTAATGCTGGGACTTCAATCTCAGGGCTCTTAAAGGACAGAATCAACTTGCTCTTGAGCCAAGCATTCACATAAACTTATTACAATGAAACAAACAAACACACATGATCATCATATCTGCAATGAACAGCAGCTACGCCAACTCTTCTGCTTTTGCTTCCCCGTTTCTAAAAAGTTTGGATGCAACATTTGCGATGCTTTCAGGCGACAACTGCGAGGATGAGGGCAACTGTGGATCGACACACAAAACTCGTATATATACCATCCTAATATTATCCTCACATCCAAACCTTCATTATGTCTGAATACATGATGTTAACTAACTATATTATAGTCACAGGGATGTTACTTTGATGTCAGACTGATGACAGAATACATTTTCTGCTTTGAAACACTCAGTATTGTGAACAGCTCTACAGAAATAAACTTGAAGCGGGCGGCAGAAGTTCTGGTTTCCCATGAGCGCAGGACGGATCACTGAACTCCAGCATGAAGACTGTCTTTGTGTGAGATGAGACTCTTCCTGTGCATTAATCACCCAACTAAACACACGTCACGTGACCCACCGCATGTTCCCTGATGTCATGTGACACCCCCTCCCCCTCCCATACTGGAAACCATGACAACCAGCCGGCTGGAACCGGTTAGTGACACATGGCCTTCATTTTGTGAAGTGAAGGAGCGTTCAGGTGCTGCGAGAAAATGGAGAAACTTTGGGGAGGGGAGGGGGGGCAGGACACACACACACACACACACACACACACACACACACACACACGCACACACACACACACTAGTGTCAAACTATCACTCGGCTCATAGTGTGTATTAATAGAACACAGTAACTCACACACTGACTGTGGACTACAAGAAAAACATTCTGGTCTCACACACACACACACACACGACTTCCTGTTCCACACTTAGCATGATCGCAGCGCCTATTGAATATCTATATGAATCACCAGCAAACATCAAAATACCCATCATGCTCAGTTCAAAAATCACATAGATCTGTTGATGACGTTCACGTTCACCAAACATCTGAAAACGGTCTCATCGTATAATATAAGAGTTTTCTTCTCTAAACCACATTTATTGTTTGAATGTCATGATGAAACTGTCAGAATCTGAAGAGGTATTAAAAGCACTGAAGCTTATTGTGATCACTGGACGGCAGGCGCTACTAATAATGTTTAGGGAAGTTTTGTTCATGAATCAACTGAAGACGGCGCAGTCAGAAAGATCGAAAGTGTCAATATCAGTTCATCAAAATGAGAATCAATTCACATCAAAGCCTTTTTGACCGACATCTGGCCACAAATTTTTTTTGTGACGATTCAGTATTGCTGGGCGATATGAAATCAGTTTAATTTTTAACCAAATTCCGTTTTTTTCCATTTTAATTTCCTCCATTTTAAATTAAATTTTAGTCATTAAAAAGCATGTCTAAGTAATTGAAATTATGAAACTCATCCAATTTAACAACAATTTATTAAAAGTTTATCAAAAATTACATTTTTTAGGACACTATGAAATACTTTTTTTCCCTCACATTCAGTTTTATTTTTTTCCAAATTAATTTTTTTCTGTTTTAATTTTTTTTGGACTCCATTTTAATGGTTAAATTAAATGTTAGTAATTAAAAAGCATGTCTAAGTAATTGAAATTATGAAACTTATACAATTTAAACAACAATTTATTAAAAGTTTATCAAAAATTACATTTTTTAGGACCCTATGAAATACATTTTTTTCCCTCAAAATTCTTTTTTATTTTTTCCCAAATTCCATTTTTTTCATTTTAATTTTTTTGGATTCCGTTTTTTCCCCCATTTAAATTTTTTGCACTTCATTTTAATGATTAAATTGAATTTTAGTAATTAAAAAGTTTATCAAAAATTACATTTTTTTAGGACCCTATAAAATACTTTTTTCCCCCTCAAATTCAGTTTTATTTCATCCAAATTTAGTTTTTTCTGTTTTAATTTTTTTGCACTTAATTTTAATGGTTAAATTAAATGTTAGTAATTAAAAAGCATGTCTAAGTAATTGAAATCATGAAACTCATACAATTTAACAACAATTTATTAAAAGTTTAACAAAAATTAATTTTTTAGGACCCTATGAAATACATTTTTTCCCCAAATTCCGTTTTTTCCATTTAAATTTTTCTGGATTCTGTTTTTTCCCCCATCTAAATTTTTTGGACTACATTTTAATGATTAAATTAAATTTTACTAATCAAAAAGCATGTCTAATTAATTTAAATCATGAAAAGTTATTAAAAGTTTAACAAAAATTAAATTTTTTAGGACCCTATGAAATACTTTTTTCCCCCTCAAATTTATTTATTTTTATTTTTTTTACCAAATTCTGTTTTCTGTATTCCATTTTAATGGTTTAGGCCTAATTAAATATGAATAACGAAAAAGCATGTCCAACTGAATAAAAAAAACATTTTATTTTTTAAAAAATTCATTTTTTATGAAATGTTGTTTTTGTTTTTTTCAGAAATTCTGTGTTGTGTATTTTATTTTTCGGGCAATAAAATGAAGGCATAAAATATTAATTTAATTTATCTTTTAATCATATGACATTAAACAAGCTTTTTTGTCAAACAAAGTTCTGCACAACTTTGTTTTACTGTTAAAATTAAAACATGGAAGAAAAATTTAGATTATTCCTTTAAAAAAAAATAAAGTTTTAATATTATTTTTATTATTATTATTATTATTATTAGTGTCTAAATTCTACTGTACAACAGTAATATATTTCTGTCACAATTTCTTCAAGTTAAACCAAACTTTTATTTTGACAGGTTGCAGTGAAGACCTTTGAGTTTCTGTGTGTTTATGATATGAGGATAGTCTTTCTCAAATGAAATGGTAAAATGCTGATGAAGCGACTCTGGAGATGAAGTTCATGCGTTCACGTCCTCATATAGTGAGACGGCAGAGGCTGAAAACACCGCGAGCGTCACGTGTGCGTTAGAAATGAAACCGCGCGTCTGCGCCATTCATTCACACAGAACATGCAGGATTGATGTTTAAATATTCTTTTTGCGGTTTAATGTTCACAATATCACGATTTTATTTACGTGTACTGACCTACTTTTTATTTATTCATATGTCAAAATTGACAAATTCGGAGATATTCCACGTTATACATGTTAGTGTAGCAGGTGCTGGTTTCACACTGAAATGCTGGACACCTGAAGGCTTATTTCCCTATTGGTTTAGTAACGTCACTGATGGCCTCAGGCTGATGTAAAGGTTTCTCACGTGTTGCCGGCGCTCACGTCCATGGGCTCGTCTCTCGTCTGGACCTCCACTTTGATGGTGGCCTTCACCTCTCCGCCGCTCAGGATGCTGGAGGCCTGAAGCGCTCTGGACCGTCCATCACCATCCAGCTTCAGACGCTTGCTGTCCGCGGGCAGAGACTCCCTCTCCAGCGCGCGCTTCTGACTGCGCGTCCGCCGCACCGCCTCCTCAGACATGACCGCAGCTGGACACAGAATAACAACATCATCACTCGTGACATCTGTTAAATCACTGGTGAAATCATGATCTGAACAGGAAATGCATCATCATTCTCATGATGGCAGATGAATCATGAACCTTCACCGGTCTGATCTGAGATCAGCTTTTTACATTTTAATTTTTACTATTTTTATGTCAGTTTGTTCTAATGACCATGGATGGAGAAACGGGTCATGTGACAAAATCGTCCATTTTTTAACCTCAAAAATGTGCAAATAAAAACTTCAAAATCAATCAGGTCTTCACTTTAAACTGGGGAGGAGGACAGACAGACGAAAGGACAGATGGACAGATGGAAGGACGGACAAACAGGCAGATAGACAGAGAGAGATGGACAGAGAGACAGACAGATAGAAGGACAGAGGACAAACAGACAGTAAGAGAGATGGACAGAGAGATAGACAAACAGACAGATGGACAGACAGACAGGACAGAGAGAAGGACAGAGGACAAACAGACAGTAAGACAGACGGACAGAGAGATAGAGACGGACAGATGGACAGACAGGACAGACGGATGGACAGATGGACAGACAGACAGGACAGACGGACGGACAGAGAGACGGACAGAGACAGACAGACAGATGGACAGAGAGACAGACAGATGGACAGAGAGACGGAAGGACAGATGGACAGAGAGAAGGGCAGATGGAAGACAGGACAAACAGACAGTAAGACAGATTGACAGAGAGACAGAAAGACGGATGGAAGACAGAGAGATGAACAGAGACGGAAGGAAGGAAGGACAGATTGACAGAGATGGAAGGACAGATGGACAGAAAGATGGAAGGACAGATGACAGATAGACAGACAGACGGACAGAAAGACGGACGGAAGGACAGACAGAAGGAAGGACAGACGGACAGAAAGATGGAAGGACAGATGGACAGAGAGAAGGACAGACGGACAGAGAGACGGAAGGACAGATGGACAGAGAGAATACAGAACAGAGAGAGACAGAGAGACGGAAGGACAGATGGGACAGAGAGACGGAAGGACAGATGGACAGAGAGACTGAGACAGATGGACATGGACAGAGAGACGGAAGGGACAGATGGACAGAGAGACGAAGGACAGAGAGACGGAAGGACAGATGGACAGAGACAAACAGACAGATGGACAGACAGACAGACAGAGAGATGGACAGAGAGACGGACAGATGGAAGGACAGAGGACAAACAGACAGTAAGACAGACGGACAGGAGAGATAGAGAGAAGGACAGATGGACAGAGAGAAGGACAGACGGACAGAAGGAAGGACAGAGAGACAGAGATGGACAGAGAGACAGATGGATAGAGAGAAGGACAGATGACAGAGACGGAAGGACAGATGGACAGAGAGAAGGACAGATGGACAGACAGACAGACAGACAGACAGAGAGAAGGACAGAAGGACAGACCAGATGACGATGGACAGAGAGAAGGACAGATGGACAGACAGACAGATGGACAGAGAGAAGGACAGATGGACAGACACAGAGGACAGAAGAAAGGACAGGACAGAAGGACAGGACAGAGAGACAGATGGACAGAGAGACAGAGAGGACAGGACAGAAGAGGACAGAGACAGAGAGGGACAGATGGACAGACAGACAGATGGACGAGAGATGGAAGGACAGATGGACAGAGACAAACAGACAGATGGACGAAGGACAGAGATGGACAGAGAGATGAGATGGAAGGACAGAGGACAGACAGTAAGACAGACAGACAGAGAGAGAGAAGGACAGATAGACAGATGGACAGAGAGACAGATGGACAGAGAGAAGGACAGATGGACAGAGAGACGGACAGATAGACAAACAGACAGATGGACAGACAGACAGGACAGAGAGATGGACAGAGAGACGGACAGATGGAAGGACAGAGGACAGACAGTAAGACAGACAGACAGAGAGGAGAGACAGATAGACAGAGATGGACAGATGGACAGAGGACAGATGATGGACCGATGACGACAGATGGACAGACACAGAGATGGACAGAGAAGATGGACAGAGAAGGATGACAGAGGACAGAGACGGACAGATGGACAGAGAGACAGAAGGACAGAGAGAAGGACAGATAGACAGAGACGGACAGAGAGAAGGACAGATGGACAGACAGAGAGACGGACAGCGAGACGGAAGGACAGACAGACAGATGTACGGCTCCCTGCAGGTCTGACTGTTGACTGAAGCACGACAGAAAGTTTCAGCAACCAAGAATGAAAACCCAAAAACAACAACTCATTCCTACAGGAGCGTCACACACACTCTCATCAGCACACTTCCTGAATTACAGGAAGAGTCACGGTGCACACACACACACACACACACACACACACACACACACACCACCACACACACGTACACGTACACACACACACGTACACACTCGCGTGCACACACGCACGCACACACGCACACACACACAGATAATGGAAAGCTGACTCAAGTTGTTTTCTCTCTCCCACCCAGTGACATCACAGAGACACACATGACCCTTCCCAGGATTCCATGGGGCACACAACGCACTTTCCTGAGAACCGGTTGAAACCGGTAAGTGTGCGTGACAGAGAGAGAGACAGACAGACGACAAGGAGAGTTAACCCTTTGAGAGGAGAGACACATCCCAACAGGAAAACACTGAGATCACTAGTTGGTTAGTACAAGCATTACGATCACTAGTTCTCAAACAGCTGGATGAGAAGATCACAAGAGACTCGAGGAGAACCCCAGCAACCACATATATTAACGTGTTTTTATTAACATGTTTTTACATTTATGTTTTGCTTGTTTGACGATCTCAGATCACACATTCACTGTTCAACTGCATCTAAAAACTGATGCTTCAAAATCCGTTTGTGAATAAAAAGTTGTTTCGCAAAAACGTTTGTGTTCTACAGAAGAAATAAAGACGCGAGGGCCAGTTCTTCATCTGAAGTTAGGCCACGTTCAAAGTAGGGCTGGGTACTGACACAATTTTCACGATTCGATTCGATTAATATACACATGATTTCGATTCGATATTGATTATTTTGGATGTAGTATTTCCGTTACAGTACATGGCAAATTTTCTAGAGGAAAAAAATCTCTCAACTAATGCTGTAAACTACACATGAGAGTCAGCTGGTGCTACTATAATAATATTAACTTAAATATTATTAATATTTAAGTTAATATTAATTTTAAATTAAATTAAATGTACAAACACTTAAATTACACTCGATGTTTTTATTATAAATAAAGTTTAGAATTACATAATCATATTTCTACTCCAATTCGTTTTTTTTTTTTTTTTAAAAAACATTTAAATGGCGGCTGTCATAACTGATTTATTCAAACATGCATTAAATATTGAAGAACATTATAATGAATATGTAACGGTGCATAGCTATATTTATCAGAATGCTGCTTTCTAGAGTTCACTTTTCTAGCTGACTAATGAGTTTATGGTCACTGAATATGTTTTTCTGAGGTAAATGTGACGTCACGTGACATTGAAGCTGTTTTATTGAGTCTTTCCGAGGTGAGGCACTGATTGAGCGATTACACAGACATGATACGGATTTCAGTAAGTTGTACTGTATATTTTAACATACCTTCAGATGTTCATGTTTATTTTGCTGTAACTGGTATTAAAGCGGAGGAGAGGATGATCACATGCTTCTCTTTAACTGAGGCGCTAAAGCGATCTGTCACGCCACATTAAACAGCGCCAAAACGGTATTTATGTTTTGAATCTCATTATAAGATGGACGTCATTTGAAATCTGAGACTTTGCTTCATATCAAAAGTAACAGATTATTGCAATTTATTGGATGGGAAGAGCTACATATTCTGCTCATTCATCAACTGAAAACAGACTAGACTAATCGATTCTTGGGATTTAAGAATCAATATGGTTAAAAAAAAAATGAGAATCGATTAAAATCGAGAAATCAATATTTTTATCCAGCCCTAATTCAAAGTAGTAACAAATCACTTTTTAAAACTGGAGTGAATCTGAATTATCATTGTGTGTGTGTGCACAGAATACAGGAGCAACATCTGATCAATCGCCCCCTGGTGGCTGGCTGCAGTACAGGACATAAACCCCGCCCTCTCCATGTAATCGAATAGGATGCGAGCAAAACTAATAAAATCTAATTACACTTCAAATTATTTTATTTTGTCATTTTAGGCAGTTCTTATGTTTTGTTTTTGATGCTATAAAAATGGAATGTAACATCATGATTGACAGCTGTGATTGTGAGTGAGAGTGGGCGGGACCTTGATTCCACACAGACTCGGGCTCTGAATGATGTTGGCAATGACCATTACTGGGATATTTTGGATATTTTGAAGGAAGCAGAGACGCATCCTACACCTTTTTCTCAGTCTATGGTTGAGACGGTGTCAGCGTGAGCTTCATCTGCTCATCATCACAGCATTCCAGCGCAGCAGTGACTCACTCCTCCAGCTGTTACACACTTTTCCTTTTCTTGACAACTAAAGACACATGAAACTAAACGACCCAGAGCAGCGTTATGAGGGTCAGGTGACCATCACGCTTTGCATATTGAGTGTCTGAAGAGGATAAAATGGCGGTGAGGTGTCGTGTTACAATATCCCCCGTCAGCTGACACACACATCTGAATCTTAAACGAGAAACATCCCACAACACACACACACACATCCACGTCACACACGGAGGAAACACATGAGGGTTTGCAAACATGACCAAAATATAACTTCATCTTCATTTCGACTGCAGACACGTCCATCAAACGCTCCATCAGATGTTTCTCCAGCGTGTTTGAACTGCACTTCACACACAAAGGCCTCTGATAATGGGAGAAACTGATGCTGCAAATGTCAGTGGTTTATGCTCTGAGACGCCAGAGCTTCCTGCAGTGATGCGTGACGAGAACTAGATGAGTCCCTCAAATCAGTGAGCCCAAAAACAACCACATCCGCTGCACTGACACCAGATGGGCACCTGCACACACTCACACACACTCACACACACACACTCGCTCACACACACACACGTGCACACTCGCTCACACACACTCGCTCGTTGACACACACACACTCACACACTTGATCGCTCACACACACACTCGTGCACACTTGCTCACTCAGACACTCGATCGATCACACTCGCTCACACACACACTCACTCGTGCACTCGCTCATGTTCACTCGATCACACACTCGCTCACACAAACATGCTCACACACACACTCGATCACTCACACACTCGTGCCACCGCCCACACACGCTCACACACACACACACACACGATCGCTCACACACACACACTCGTGCACTCTCACACACACACAATCAATCACCACCACACTCTGCACACTCGCTCACCCACACACACACACACACACGATCACTCACATGCACTCAACGCACACAACTATGCACACTCGCTCACACACACACGATCACACTCCGCTCACACACCCACACACACGGGCCACACTCGCTCACACCACACCGATCTCACACGCGCTCACACACGCACACACCGTGCACTTGCTCACACACCACAATCACTCCACGCACACCTCTGCCACTCGCACCTTGCTCACACCCACACAACGATCACTCACACTCGCTCAACTCACATGCACACACGCATGCACCTCCTCACCACACACACATCACTCACATTCGATCACAACACACACACACACACACACACACACACACACTCATGTCCACTCGTCAACAGAACACGATCACACTCCACTCACTCACACACACACACACACTCCTCGTGCACCATTCAGCTCCTTCACGTTCGCTCACACAAACAACGCACACTCGTGCACTCGCTCACACACCCTTGATCGCTCACACCTCTCACACACACACCACACACTCGCTCCTCACCGCACACTCGCACACTCGTCGCTCACACACGCACACTCTCGCTCACACACACGCTCACACACGCTCACTCACACAACTCGCTCACACACGCACACTGCGCTCACAACACGCACACTCGCTCACCACACACACAATCGCTCACACACACATCACTCACAACTCGCGCACACCACGCCCCACCGTTCTCACACACCACACTCGATCACTTGCTCACACACACTCAATCGCTCACACACGCTAACACACACACTCGCGCACACACACACACACACACACTCGTGTACACTCGCTCACACACACTCGTGCACACTCGCTCACACACACACTTGATTGCTCACACACACACACTCGTGCACACTCGCTCACACACATACTCAATCGCTAAAATTCGCACACACACACACACACCTGTGCTTCTCTGTTCCAAACGTCAGTGATCTGCCTACATAGGGAGCATCTGTAAGCATCTCACTACTGATACCAATTGATTGTATTAAATCAGTCATGAATGAGGTTCTACTTCAGTGAGGATGAGTATGCTGCCTTAGTAGGGATCAGACAGCAAGACAGCTCACTAGTGTTCGGACAGAGCGAACAATGACCTCCGACCTGGCTCCATGCAGAGTCCTGTCTGTCTGTCGGTCTCTCTGCAGTCAGGCCACAGGAAGTGTCTCTGCGCAGTGTATTTATAGCGTGTGATGTAATGACCTCCCCTGCAGCGCTGAGCGTGACCTGCGTGCCCGCCCGGTGCATGTGTGCGCATTCACACACAGAAGACGACGCATCTCTCCTAAAGGAACACGTGCATTGGCTCTGAATCAGAATGGCTGATAAAGCAGCTGAATGAACAGAGACACAATCCTCCAGACATTAATGAGCTAAACACACCAACAGACCAATCAGAGACTCTCGTTCTGTCACATTATAACGATTATCTCACATTCTGCACATGAAGCCTATTTGTTTCAGAGTATCAGATTTAAAAAATGTGTTCGCAACAATCTTAATGGATCTTAAAGGGATAGTTCACCCATAAATGATTCACACACAGCAGATCATGATGCATTTATCACACTGCAAACATCATTTGTCAAATTTGTGATGAATAAACAAAAAGTAAGTCAGTACACTTAAATCAAATCACGATAAAGATGAGTGTCTGTGAATATTAAACCACAAAAAGAATATTTAAAAACAAATCCTGCATTCCTCTCACTTCATCAGCATTTTACAGTTTCATTTGAGAAAAACTATCATCATATCACAAACACACAGAAACTCAAAGGTCTTCACTGCAACCTGTCAAAATAAAAGTTCGGTTTAACTTGACAGAAATATATTACCGTTGTACAGTAGAATTTAGATACGTCTCAGTGTAATAATACTACTAACACTAATAATAATAAAATATTATTAAAACTATTTTTTTAAAAGGATTAATCACAATTTTTAATGTTTTAATTTTAACAGTAAAGCTCTGTTGTGCAGCACTTTGAAAAAAAGTTTGTTTAATGTCATATGATTAAAAGATGAATTAAATGAATATTTTATGCCTTCATTTGATTGCCAGAAAAATTAAAATACACAACAGAATTTCTGGAAAAAAAAAAAAAAAAAAAAAAAAAAAAAAATCATAAAAATGAAATTTAAAAAAAAAAAGAAAAGAAAAGTTGTTGTTTTTATTAATTCAATTAATTAGAATTTAATTAAACCATTAACCCTCAGGGGTCTGAGGATTTTCGGGGCCCTGGAGAAGTTTTGACATGCCCTGACATTTGTGCTTTTTTCAGTTGTTCATAAACATATAAATGACAAAAGTGTCATTACACTGTATTCAGCACAAACTAGGCTACAATAATATGTGAGGAACATGTATGTACATGTTTGTGTTTTTGAAGGAATAACGTTTATGCGTGGTTATTGAAAAAACAAAAAACTTAAGTCACTGAAATAAAGCCAAAAAAAATATATTAAATCTGTGTTCACAAGACTTCTGGGTATTGGAGGTTGTAGACTAGAGTTTTTTGCTTCAGAATGAAGTAAAAATTATACTGCCTACTCCTTCATATGAAACAATATATTGATTTAGTTTTGTAAGACACTTTTTGTCAAGAAACACAGTATGCGAGGAGGCGTGAATCATCATGAATAATGGGTGATTCTCACCTGAGAAGACAAAAGAATCGCATAATGACCTGTAATGACTTGCATATTAATGAGCTCTTTCAGACTGGTAAGCTGTGAAAAAAACCCTCTGTGATCATGCTGTTATCAGGATTAATGTCCACTATGGACAAAAAACCCCATGATTTTTGTGATCTCATGCATGCACGTATTATCGCACATGATGTGAAGAAAATTTTGTATAGCCCTATGTTAGATTACAGTACCAGTCAAAAGATTGGACACATTTATTTTTTAAAAAAAGTCTCAAGTCTCTAACCAAATAATGGTTTTCTATTTTAATATACTTTAAAATACAATGTATTTCTGTGATGCAAAGCGTATGAACATTCCTACCTCTATGGCATTTCATATAGGCTACTATATTTGTTATATTATATAGCCTAAATGTTAATGTGCAGTTGACAAACTACACATCATTAAAAAGATCTAAGACTCAAGCTTCACATTTTTTAATATCTTAAAAGCATGCACATTTGAAGAAATATTGATGGATTCTCATATGTTTATATCAATTTTCTATACAGAGGAGTAATATTTATTCAGTATTTATGGATACTGTGTTTTCAATTCATACTTGCAGCCGGAAGGCGCTCTGCCCCTTTAGTCCACAAATACCTCAGTAAAAGAAGAGGCATATCATGTGACAATCAAGGAACTAACAGAGGCAAGAGATCGCTAAATATGGCTATTCAAAACACTTTTCAAGACAATAAATACACGATTGAGATGATGTATGCATGTATTGACTCAGAATTTGCGTCTGAATAGCGATCGCTCCGTGGGCGTGGCCGCATTAGCGGATAATGAGCTGAATCAAGGACTTCTGACATGTGTCTCTTTTCATACAGATTACATAAACACAGAATATTTGTTTTCGATTTGACTTACACGATTTAAAACCTGACATTTCAACGTTTTTTTTAGACATAAGTCTAATTTTTTTGTGATTAGTATTCACTAAGTTACAGTTCATTTTCTGAGAACTATCAGATTGGAGTTCGTTCAAAGGAAGACGAGAGATCACGCATCATGTTAGTTTTCTTTATTTTACTCTGAGTGTACACAAATAAAAGAAGATATTCCACAGATTAAAATGCTGTATAACTCTTAATTGTATGTGCAACATCGACAGAGTATTTTGAGTCTCTTTCACACTGGTAAGAAAAAAACCGCGGTGGTATCGCCGGCGATACCCTCAGACCTCAGAGTGTTAAAATGGAATCCAGAAATGGAAACTTAAAATAGAAAACAGAATTTGGTAAAAAATAAAATGGAATTTGAAAAAAAAAAGGTTCCTAAAAATGTAATTTTTGTTAATTTTTTTAATAAATTGTATAAGTTTTATGATTTCAATTAATTAGACGTTTTTTGATTACTAAAATTTAATTTAACCATTAAAATTTAAAACGTGATAAAAATGGAATCCAAAGAAATTAAAACGGAAAAAACAGGGAAAAAACGGATTTCATAGGTCCCTATGGACCCCATTCACTTCAACTGTATAGACAAAAAAACTTCTTTTGTGTTTTGTTACCAGCGGCACAGGCAATAACATTCTCTTCTCTGTCACGGTGAAGTGACACACACCCGCGTGGGCGCCTCCTCCCTCTCACTCATCATTCACTCCGGTTGAATTTTAGTCATTCCCGCAGGTTTCACGCTCACACCGAAAGCGCGTGCACCACTGATCTATATTAGTGGAGCGGACAAGCCACGCTCAGTCTCAAACAGAGACAGAAGTCAAACAGAGTCACAAGTACCAAAATGAGTGGCTTACTGCGCTTAAACTGTCAAATACATACAAAAGTATGTCAAAACCAGCGGCACAGGCAATCTTGGCAAGTATTCAGATAAACACCGTCAGTTTTGAATCGTTAAATAGCTAAGAAAGTGAACCCATTTTGTGTGTGGCAGTATTGGGTCCGTTGAACACCGTTCATAAACTCTTAAAGGGACAGCAGTCCAATATTTTTACTGACTTTTTACTTGTTTTTTTTTTTTTTATGAAAATAAAACTTTGCATTGAAGAAAAGTAGATTTTTGTTTATATATGTTGTCAATTATAGTTCTTAGAAAGAAAATCGGAATCGGCAAAATCGGTATCGGCAGATAACACTAACAAAAAAAATCGGAAATGGCCAAGAAAATTGCAATCGGTGCATCTCTAGTCACGATACTGGAATTTCTTACTTCGATACGATAACTTAAAAAGTATCGATAGAGTTTTCGATAACACTGAGAAAAAATACTGCATATACTGTCAAAGAGATATTTTTAATATTTCTTTTTTTGCCCACGGATCCAAAATAAACTTACACATGCGTTTTCTTCCCAAACTGTTACAAAACCCGACTGCGTTTACATTAATACTCGCCAAGATGGGCATTATGACATTATTTTTGTGTGTATTTGACCGTTAATAAGCCGCAAAAAGAGCTCAATTTAGAGCAATTCAGAAGCGGCTTTATTATATGTGCACGCGAAATCTGCGGGAGTATAATTATGCACAATCCCATGCTGAAATTCAGACCCGGTCACACCAACACTATTAAACCGGAGTGAATGAGACGACTGAATGCGTGTCAACTCGCAGTGGAGAGTAAAAAAGTGCAGCTGGTATCGGTGTATTGATGCTGCAGAAAGGAGCATTGGTATTATTTCAGATACATATCAAAATATTGATATTTTGACAACACTAAAAGAAAGAGACACAAGGAGGAGCAAATGATTATTTCTGGGTGAACTATCCCTTTTATAAAAAGCACAAAATATTAATTTGGGCATCATGTGGTTCACACAACAAACACCACTGAGATGAGTGAAATCAGCAGTTTGCAGTGAGATAAAAGCTTCATGATCCACTTCCTGCTGTGAGAGAGTCTCTGGATGTAAACACAGTCACTGAAGGGTTAAAGTGTCACTCGAACACGATGATTCACACACACAGACACGTTTCCCATCAGGCTGCTGGTGGACACAGTTTTTGCAGCTGTGGTTTGCCGAGTCTCCTGACAGCTCATGCAAACGCCATGCAGAAACGTCACGCAATCAACCTCAAACTGTAAGAGAGCGGTGTAAAGTGAACTTAAGAGCTGTCAGACGAAACTAAATCTATATTAATGTACAGCAGAACAAGTCCAGTCAAGTCCTGCTGGACCAAGAAGGACGTCATGTGTTTTCACAGCAGTGACGCGTCTCGACTTCCTAGTTTCATTCTTCAAGGTCAACATGCGGCCCAATTCACCAACGCCCTAAAAGTATGCACCGTTTTTGAAGAACTTTTGAGATCCATTTCGATAATAATTGCATCTTTAACGAACCATTCTGTCGTTTAGTTACACGCATTTAATTTAAAAAGACATAACATTGTTAGAAAAGATTTCTATTTTGAATAAATGCTGTTCTTTTTAACTTTTTACATTAAAAAGTATCACAGGTTATAAAAAATATTAAGCAGCAAAATTGTTTCCAACATCGATAATTGAGTGTCAAATCAGTATATTAGAATAACTTCTGAAGGATCATGTGACACTGAAATAAATAACACATGCATAATTGCTGCAATAAAAATATATTTATTTATTTTAAATATTTACTAAATTAGAATTAATTGGATGCAAAAAATAAATAACTGTTATTTCATGTTATTATGACCAAACAAAATGTTTATATTTATGTTTGTATACGATACATTTTATATTAATTTATTAATTCCCAATTATTAAATCACAATTAATTTTTGTTTAAATTAAGTTTTCAAATTGGAATATTTCCAAAATTCCTCAGGTTAAGTTCCCGTGGAAACTTTCCGGCCCTTTGCAACCCTAATCACGAGCCAACCGTCTCTACTTAACCGCCAGTTTCGCACATTCGTCGTGTTTGTAGTTTTTTTTAACACTTTTTGTTCGTTTTTGTAGTTCTAATCGAATCCTAGTCCAACATGCAATGCGTTGTGAGCAATATTAGCTGTTACACCGGGTCAACACCGGACGTGAGGAGCGCAACAGAGCCCATTATAATCAGTGATACTGTCTACACTGGATGCGGCATGACGCGACAGCAAATTCCCCACAGTAAACCGATTCCTCGTATTAGTATGTTACTATTACTATAGAGAATATTTAGCATGGATGGAATGTGAATTAAGAGTTCAGAGTGACATGTGTCTCTCCGTCACCTGGCAACGGCTTCAGCATCCTATCGTCATGGCAACCGAAAACAAACACAGAAGCTTCCAGCATCATCAGGTGGCGAACATCAAAACAAACGCTAGAGCAAACTGAAAACAGTACTTGAGTCCCAAACGCTGCATATACTGTGATCGCTGTACTCTCCTCTCGCAGCGTCTGTCATCGACTCACGAATGAGGCGTCTAATCGCGCGCTGTATCTTTATAAGCGATCAGGTGTACGATGTTCGTCCGGCGGGCGAGAAAGTCGGCAAAAAAGACTTAACATTGGAACGAACTTTGTGATGGCATATCTCCACATCAGAATGACGTAGAGACATGGGGGTGGCTCATTTTACTCAGGCAACCAATCAGTCTCTCAGAATTACCATGAAGCTATTAAGCCACACCCTAACAACCATTGTTGAGCACCCTAGCAACCGAAACCCAAAGAGGAGGCATATTATTAAAATCTGAACATCATAGAGGCATTGTGGTTGGTTTATATCATTCTTACTGGCAAGCATCACTGGCAGCTGCCAAGCCACTCCCTAGCAACCAAACAGAGTACCCTAGCAACCATTTAGCAAGATCTGTATCTCTGCATCAGAACATCATTTAGAGATGGGGGTTGGCTCTTTTGACTCATGCTAGGAAACAAGACTTCCACCATGATACACACACGAGCAGTGTATAGCTACATGCTAATAGTAATTAACCAAGTATTAAAACATGTCAAAAATGCTAACTAAAACATACTAGCAACATGCTAGTCATTTTAACACCATGCTAACAAAATGTATATCATGTTAACATTATGCTAGCAAAATGTTAATTGTGTTAGCATCTTGGTAAAAACATGTAAGCAACATGCTAATTGTGTTGGCATCTTGGTAAAAACATGTAAGCAACATGCTAATTGTGTTAGCATAATGCTAACAACATGCTAATCATTAGCGTGCGACTAACAAAATGTTACATAATGTTAACATGTAAATTGTGTTAGCATTAGCTAAAAACATGTAAGCAACATGTTAATTGTGTTAGTATCATGCTAACAGCATGCTAATCGTGTTAACAACATGCTAATCGTGTTAATATCATGCTAACAACATGCTAATCATTAGTGTGTGACTAACAAAATGTTACAATGCTAGCAACATGTTAATTGTGTTAACATCTTGCTAAAACATGTAAACATCATGTTAATTATGTTAACATCATGCTAACAACATGCTAATCATGCTAATGACATGCTAATCGTGTTAGCATGCAACTTGCAAAATGTTAAATATGTTAGCAACATTCTAATTGTGTTAGCGTCATGCTAACAGCATGCTAACAACATGCTAATCGTTAGTGTGTGACTAACAAAATGTTACATAATGTTAGTAGCAACATGTTAATTGTATTAACATCTTGGTAAAACATGTAAGCAACATGCTAATTATGTTAGCATCATGCTAATCATGTTAGCTTCTTGTTAAAAACATGCTAATCATGCTAACGACATGCAAATTGTGTTAGCATGTGACTTGCAAAATGTTAAATATGTTAGCAACATTCTAATTGTGTTAGCGTAATGCTAACAGCATGCTAACAATATGCTAATCGTTAGTGTGTGACTAACAAAATGTTACATAATGCTAGTAGCAACATGTTAATTGTATTAACATCTTGGTAAAACATGTAAGCAACATGCTAATTATGTTAGCTTCTTGTTAAAAACATGCTAATCATGCTAATGACACGCTAATCGTCTTAGCATGTGACTTGCAAAATGTTAAATATGTTAACATCATGCTAATTGTGTTACCATCTAGTTAAAAATATGTTAATCATGCTAGCATATTTTGACTCGAGGGATAGTGTAGTAGCACACTGCTAACACCACTCATATCTGGTTATCTGTGTCATTCAGGATCAGAGAATAATAGCCCCTCCCCCTCCACTGTAACAGTCCAACATCCACACTCTGTTTTTCCAGTTAATTAATCATCTTCCAGGAATTTTAAAGTGCACTTTTTCTTGTTGGAATTTTCAGTGTGACGACAAAACTGGGAATAAACAGAATGCTATCGTCTGCTGCGGTGAGCGCTGATATGGTTATCGTTCTGGCTGACATAATTTTGATGTGTAATCGATGTGATAACACACCACATTAAGAGAAAATAAGTGTGTTTGACTTTAATAAAACAGGCCTTGAGTCACACTAGCATTAAAGATCCTCACAGTGAAACACACATCAGCGCGATCACGTCTATAAGTGTGTTTCCTGCAGGCAGTTCGCAGACACCTATAAAGGGCCGAACAGATGGACGTCCTGCGGTTAACTCTTCATCACAGCATCATGTGACACAACGGCTCACAAAGACCAGGACAATGTGTGACTCTGACTGGCTGAAAGCGTCTAATGACCACAAACTCTTTCAGGCCTCGTTTACGTTCATCAAGCAAAGCTGAAGAAGTGCGTCTTCATTACTTCATTTCTATTATGCGTGTACGTGTGATTTGTTCTCTGTGAATGCATGCATTTCTCTGTTTTTAAAAGGTATCCAATTACACTGTTGAAGATGTAATTAAGTAGCTAGTAATTAATTACTTTTTTCAACAGCTTTATATTAAATGTCTTTATGTACTAACGTTTAAATTAATCATTTGACACAATGCACTTTTTGTTTTTACATATTTAAAAAACACAAGCATGTAATTAATCTCTGTAATGACATTTATAATTACAGTGTCAACACCTTGACACACCCTTAAACCAACCCAAACCTGTCCTAACCTGACCCGTATCCACCTGTTTTGCAATACACCAATAAATACAACCATGCATTACAATACAATACGTTTTTATCTTAGTACACACCTAATGTAATGGGTTCTTTTTATTTACAAGCAATTTTATTGCATTTTTCATTTCTTTGACCTTTTTATGATTACTATTTTTTAGTATTTTTATTATGTAAAGCACTTACCGCTGTCTATACGGGTCATTCTACAGAAATGGTTCAAAGTCAGAGTTGGAAATGTCTTGAAAAAATTTGTTTTTTTCCACAAATTTTGTATGTATGCAAATTGTATAATATCCAAGGTACACATTTCTAGTTTTGGAATATTTTTTCTCTCCCCAAATCTGTCACTACCGAAACACAATAATAAATAATTTAATCAGAAGGGTCACATTGACCTATTAAGAATTTTTTAATCTACCTTGGAAATATATTTTTTGCTATTTTTTAAAAAAAAAAAAGTTTTCACATGTAATCAATAACAATTACAATTTTAACAATATTTCAAGTGTAATTCATGAGATTTGTTGTATTTTGAATCCGATCTTTCTTCGTAAAAGTCATAAAGTTTATCAAACTGATTTCAAAGTGAAGGATTCATTCATTTGAATAAACATTGAACCAAACACTATAATAACATCTTAGTTGATCATTCAATATACTTTATTTTTGACAAAACATCACGTTTCAGTCGTGACAGTAATTTTTTTTTTTAAAACACTAATAAAACATTAAAATACTAATGATTTGTACAACTGTACTAAAATTGTTTATTTCCCCCAAATTAACAATTATGTTTTCTTTTGTCACTACCAAAACAATGATGTCACTACCGAAACTTCACCACGTTTCGGTAATGACTGTTTCGGTAGTGACAATTTTAGTCCGAAACATGTGAAAATCTGTGTGGAACTTTAAGGAACGTCACTACCAAACACCTTTTTCTGCAAATTTTTTTTCACGTTTCGGTAATGACAATTTTCGACACTTTTGAGCCGCTCAAAGATGATGATCAGCACATGGTTATCTAACACAGTTCTGAACAGTTGAACACACATAAAAACTACATTTACTGTAATAACACCCAAAAAAAGTTTGCTTAATTGCAGAAAAGGGGTTTGTTAGTGACGTTCCTTAAAGCTCCACACAGATTTTCACTTTTGAACACATTTAACTCAGAATGATGATCTATCTGCTGTGAAAGAGAGGCTGTGAGAGGAATATTTCCTGATCAGAAATGTAGAAGTCTGTTAAAATCAAAATCATACACTGTTTCGGTAGTGACATGAACATGCAGGACACTTCTTTTGTTTTTTGTTTTTTTTTTACATAAAGTTTCATGTTTTAAAAATAAAATAAATATTTTTTAACCATCTCTCAAAAAAAAAAAAAAAAAAAAAAAAATAGAAATATTTTTATATATATATATATATATATATTATATATATATATATATATATTTTTTTTTTTTTTATGCAAAAAGTACTTAAATATCATTTTCACAAGTTGAAATCTAGTGTTTAGGGTTCAGGACAGACACCTCCCAATTGAAAGTACCCAATAAATGATGATTTTATATACATTAAGTTCACAGATATATTAAATATTATTGTGGGATTCAACAAATAATAGAAGGATCTTAATAAACATCTAAAACTTGAATACTTAAATGCCTTTTAAATGTGTTTTATGGTTGTGGGACAGCAGTTTGCACCAATTCTCTAGAATCACCCATATACAGTGTAAATAAACTTTATATAGCCTATGTATTTTTCAAAATAAAGTTCACCATTCTTCTTTTTCCACACATTTTGTATGTATGCAAATTGTAAAATATCCAAGGTACACATTTCTAGTTTTGGAATATTTTTCTCTCCCCAAATTTGTCACTACCTAAACACAATAATAAATAATTTAATAAGAAGGGTCACATTGACCTATTAAGATTTTGTTTACATCTACCTTGGAAATATGTATTTTGCCATTTTAAGTGTGTTTTATGGTTGTGGGACTGCAGTTTGCACCAATCCTCAAGAATCACACATATACTTTATGCATTTCCAAAAATAAAGACTCTTTCTGAAATTCACCATTCTGCATATTGTCGCTCCTCTAGAGTTCGTTCATGTGACGGACAGCTGTCAAATGTCCTCAAAGTCAAACTGCTTCAGAAAGTGACTGAAAGCGCACGAGCGATAAATAATGCGCGTTCCGCTTTAAGATGAGGAAGAGGAGGATGAGCGCGACCGGAGGAGGAAGAGCAGCAGCAGCAGCCCGGGACTCTTATTGTGATGCAGTTACTAAAGCACAGAAACACAACGACCACCGAATCCTGATGTTTCATCGCAAACATCACAATAATGTCAATCATCACATTATCAGACACTCGATCGGACATTAAACAAACCTTCACGACAGAAACAGTCCGAGTTTGATCAATACTGACCGAGCCTGACCCAAAGTGACGGACTGAGAACTCGCCTCAGACACGACAGAGTAAAGTTTACCTCAGTTAACCTTTGTTTACCTCAGCTTTACCTCAGTTTCAGCTTCGTTTACCTCACTTTTACCTCAGAGATTTATGACACGTGATCAGACGGACCGTTTAATATCATAAACTACAAACCTGGAGCTGTTCGACACTTCAGCTTCCACAGTGAGTGAGTGAGTGAGTTACTAACTTGAGAGTTATGAACCGTGTGTGTGAGGAAGAGGAAGAGGAGCAGCTCACGGATCCACCGAGCGCTTGAACTCTTTCGCGTCACTCACCGGGTCTCGCGGTTGATTCGCACCGCGGCTCTTCCGGGCGGTTCGTCCGGTAATTCTCTCGGATAATCCTGGGAAACCCTCTTGCTCTTGTCGCTCGCGCCCTCCCCGTGCCGCTCCGCCGCCTCGCTGCCAGATTGTGCCGCTCGCTCGCGCGCATACACACACAACACACCGCGGCGTCACCGCACTGCGCATGCGCACTGGAGCTCACCGGGGACCATCATCACCGACATCACTATCGACGTCTTCCTCACACACACCCGGATACAGGTGACCCGCAGCTCAGGTGAACCATCATCATTATCTGATGATGATGATGATGAAGACTATTCTCCTGATCTTCATCATCTTCATCATCATCATCACAGCTCTTCAGCTCCACTCACTATTTTGCATTAAGTATCATGTGACTCCGTTACCCAACATGCATCATCATGAGCATCAGTCTGTGTGTGTGTGTGAGATTTGAGATAGAGCTGGTCATGTGATCAGTCCAGTGAAGCTGACCTCAGAGCTGGAATCACTCCACACACACACACACACACCACACACACACACACATACACGCACGCACACACACACAACCACACACACACTCAGGCACACACACACACTCACATACACACACTCACACACACATACATTCGCTCGCACACACACTCACACACAGACACACAGAGAGACACACACACACACACAGAGACACACATACACACACTTACGCACACACACACACATACACACACACACTCACACACAGACACAGAGAGACACACACACACACAGAGACACACATACACACGACACATACGCTCACACACACACACCACTCCGCACACACACACTCACACCACACACACACACACCACAACTCACACTCACACACACACACACACACACACACACTCACACACACACCACACACACTCAACTCACACACACACACGCACACTCACCACATTCACTACTCTCTCACACACACACATTCACCTCACACCACACACTCACCCAAGCACACAACACACTCACTAACTCACTCACACACTTCATTCCACACTAACTCACTCTCATACTCTCACACACACTAACTCACACACTCACTTGAGCACACACACACACTAACTCACTCTCATACACACACACATATCTGAGTGAATCACTTCTCAAACAAGAACAAATGTAGGGCGGGGCTTGATTTAGTCTGTGGGGAATTGATTGGACAGTTGTGGTTTGCTCTTGGTGGATCTCAAGTGAGTGACAGGTTGCCCCGCCCATCATCAGAGAAGAGATGAAGATATTCTGATTCAAGATTACAAGGAACATGAGTTTAACACAATCATGATGTGCACCGATAATCATTAAATAAACACTGTGATATTCCACGAAAACAAGAACTGTCAATTTTGATTTCATGGGGACTTTAAAAAGTTATTCCAAGAAATCTGTTTTTGTCTATAAAATGAAAGGCAGCGTTCTTAAATACTTTCATTTGTGTTTCACAGAAGAAAGAGAATCAAAGTTTTGAAGGTCATCGAGGAAATAGAGACAGATGATTTCTGTGAACGATTTTATCTGGATACTGTAAAATAATGTCACAACCATCCTTTACAGGCCTCGGAAACTAAAGCTCTGAAATACATGTTTCATACAAGTGAAATAAATCACACTGCATACTTAGTACACTTCTCCAATTTTATTTAAAAAAATGCTGATGATTTTGAAGCAGACACAAAGAAATAATATGAGAGTTTAAAAATACAGTTATTAGAAAGAGCGTCGAGTCGATCATTATCTACCCTACAGAAACAACAGTTCTCATAACCTTTATACAAACTGAGGCTATTCCAAATCAAACAATGACAGAGATTATAATATTGTTAAATGTGGTATATAAATATTCAAACTTTACAAAATTTAATAAATGTATTGTTAAAACTACAGAAGAAAGAGGTAAATACTTTTAAAAGAAAAGACTGTTTGTACAATAAAGATGAGACGTGCAGGTACAAAACAAAGTCTTCCGAGCTGAAAATGAGACTGAAGTCGAGGGTGTGTGTGTGTGTGTGTGTGTGTGTGTGTGTGTGTGTGTGTGTGTGTGTGTGTGTGATCATGTAAAATATGAAAGCATAGAAAAGTTCAGTAAGTGACCGCCGTTCACATCAAACACTCGATGAAAAGATTCTAAAGCAAACGATTCAGACTGAAGATCCTGAAAATAAACGCTGCCCTCTGCTGGACATTAATCCCGTCTAAAACACCAGGACATTTTCACCACAAAATAAGGAAAACATTTCTTCAAATTCTCATTTCTTGTCATGAAAGCGAGGACCGTTTAAAACGGGTTCAGATGTGACTGTAATCACATAATACTGTCAAGATTTATTTAAACCTGCGTTCCATGACGTATAAACAATCTAAATAAATGTCAAAATTAAGATTATAATGAGAATTTAGGGGTTAAACGTCATGGAAATAATGTCACAATACTTGCTTTTGAATATGAAATATGTTTTATTTTGTGGTGAATATGTTCTCAACAGGTTTATATGAATTTTATGTGACGGGCAGAATCAATCAGGTCGATCCTCGCACATGACAAACCGACATACGTGATCTGATGACGCCAGCTAAACGCTCTGCTGAATCAGGAACGTCACGTGACCGTGTCATTAAATCAAATACGAGTGTCCGGCGTCCATCTTCTCGATCGTCCCCAAAGACTCATAAACCGTGAGCCAAACTCAATAAGTTAAAATCTGAATAATACAGGATAGAGATCTGCAGGTCAAAGGCAGCTCGTCTCGTTCGTCCCCCGCCAGCGTGTGTGTGTGTGTGTGTGTGTTGTGTGTGTGTGTGTGAGTGTGTGTGTTTAAAGCAGGCTCGCCAGGCTTGTTGTGGGTCCGTTCTGAGCTTGAATCTGCACAGGAGGAGGGCCGTCCGTCCACTGAAACACACAAACACACGAACATTCAGAACAAAACCAATGTGCAAATGTAGATATTCCTCAAATTAAACATGAAAACTCAAGACGTGTCAGCTGACTCCTCTCAGTAATGATGCTGCGAACGACTGATGGAGAAACAAAGCTTTTCAAATGGTTCTCAAAATGATTCACTGTTTTGAATCGCTCTAAACGGCACTCGCTGGCGACTCCTGCTGGTCAGAACATTGGGAATGAAAACGTGCATAAAAACACCTACATCTACAAATGTTTTATTGAAAATGTAATAAATCTTTTATATGAAGTGCTAGTATAATACATGTTATTTTATTAAATTGTAGGGCTTGTTTTGTTTGTTTATGAAGTTTGATTAGGCTAATATGTGACACAGAATTAAAAAAAACAAACTTTTAAAATCACAATTACGAAAAATCAAGTTAAAATTGTAAGATTTAAACTCACAGTTCGGACTTTTTTGAGTTTATATCAATTCTGAGAAGCAAAGTTACAATTGTGACAAAAAGTCGCAATAAAATTTTCAGTTTTTTTATTCTGTGGCAGAAACGTACGGAAGTTGATTAGGGCCAAGCAATAATAAAAAAATTAAACCATCTCAAGATTAAAGTCATTATAATGCAAGATTAAACTCTGAAAAAAATCTGAAATACAATGTTAAGAAATAAAATCATTAAATTTTGAGAATGAAGTCATGTTTCGAAAAAAAGTGTCCTTAAATTGAGAAATAAGTCGAAATAAAATGTTAAAAATAAACATTAAATTTAAAAAAATAATCACGTTTCAAGAAAAAACAAAATTTTGAGAAAAAAAGTTGAAAAAATGTTGAGAATAAACTCATTAAATTGAGAATAAAGTTGTTGCTTTTTGAGAAAAACTCAGGAAAAAAAAAAAAAAAAAAAAAAAAAAAATCAGATTTTCCTCTAATTTTAAGGAGTTTTTTCTCGAAACGTGACATTCTCAAAATGTAATGATTTTATTCTCAACACTGTATTTCGACTTTTTTAATCTCAGATTATAATGACTTTAAACTTGAGATTTATTTAAATTTTTTTTATTATTGCTTGACCCTAATCCTCTTCCGTAGAAACTAGCTTCCATAACTCTTCCTTTTTATTATGCAAATGTGTGATCAGAAATACTGATCAGAGATCAGGTAAAAACTGATTAGACGTCTTACGTCTCATTTACTGAAATCACGTGACTTTTGCAGTTTGATGATTCTCAAATGATTCGAAGCTTCATGAAGTAGAGCAGTTAGTGATGGTGTGTGTGTGTGGTGTGTGTGTGTGGTGAAGGCTGCGTACACTGATGAGGTTGTGTTCGGGCAGGCTGCAGGCGGCGATGTGATCCTGCAGGAGCTGCTGGGAGAAGTTCTGGTGCATCTGTGCAGCCTCATGCGCGTCCATGGAGTTCCCACAGGCCTTGTTGAGATCTGGACAGAGAGACACAGTCTGAGCTCAGAGCCGTCGCGCTACACATACAGATGTCCAGAAGAGTTCCTGTGTGTGTGTTCGGTGAGACAGGAAGTCACTCACCCTTCAGCAGAGCCGAGGACCAGAGCTGCACGGACATGTCTGGGATCTTACTGGCCAACTGCATCGCTGGAACCACCATGTTGTTGCTCTCCTGAACACAAACAAATAAAATAAAACAAATGTTAATTGAAAAACCTAAAATTAGAAAACTAGAAATATTGCCTTAGCAAAAATCTGAAATAAGTTTAAAGTTGAAGCAATGAAATTATTTACTTGAAATAAATAAAAACTAAAACTAAGACAAATAAAAATAAATTAAACCTAAATAGCAATATTTAAAAAACAACAACAAAATAAACTAATAAAATAACAAGCACACAATTAAACAAAAATAAACAAACTAAAAATAATAATACTAAAATAAAAAGTAAACTAACTGCCTTTTGTAAACACCCACTGAAATATACACTGAAACATTATTATAAATCTAAAATTAGCTTCTATTAAGTTACATTATTTTTTTCCTACTCACTAATATACTTTTAAATGTATATTTATTTATGTTTGTATTTATTTTAATCAAATCAAATCTTAATCAATTTAATACATCAATAACATACTAATTTTATTTAATTTTAATCACATTTTTCAATTGTATTAAACTAATTTATTTAATTGTTTTAACCTCATTATTTATTATTACCATTTTTTATTATTATTATTATTATTATTTATTATTGTTATTATTACACAGTGTAATATAACAGTTTCTCCTGAATGAGGGGTGTGTGTGTTTGTGTGTGTGTGTGTGTGTGTGTGTGTGTGTTTTACCCTGTGGTTCCCCAGCACATAGAATATGTGTCCCAGCAGCACCAGAGAGCAGGCCGTCAGACGGTTCAGATCCTCAGCGTTAGACATCTTCAGCGTCTCACGCAGGAAGCGCCTACACACACACACACACACACACACAGAAGAGAGACGGTCAATCCTCAGCATCAGTGACAGACACACATCACTCACACACAGGAAGAGGAAACTCACTTGGCTTCATTGTAGCGTCCCTGGAAGAAGGAGAGCAGCCCGCGGATGTAGAAGGCCGCTGCGCGCAGACAGTGAGAGCTGGAAAAGAGTCCCGAAACATGCGTTCAAACTGTGGCTTCATTATAATAAACAGGAAAATAACAGAATAAATGATTCAAACTTCATCAAACATGAGACTGAAACATCAATTCAGTTCAGTTGAAGCTTCTAATCCAATCAGAATCAGTCCAGTCCAGTGAATCCTTTTTGTAATATCAGTTGCTGTTTTGAATTCAAGCGGTGTCTTTTCACATATTCACTCATTTGTTAGGAATCATCTGCTAAAATGACTCTACTTGAGTCTGATGAGTCTGTTTCTGATCAGTTTTACCTGACGGGGAAGTTGTGGTCCGGGTTTATCCGCTCTAATAGACTGTACAGCTGCACAAATGAAGGGACAAGAAGAAATCACGGTCATTAGTCAGTGATTATTATTGATAAATCAAAAATGAATTCCACGATTGACTGACCTCTTGATGTCTGTTGCCCTCTCTGATGTACACACTCGCCAGATTGGTCACAATGAACGTCCACAGCTCCTGATGCGTGGTGAGCTGCACACACACACACACACACACACACACACACCACACACACACACAGATGAATGATAAGATCAGCACTCTCATGTTTATCAGAACAGAGCGACAGTAGAGGCTTTACGGCTCTCACCCGCAGTGCTGTAGTGAACTGGGCCTCAGCGTTGTCCATGCAGTTCACAGAGATACAGTACAAACCCTGAAACACACCAACATCACATGATCAACACGACACGCAACACAGACCCTACTGAACAAACAGGACATATCAGCACAAAACTCTCATATTCTTCATAGAGCTGCACGATTAATCAATAAAACCCAACTCCTCTTCTCTGATGATGAGGGCGGGGCAACCTGTCACTCACGTGAGATCCACCAATAGCAAACCACAACCATCCAATCAATTCCCCACAGACAAAGTCAAGCCCCGCCCTACATTTGTTCTTGTTTGAGAAGCAGATATGTGACACAATAGAGAAGAAAAGATGACCGCAACTTTCATGCCGACTTTAATGGCTCCCTGCAGTTTTCCATCAAAATAAAAGTTTGGTGGTTTAATGTTTGAAAATTAAGAAATTAAGAAGCCCCTGTTGTATCAGTTTCCTTCATCTTTATTATTCTTCCTCCCGAATGGGAGTCAATGGCAGCCCTATTAACCCAACATGAGAAAATGATGAAATTTGGCACAATTGTAGAGATGGTAAAGAATAGTGATTTGACCATTTTTGGAGTCTCTAGGACCAACTCTATAGCGCCACCACCAGTTCAAAAATTGCATTCAGTTTTTTTGCTACTAATTTTGTCCATTTCTTACGAAAATTGACTGTGATGACCTTTGGACCAAGCTGCACAGAAATGACTGAGCATATTTTTTTATTCATCTTTGTTCAAAAGTTGTGATGTCGCAAATTTAACAAGGTTGACCCGAAATTGGCCAAACTTTGAGCAATCGAAACGAAAATTGGTAAGCTTCATCAGATCCATGATCTGAGGGTCCATGTCAAATTTGGGAACAGCGCCACCAACAGGTCATGAGATCTGAAAAATTGAAATTGATCTGAAAATTATGAAAATCATCTTGGGGGTCTATGGATTCCTTGTGTCATGCCAAATCCAGGGATACCGATTTTGCCAGGATTGGAACAACCATTGGACCGACATTTTGAATTTTGTCATAAATTTCATTATCTTTTAAACTATTTGACATATCAGCACAAAATTCGTTAATTATCATTATCATCAGCATGTCCTGAAGGTACCTGAGAAGTTTGAACAGCTCCACCTAGTGTTCCAGAGATTTAAGGATTTTTGCACAAACGTTTATAACTTTTGAAAACATTGTCTAAAATTTGTTTTCTCTGTCGTTTCGTTCGATTCTGGCTAATGCTTATTCTGATGATGTGTCATTTGCCATTTTCCTTAAATGTGCCTGTCCACCATATTGAAGTAAATGAAAAAATTTTTTTTTTCTACTCCTCCTACAAAATTGTCCAAAATCGCACAGAAATGACTGAACAGATATTTTTGATATTTGCTACCGTTCCCGAGACCATTTGTCTCCGAATGTGACCTTGCTTGTGTTTGTTGTCTTATGCTAGTCAGCTTAGCATGCTAATTGATTAGTCGTAAAAGTTGCTTCTGAAAAGGTCTTTCTGAGAATGATCTCATCTGAACTTATTAAATATAAATTGCAGTGCAATTTTTAATAAAAATTCTTCATTATGAGTTTATTTCTCACTTGAACTAATAAACTTCGGCATCTGGGTGAAAACACATCTTCACGTGACAAGATGAGTGACAGGCGCCTGACCCAGAGACTGTGGGTTTGTGTCCAGCATGGGACAACTTTATAAAATTGTGTATAAAAGTTGTGTAATTTAGATTCCTTTATTATCCTGATAAGTACTGTACTAGTCTTTCTTCCTCCAGGAATTTTTGTTCATTCTGTGTTCAATATCATCTAAACTTTTCATTTTGAGTACATTCTCATCTATACTTCTGTACTTAAACTTTTGATGTTTCTGCTCTTCCTGTTCGGGGATTCCCTTTAGGGGTTTGGCCCCTGTATCGCTACCTGCAGCTATATTATTAGTATTGTAATTTTATTATTGTGATGTAAAAAAAAAAATCTTAAGATGTTCATTTATTTTAATTCCATTATTTAGAAATGTTTATTTTTATTTAGTAATATTAGTAATAGTAATAATAATAATTTTAACCAGTTATAAAGATTTCGGCCAAATGTACCATCCCTAAATATAAGCACAGCAAATGGGAATTTTTTCCCCCCGATTTTTAAAATCACAATTGCAATTTTACCAAATCGTGCAGCCCTAATTCTTCATATAAATAAGTGTCTCTGCACAGTTAGTGTTTTCCTCACCAGCAGCGTGTGAAGCTGAGCGGCGTGATTGGAGAAGAGCCGTGGAGACTGCTGACACAGCTGACACACCTGAGAGATCTGTCAACACACACACACACACACACACGTGTTACACAGCACAAGTCATCAGGAACAACACACTACAGTGTCGATCACACACACACACACACACCTCCTGCAGCGCCGTGGCCTTGTGTCCCGTCACCAGACGACACATGATGATGTGCTCCAGCAGAATGACTTGAAATGACGACAGGATGGGGCTGCAGTCCAGCACTGGCAAACACACAGAAACATCAGTCATCACACATCAGCATCTGTGTGTGTCTGTGTGTGTTCAATCATGTGACCAGACTCACTCTTGAGCTTCTCTAACTGCATGAGGGCTTTATCAGTGTATTTCTGGGCCTTCTCCAGGTATCCAGCCTGCATTGAGTGCATGACCGTCACCTGAAACAATCACACACAGCCATCAAATCAGCGAAGGATAAAGCAGATGTCTAAATTCTCAGAGTCAGAGATGAAGATGTCACTCACGAGATAGACGAGGACACACATGTGCTCCTTGGGCAGCCAGTGGAAGAGGTCGGCCGAGTTACTGGGCAGGATTTCATCATCGTGGAGTGTGGAGATGGTCTGGATGCACTGCTGGAGCTGCTTCAGACACGGCTTTACGCTCTTCACCTGCACACAGCATCACAGCACACTCGGTTCAACAACACCGACAGCACTCACTGCCGTCTGCCGGCTCTAATGCAACCAAACATCAATCCTGCATGTTCGTGTGTCTCTGTGAGAATGGTGCAGACGCACGGTTTCATTTCCCACACACACTGAAGCATGCGTGACGCTCGCAGTGTTTTGAGTCACTTCATAAGCATTTTACCATTTCATTTGAGAAAAACTATCTTCATATCATAAACACACAGAAACTCAAAGGTCTTCACTGCAACCTGTCAAAATAAAAGTTCGGTTTAACTTGAAATTGTGACAGAAATATATTACTGTTGTACAGTAGAATTTAGTTATGTCTCAATTTAATAATAATATTAACACTAATAATAATAATAATAATAATTATAATAAATTATTTACTTTATTTAAGGAATAATCACAATTTTTTCGTCCATGTTTTAATTTTAACAGTAAAGCTCTGTTGTGCAGCACTTTGTTTGACAAAAATATTCAATTTCATAGGATTAAAAGATAAATTAATGTTTTATGCCTTCATTTGATTGCCAGAAAAATTAAAATACACAACACAGAATTTCTGAAAAAAATATAATAAATTGTTGTTTTTATGAATTCAATTAAATTAGACATGCTTTTTGATTATTAACATTTAATTAAACAATTAAAATGGAATCCAGACAACTTAAAACAGAATTTGGTAAAAAAATAAAAATAAAACCGATTTCATAGGGTGTTAAATATGTAATTTTTGTTAAACTTTTAATAAAGTTGTTGTTAAATTGTATAAGTTTTAGGATTTCAATTAATTGGACATGCTTTTTGATTACCAAAAATTTAATTTAAACATTAAAATGGAGTGCAAAAAAAAAAAAAAAAAAATTAAATCCAGAAAAATTCAAACATAAAAAATGGAATTTGGAAAAAACTTATTTCATAGGGCCCTAAAAATTTAATTAAATATATTTTTAATAAGTTGTTGTTAAATTCTATAAGTTTCATGATTTCAATTAATTACACATTTTTTTGATTACCAAAATTACCATAATTTAAACATTAAAATGGAGTCAAAAAATAAAACAGAATTTGGAAGAAAATAAAACGGATTTCATCGGGCCCTACATGAAAGTTCCCATTCAGTCTGACACATTCATCATTCTGCATCAGCATATTGTCAGACCTCTAGAGTTCACTGAGATTATTTTATACATTTAATGCTTGATTTTAAGGACATTTATTTACTTTTGTACAGGAAACTGCACTTGATGACCAGCTGCTATAAAGCTTCAGAACTTGTTTGTAGGTTCAAACAGACCCATTTTATCAGCTTCTGTTCGCTCAGGCACAGAATCAGTGCATTTGTCAGTGAAATACAGCTCAAAATCAATTCTGTTTGTGTCAGAGAGAAATGTTTGAGCTGTGAACGTTGGTGGGAATGACACTCACCTGTCCGGCATCCAGGTAATGCGTCACCTGCAGCACCAGGAAGAAAACACGCAGGGACTCCTTCTGGATGGGGTTTCCCTGCCAGGTTTCCACGATCTGCCCGCACAGCGTCAGGAGCGGATGAACCTCCTGCAGCTTACGCTCCATCAACAGCAACTACAAACACAGAGAGTGATTCAGCAGCGCTTTCACACAGGTCACATGACCAGAAAAGCCATTCAAGCCAGTATTTGCTGATGTACTGTAGAGCGAGTGAACACTGATACTCACCATGCCTTTGCTCAGCAGGAAGAGCGCTCTGTCAAAACAAAGTTTAATCAGTTACATGTCGCTGAAATTAAACGTCCATGTCTCAAATGCATGTGATGTTCTGAAAGTCACCTGGTGTATTCAGATCCCACGACTCTGGCATATTCAGCACCGACTCCCAGCAGATCGCAGGCCGACACCAGATCCTTCTCTAGCGTGTGAAGTTGCTGTAGAGAAACAAACACCCTCGAGCTGTTAGAATGACGTCGCTCACGTTTAACCAAGAAAGACTGGCTTGTTTGAGATTCATCAGCGCACATCTTTACAACTTTCATCAGACTTGCATCAGGGGTGCTGAAATTATTTGTTTCTATGATGCGGACGATTCTACATCAGTGTAGTAAGAGAGCATAATCGATTATAACCTGCTGACGTCATTCGTCACATACACGCTTCTCACGCTAGCGTAAAAGAGGCGAAAACAAACAAAAGTGAGTAATAAAAAATGTGTGTGTGTGTGTGAGAGAGAGTGTGTATGTGAGTGTGTGTGCGAGAGAGTGTGTGCGGTAGCAAGTGTGTGAGAGAGCAGGTGCATGTGTATGTGTGCGTGTGTGAGAGCACGAGTGTGAGTGTGTGTGAGAGAGAGCGTACATGCGAGACATGCGAGTGTGTGTGAGAGCGCGTACATGCGAGTGTGTGAGAGAGCGTGTATATGTGCGAGTGAGTGCATGCACGTGAGTGTGTATGTGCGTGTGAGAGCTTGAGTGTGTATGAGAGAGCATGTGTGCAAATGTGTGAGAGCGTGTGTGAGTGTGTATGTGCGTGTGTGTGTGAGAGCGTGAGCGAGCATGTGAGAGCTTGCGTGTGTGTGTGTGTGTGCGCGAGTGTGTGTGAGAGCGTGAGAGAGCGTGTGAGAGAGTGAGTGTATGTGTGCAAGTGTGTGTGAGAGAGTGTGTGAGTGTGTGAGAGCGTGTGTGTGTGCGAGTGCGTGTGTGTGAGAGCATGTATGTGCGCGAGTGTGTGAGTGCTTGAATGTGTGTGAGAGCGTGCGTGCGAGTGTGTGTGTGTGAATGAGAGCGTGTATGTGTGCGAGTGTGTGTGCGCGTATGCGAATGTGAGAGCATGCGTGCGAGTGTGTGTGAGAGCATGTGTGGGAATGTGTGAGAGCGTGAGTGTGTGAGAGTGCGTATGTGTGCGAATGTGCGCGAGTGTGAGTGTGTTAGAGAGCGTGAGAGCTTGAGTGTGTGTGTGAGCGCGTGCGTATGTGAGCGCATGCGTATGTGCGCGAGTGTGTGAGAGAGCATGTATGTGTGTGAGAGTGAGTGTGTGTGAGTGAGAGAGCATGTGTGAGTGAGAGAGCATGTGTATGTGTGCATGTGTGTGTTTGAGTGCGTGCGTGCACGAGTGTATGTGAGTGAGTGTGTGAGAGCATGTATGTGCACGAGTGTGTGTGAGCGTGAGAGCTTGAGCGTGTGTGAGAGCATGTGTGTGTGTGTGGTGTGTGTGAGAGCGTGCGTGCGAGTGTGTGCATGAGAGCGTGTATGTGTGCGAGTGCGTGTATGTGCGCGAGTGTGTGTGTGAGTGCGTGCGTCCGAGTGTGTGTGAGAGAGCGTGAGAGAGCGAGTGTGTGTGTGTGAGTGAGAGAGCATGTGTATGTGTGCATGTGTGTGTGAGTGAGTGTGTGAGTGAGTGTGAGAGTGTGAGAGAGCATGTGTGTGCAAGTGTGTGAGTGTGTGTGAGTGAGTGTGTGAGAGAGTGTGTGCGTGCACGAGTGTGTGTGAGAGTGAGTGTGTGAGAGCATGTATGTGCAAGAGTGTGTGTGAGAGCATGTATGTGTGTGAGTGTGTGTGAGAGCGTGCGTGTGAGAAAGTGTGTGAGTGTGTGCATGAGAGCGTGTATGTGTGCGAGTGTGTGTGAGCGCGTGCGTGCGAGTGTGTGCATGAGAGCAGGTGTGCGTGTGTGTGAGAGAGCGTGTGAGAGCTTGAGAGTGTGTGTGTGTGTGTGTGTGAGAGAGCGTGCATATGAGTGCGTGCGACCGTGCGTGCGTGAGTGAGTGTGTGTGTGGAAGTGTGAGTGTGTGATCGTTATTGAAACTCAAGTATACTCAACAGTTTCATGCTCTTTTAGTATTCACTAGTGTTTATTAGCTCTGAATGCTCCGGTCATCTGCTCGTCTTGATGTTTGATTAATTCAGGAAGTGTTCTTTCTTGGAGCAGATAAAATAAAAGGGAGTTCATATATCTGACATTCATTGAAGAAAATGTAGCCATGTGCAGTAATACTGAAAACTGAGGATGAATGCATTGTGGAATAGAACTGAATCATGAAACCAGTGACTTTCATCAAGTCCCATCATCACACAAGTGTTTCAGGTGGGCTGTAATGAAGGGTTTGACGTACCGCCAGCTGAAACAGCAGTCTGCAGTGCCAGTACGGCGTCTGCTGCGAGATCTGGATGGCCTTCCGTAACAGCGGCTTCGCAGAATCAACCAAGTTCTAGAAAAAAGAAGAGCAAAAAGTCATTTTTGACATGTTAGTGCATTACACATCAATGTTCATGTGTTAAATCACTCTTGATGTATGATCTGTAGAGGATTCACGTACAGGACGCCATGAATTAACATGGAGCGATCTGAATAGAGCTTTTCACAATACATAGCTTTACAGAAAATGCTTGTTTGTGAACTCAGTCTCACCTGCTGGCAGTAAAGCTCTGACAGGAGACTCGCCGCCTCGAATTTAACATCCTCAAACTGCGCTACCTGCACACCTGTGCTAAGGAAAACTCCAATAAAACATTTATCATGTGCTGGAGATCAGCCAAAACTCAAACATCACAATCTCAACACAATTCAAGTTTGACATTTACTTCATAATGTGGTAAAGGATACTTGCTGTGAGATAAACCACTGAAAGAGAGACAGAAAGAGACATTAAACCATCACAGGGAAATCATAAATCACATTTATAAGTGTCAACAGCAGCGAATCGAACATAAACACACAGGAAAGAAGAAAAACACTAGAGCTTCTTTCAAAAGACTCACATTATATATGATTCATAACAATAAGCTGTTAAAATCAATAGCACTTGAACGAATTCCATCATCACTGAATCTGTTAGAGTGAATTAACAACTACAACCACACCAATAATAATAATAATATTATGCCCGGGACTGCGGCCTTGTCGCTCGGCTGACGCCTCGGGCTTTCCTGCGCTCTCTCACCGCTTTCTCGAGGTGCGTGCGGGCCAGCTCACTGTTCTTCGTGTGGTGGTAGAGCACCGAGCCCAGCTGCAAATGCGTCCGGGCCTCCACTCTCTGCGGAGGCTTAAACTGGAATACGGCCTGCAGGCAGTGCACACACAGGCGGATTTTGGGAGGACTGGAGGTTCGAAAATGTTCGGCGAAACCGAGAAGAGCCAGATACCAGGAATCCGGGGCCTCTGCGCCTGCCGCCGCCATCATCACCACAACAACAACAACACGAGAGCTCAGGGAAACCTCGCGAGAGCGCAAACCGCGGCGAGAGTTCAACGGCCCTACCCTGAGAGCTTGGCTGAATCTCGCGAGAGGAGCAGATGGAGGGACACGCAGGGTTTGACAAGAAAAATAAAACGAACTAAAATAAAAATTACAACAATTTATGGAAGCCTGTTTCGTCACATAAGAAAAATCATAATTTATGGCATACAACGTCGAAGTTAATTATGACAAAAAGTAGAAACTATGACGTAAAAAGTCGAAATTATGAAACAAAAAGTCATATTTATGACTCAGTATAAAATAATTTCTACATTAATCTCCTAATTATAATTTAGTATGTAATAATTTCGACTTTTTACCACATAATATCATCTTTTTATATTAAAAAATTATTTTATTTTGTAATAATTAAGATTTGCTAAAGCATGATTCTTTTGGTGGCGAAAATGTGTTTCCACATCAACCATATCACAATGTGTAAAAATAAATATATCAACTAATTTAATCATACTTTAGTAAATCTTAATTATTACAAAATAAAATCATTTTTTATATAAAAGTTGATATTATGAGGTAAAAAGTAGAAATTATGACATGCCAAGTCAAAATTATAACATTAAAAAGTCGAAATGACATAAAAAAGTCATACTTATGACTCAGTATATCACAATTTCTACATTAATCTCATAATTATAACTTAAGTATGTAATAATTTCGTCTTTTTACCACATTATATCTTTATTATATATAAAAAAAAAAATATTGTTATAATTAAGATTTACTAAAGCATGCTTTTTATGTGGCAAAAATGTGCTTCCATATCAAACATATAATAAATACTGTATATCAACTCGAAATTATGACATAAAGTTATGTCATAACTTAGTATGACTTACTAAATCTTATATTAAGATTTAGTAAAGCATGATTCTTTTTATGTGATGAAAATGTGCTTCCATATCAAACATATACAAATATATCAACTCATTTAAAACGTCGAAATTATGACATAAGTCATACTTGACTCAGTATATCATGATTTCTACATTAATCATAATTATAACAGTATGCAATAATTTCTATTTATCTCATATCAACTTTTTTTAATAAAATTTTATTTGTCATAATTAAGATTACTAAAGCATGATTCTTTTTATGTGATGAAAATGTGCTTCCATATCAAACATATAATAAATACTGTATATCAACTCGAAATTATGACATAAGTCATATTTATGACTCAGTATATCATGATTTCTACATTAATCTCATAATTATAACTTAGTATGTAATAAAATAAATATTTCACCTCATATCAAATTTTTATATAAAAATTATTTTTTTTTATTTACTAAAGCATGATTCTTTTTGTGACAAAAATGTGCTCTATATCACAATGTATACAAATAATATATCAACTCATTTAAAAAGTCGAAATTATGACAAAAAAAGTCATACTTGTGACTCAGAATTTCATAATTTCTACATTAATCTCATAATTATAATTAGCATGTAATAATTAACTTTTACCTCATAATATCAACTTTTTATAATAAAAAAGATTGTCAATTAAGATTTACTAAAGCATGATTCTTTTATGACAAAAACATGCTTCCATCACAACGTATACAAATTATCAACTCATTTTCCTTTTTTTTAAAAGCTAAATTCTACAATATAATGCTACCTTATGAGAACTCTACATTTAATTTGCTTTACGTCCATTTAATCTTCTCTAGAAATAAACATTTAAATCATTACTTATTAAAATAATCAAGAAAGGAAATGTGTCTCTTCTAGAAGGTTTATAAACAAAACTCTGATTCTAATTCTCATTTTTACTCCATGGAATATTTGAACAATGTAAAATGTACTAGTGAAAGTATAAAGATGATTGAAACTGAATTAAATGAATCATATATCATTAGTTCATAGAAAACAACAAGAAGACTGAAGGAAGAGGGTTATATTCGCTCAGCTGGAGCACAAACACACACAGAGAGAGTTTGAGGACCACAGACGTTTAATAGATCTCAATGACAGACGTGGAGTTTAATCTGAGGATTGGAACAAGCCTAAAATCACTCACTTTGTGCAGGTTTGATTCGTAATATCTGTGCTCATCAATGGGTAAAACTGACATAAAATCCAGGAGCTATAATATTACACAGCTGACTATATCATGGGGTTTTTACAGTTCTCAATAAATGTAACATAATAAATCAAAACATCTTGAACAGAAACAGAAACACTTGAAGGGCTCGAGTCTGTGAGTGGATCACGTGATCCGCGGGGGAAAAACTCTATTCTCTGAAATAATTCATCCTGATATGAGGGAGAAAAACACAAACAGAGAGAGAGAGAGAGAGGTGATGGTGATGCTGCTGCGTTCAGTAGTACGGCCTCCTGGGATTGTTCTGCGCAGGAACAGAAGAGACGGGTTAGCAAACGAATAACACACATTAGAAGCTTCTCTATAGCTGATCATGTGATCGAGGGTGGTTTGGTGCGTTTGACATCAGCATTGGGTTTGTTTGGTTGCTACTCACATTTATTATACAAATTAATTTTTTTATATCAAAAAAAGTTGAAATTTCGATTCACGGCCTCTAAGGGGCGCCAAAACATTCAAAAAGTGGGTGGAGACACTTTTACTAAAATGTCTATAACTCGTGAACGAAATGAGATATTTTCACCAAAATTGGCACATCTGTGTAAGAGCTCATTCTGTGGTCGTGTGAAAAAGGATGCGGCGACTGGCCACTTGGTGGCGCTATAACAGGAAAAAAACTTGGAAAATGGCTATAACTTCTTCACTGTTATTCCGATTGACTTGAAAATTGGCATGCAGTGTCTTTGTCTGAGGTGTCATTACTGTCTATGAGGACATTGGCGTATCTCAAAAAATGTCCGCCATCGGCCAATGAAGTTTGAGCAGCTATCAGACAAGGGTATTTTGTTTTTTTTGAAAAAACTACTTTTGGTCCTAGGTTTTTGACCCAATCAGAACCAAACTAGTGCAGCGAGATTCTCTGGAGTCTGATTGTCAACAACTATCAAAAAAAAGCTGAAATTTCGATTCACGGTCTCTAAGTGGCACCAAAACGTTTGAAAAGTGGGCGGAGCCACTTTTACTAAAATGGCTATAACTCGTGAACGGAATGAGATATTTTCACCAAAATTGGCACATCTGTGTAAGAGCTCATTCTGTGGTCGTGTGAAAAAGGATGCGGCGACTGGCCACTTGGTGGCGCTATAACCGGAAAAAAAAAAAACATAAAAATGGCTCTCATTTCTTCAGTGTTAGTCTGATTACCTTGAAAATTGGCATGCAGTGTCTTTGTCCAAGGCGACATAATTGTCTTTGAGGACACTGAGGTATCTCAACATGTCCGCCATCAGCCAATGAAATTTGAGCAGCTTTCAGACAAGGGTATTTTGGTTTTTTGAAAAACCTACTTTTGGTCCTAGGTTTTTGACCCAATCAGAACCAAACTAGTGCAGCGAGATTCTCTGGAGTCTAATTGTCAATAACTATAAAAAAAAAAAGTTGAAATTCCGATTCATGGTCTCTAAGGGGCGCCAAAACGTTCGAAAAGTGGGCGGAGCCACTTTTACTAAAATGGCTATAACTCGTGAACGGAATGAGATATTTTCACCAAATTTGGCACACCTATGTAAGAGCTGATTCTGTGGTTGTGTGAAAAAGGACGTGCCAACTGGCCACTTGGTGGCACTATAACAGGGAAAAAAACATAAAAATGGCTATCAGTTCTTCACTGTTAGTCCGACTGACTTGAAAATTGGCATGCAGTGTCTTTGTCCAAGGTGTCATGATTGTCTATGAGGACAATGGCGTATCTCAAAAAACATGGCCGCTATCGGTGTAAAGGTTTGTGTATCGTGCGATTTTTCGCACACGCCCACGACATTTGTATCGCATGGTTGAACTCCTCATTCTGAACAACTTTGCCTCTAGGACCGCAGCTGCCCATCGAATTGTTCGTTAAATATTGGAGATTGTTTCAAAAACCAACTTTGGAGAACTAGTCCTATGTTTTTTGGCTCAACCTCAATAACTGTTAAAAAGCTTTAATAACTACATATTTCCTATGGTAAACTGACTGTATTTGCTGTAAATGGTCTTTTCCATCTTTAATTGAGACTTTAATTACAGGCTTGCTAAATAAAATATTATACCTTTTTACGCATGTGCTTAAAGGCCTGAACCCCGAATATTGCTGCTCGCAGCTATATTTAATATTTTTTATTGGGTTGTGGAAACGAGCTTCCATAGTGCTGTGATGATGATCAGGCACTGAAGAGACTCACCAGAGGGTTCGGTCTGAAGCGATACGCCAGCATCATTCTCTTACGGAAAGCATCATACTCATCGTCACTCTTGCTGAGTTCAGCGGGTCGGTCCACACCGAACCCTGCGCCGTCCACCGCTGTGGAGCCTCTGCACACACACACACACACACACACACACACACACACACACAAATCATCAGCACTGCATTTCTTTGTCATCCAGATCTGTGTCAGGTGATCCAAGCAGCAAATACAAGTGTAAACGTGTATGTGAGATGCATGTGTTTGTTGTTTGTGTGTGTGTGCGCATGAGTGTGTGTTCACCTGTTGACGGGGTTTTTGATGCCCTGACCATCAGACCCCAGACCATCGCCTTCTTTCCAGCCCATTTTCATCAGCATCTGGAAGCCGATGTTCTCCACCGTCAGCTTGAACTCCTTGTACTCGGAGTAATCCGGGTCTCTGCCCTCCTGCGCATCACAAACAGGAAACAGACACACATCACACCAGAACTGCTTCCTGTGTCATTCTGAGACACATTTACATGTTACAGAATCTTATTACTGTGAAGCTGCTTTGAAACAATCTGAATATAACAGAAATAAAGCTGACATGACGTGACCGCTCTCACCTTCAGAGCTTTGAACGTCTCCATGAACTTCTCCAGCTCATCAGGTGGCAGGAAGTCACCAATGAAATGCTTCCCTTTGCCCATCTCAGTCAGCTGCTCCGCCCACTCTGTGAGAAACACACATCACGCGCGTCACATTTACAGACCTCACAAACGCTCTTAAATCACAGGTGTCCTGTGGTGACCTCTGACCTCTGGTCTTCTCCATCTCCATCTGTCGGAGTCGATGTTCCCAGGTTCCGGCCTCGGGATCCAGCTCTTCGTCGCTGTCGTACTCGTGCTGGTGGTTCCTGATGGCTTTCTCCCACATCAGCTGCATGTCCTGCATCGCCCGCTTGTGCTTCATGATCATGTCGTACATCTCCTGCATCTGATAAACACACACACACACACACACACACGGTCATTTATACATTCAAATATTTTTATGGCATGTGGGGTTTATAGGTAATGACTGTGTGAGTGTTCATACTTCCTGTTGTTCTTTGAGTTGTTTCTTCTGGTCGTCTGACAGCTCCGTCACGCCCACCAGACCCACCGGCTTCCCCTTCTTATATCCCAGACTGCTCAGCTCCTGATCTACACACACACACACACACACACACACACACACACACACACACACAACACACACCAGAAGAAAAGTCATCAAATATGTATCAATATGTGTGTGTGTGTGTGTGTGTGTTTGATAGGGATGGAAGGAAAATTCAAATTAGACCAATCTACCTGCTCATAATTACATAAAAAGGTAGATTGGTCTAAATTAAATCAAAGTGTTCAGACTAGCTCTAAATACAGACTGCTGTTTATGCAACTGCCCCCTTTAAAAAAAAGGTATGACCTTAAAAAAATTTTAGATGACTGAGCAAACACTGAAAATGAGCTGGTTCAGTGACTTGGCATAATACTAGAAAAATTATTATGATAATCATATATTTTATACGCAAACTTGCTTCACTAAAATAAGCACAATTCCCTAGTATTTTCAGAGTCAGAGTTGGAAATGTCTTGAAAAAAAGTATTTTTCCACAAATTTTGTATGTATGCAAATTGTATAATATCCAAGATACACATTTCTAGTAATTGTACAGTTAATTCTCAAATTGTATTTTTAGAAAGTTTTGGAATATTTTTTTTCTCCTCAAATCTGTCACTACCGAAACACAGTAATAAATAATTTAATAAGAAGGGTCACATTGACCTATTAAGATTTTGTTTACATCTACCTTGTAAATATATATTTTTTACTATTTAAAAAAAAAAAAATTTCACAGGTAAATCAATAACAATTACAATTTTAACAATATTTCAAGTGTGATTTATGAGATTTGTTGTATTTTGAATTCAATCTTTCTTTGTAAAAGTCATAAAGTTTATCAAACTGATTTCAAAGTGAAGGATTCATTAGTTTGAATAAACATTGAACCAAACACTATAATAACATCTTAGTTGATCATTCAATATACTTTATTTTCGACAAAACATCTCGTTTCGGTCGTGACAGTAATGAGTTTGTAGTGACCAATCAACTCGCATACTAAAACATTAAAACACGAATTATTTGCATAACTGTGCTAAAATTGTGTTTATTTCCCCCAAATAAATGATTATGTTCCCTTTTGTCACTACCGAAACAATAATGTCACTACCGAAACTTCACCACATGTTTCGGTAATGACAATTTTCGACACTTTTGAGCCGCTCAAAGATGATGATCAGCACATGGTTATCTATCACAGTTCTGAACAGATGAACACACATAAAAACTACATTTTATGGAATAACAACCAAAAAAGTTTGCTTAATTGCAGGAAAAGGTTTGTTAGTGACGTTCATTAAAGCTCCACACAGATTTTCAGACTTTTGAACACATTTAACTCAGAATGATGATCTATCTGCTGTGAAAGAGAGGCTGTGAGAGGAATATTCCTGATCAGAAATGTAGAAGTGTTAAATCAATCAGATCAATGACTCAAACACACACTGTTCCGGTAGTGACATGAACATGCAGGACACATTTTTTTACATAAAGATTCATGATTTAAAATTAAAATATAAGATAAATATTTTTTTAACTTCACTTTAAAAAAATAAAAATAAAAATATATTTAAAAAAAAAAAAAACAACAGAAAAAAATGTAATTATTTCAATATCATTTTTACAAGTTGTTATTTAGGGGTTAGGGTTTGAAACAGCCACCTCCCAACTGAAAGTACCCAATAAATGATGATTTATATATATATATATATATATATATATAATATATATCAGTAAGCTTTTATTAATATATATATATATATATATATACTATATATATATATATATATATATATATACACATACATACAGCTATGGAAAAAATTAAGAGACCACTTAACATTGATTTCTGAACTTGGAGTGATCTCTTAAATTTTTTCCATAGCTATATATATATATATATATATATATATATATATTTTTCTGGAATCAGTTTGAATCATAAGGACTGTGAGAGTACCAGACAGTGCAGGAGTGCTGGATTCGGCCGCAGCGATCGGAGGGCTGATGACGCTCGGCGAGGGCAGCTGGACTTTATCATCTTCAGCTCCCCACCTGCTCTTCCTCTTCCTCTTGGCTGCGGTGGGCGTTTGTTCGGGCGTGACGGGCTGAACAGACGTCTGCGACTCACAGCCGCTTCTGGCCTGACGAAACTCGTCCACTTTGGCCTTATAGAAGCGATGAGCAGCGCTCTGATACTCGTACAGGAAACTGACAGAGAGCAAAAATATAATCTTTTATGCTTTCACTATTTCTCAATCCTGTTCAAGTCTGTGCTGTTCTAAACGATGTTTGAATCTTTGCATCGATTGCCTCCTTAAGAAGAATCAACACTGAACTGAATCAAGTACCTGAATGCAGGATTGTCTCGGTTGTGCTGAGCAGCCATGATCTCCACCTCCGGGCCGCCGTCCGCCACGAAGCGCGCCAGTTTCTCCGCCACCTTCCTGGTGCTTTCGTCCACTGAGGAGGAGACTTAAAGCAGCCTATCAGAACCGGCAGCAACTCAAACTAAACAAGCTCCATTATGAGTGAGTGTACTGCAGCCAGAGGGAGAGCTGGGATTGGGTTGGGGAAGAGGACAGTGACGTCTGCTGCCACACATTCACACTCATCACTTCACACTCATGTTACGCCACCGATCGCAACAGACGGAGGCTCCGGTCGGACGCGTCTGCTCTAGTGCACACTACACGACTGAGACACGGAGCGTGTGTGAGTGTGAGATTGTGCGAGTGAGTGTGTGTGTCCGAGCGTTATTGTGATTTACAGTTTCACTCGGATATACGTCACAATAGGGAAGAAAAGACGAGCACAACTTCCCTTTTATGACGACTTTAACCCTTATAGGGTCTTTTTAGACCTCAAACGACGTTTGCTAAAATAAAAAAAAAATGTTCTCTTTGTCCAAATGACATGAAACTTTGTACAGTTGTTCACACTTTCTAGATCTACAACTAAAAAACAAATTGGAGAGATATCTTGTTTTTATGTTAGTGTAGAAAAAAAAAAGGTCACACTCAGGGTCTCTCCAGAGACTCCAGGCAACAAAATGTAATTTTGTAACAAAATAATTGTTTTTCTAAAAAACAAATGTAATTTTACTCTGTTTATTAATGTTTTTACTTTACATTTGTGCAGTTTTTGGAGGATTTATCATATCTTTCAAATTTATATAAATAAATAAATGCATATTTTTAAAATAGGTTTTTATACAGAAACAGCTTTTTATGTAAAATTGACTTTATAAAAGACCCACATTTCTAACTTTCATTAACATGGATAATTTGACATGGTTTAGTGTGAGATTTTTGCCCATCTTTTGGAAAATGCAGTTTTAAAAGAGTTAAAATATGATAATTATATCCAGTAGATGGCAGCAGAGCTCCACTATTTGCTGTTTGACTGACTGAAAGACATCTTTTCACAAGTATTTCAGTTGGATTCATATCTAAAATTATGAAATCACAATTATAACAATAAAAATTACTTTTTGCCAAAGTTTAGCATTTTTTTGTACTGAAAAAAAAAAAACATTTTTCAATAATGTTGATTTTGAGGATGAATTTTGTCCATTTTCTAAGCAGGGTGTCATTATAATGTAACAATATTGAAAAACTGATTTTTTTCAGTACAAAAAAATGCTAAACTTTGACAAAAAGTAGCTTTTATTGTTATAATTGTGATTTCATAATATTTAGATATGAATCCAGCTGAAAATACTTGTGAAAAGATGTCTTTCAGTCAGTCAAACAGCAAATAGTGGAGCTCTGCTGCCATCTACTGGATAAAGTGATCTTTTTTTACTTTTAAAACTGCATTTTCCAAAAGATGGGCAAAAATCTCACACTAAACCATGTCAAATTATCCATGTTATCCCCATGAATGAAAGTTAGAAATGTGGGTCTTTTATAAAGTGAATTTAACATAAAAAGCTGTTTTTGTATAAAAACCTATTTAAAAAAATATTTTTTAATTTATTTATATAAATTGAAAAAATATGATAAATCCTCCAAAAACTGCACAAATGTGGAGTAAAACATTAATAAACAGAGTAAAATTACATTTGTTTAAAAAAAAAAAACATTTTGTTACAAAATTACATTTTGTTGCCTGGAGACCCCAAAGACCCTGAGTGTACACCCCAAACGAAGACCGCACAAGGATTAAGATCGCTCTCCTCTCGACTAAAGCTACAATCCTCAAACTCAAGCTATTTAATAAATGTGTCCTGTAGTGTGCACATTCAGAGCGAAACGAACATCACGCATCAGTTCTGCTCATGTAAAGAGTCCTAAACAGTGTCTATTTGATGTGTGAATGTATGCGAGTTCTCTCTCTGTCTCTCCACAAACATTCAGTCGAGTTGTGTGTTTGTTCAGATGTGGTTTCTGCTCACCATCAGACTGAGCGGACGTGTCTCTTCTGATTTCAGCCACTTTCCTCCTGTAGTACAGATAGTCCTTACTGTTCTTCTCAAACAAGAACCTGCACAACAGAGTCAGAGCTGAACCATCCGGACTGGATTCATTTAATAACTGAAGAAATTTACACAGTTTTTGAACTGAAATGATCTGAATAATGTCTTCCGTAGAGCTGCTGAATCTGAATGTGTCTCATATCTAAATGAAGTTTGCATCATTGATTCTGTTGTTTTTCCTGTTTGATGCTGCTTTGATCTGTACTGAATAAAGCGCTACAGAAACTCGTAATCAAAAGGTTGCGGTTTCAAACCCTCAAAGCAGCGCAACTATAACTGAGCAAGTAACGGAAGTGAAACTCACGAGAAGACGGGATCGTCTCTGTAGTCCTCCATGGCCTTCTTCTCCAACTCGGCACCGCCTTCCGCCACAAACATGGCCATCTTGTCGATGATGAGCCGCAGGTCTCCGTCCTCTGGGGGGGAAACTTTAAGCAGGCTATGAGAACGCCGGCATAACGCAAACACTGAACACAGCTCACATCAGCACACGCATGTCTGTCCCGTACAGCTGATCATCTGACAGTCAACGTCCAACAAAGACAAATAAAGCATCACACGTCGACACTGATTCATTTAGCACTCGTTCATTCAATGCAGCTCATCCTAAGCTTCATTCGTCTTCTGAGGTCACATGATGCAGACCCATATTTAGTCTTTATGCACAGATGAAATCTCGTTAACGAATCATAACAGGTTAGATGTGTAATGTACATGCAGAGATGAACTGTTCACAATAAGAGGTCTATTAGGGCTGGGTAAAAAAATATTGATTTCTCGATTTTAATCGATTCTCATTTTAATGAACCAATATCGATTCTTAAATCCCAAGAATTGATTAGTCTAGTCTGTTTTCAGTTGATGAATGAGCAGAATATGTAGCTGATATACTGTAACTGATCAAAAATAATCAATATCAAATTGAAAACGTAATTGAATCGAATGCATGTGAATAGTAATCGAATCGAATCGTAAAAATTGTGTCAATACCCAGCCCTAATGTCTATAACATGAATTTGGAAAATAGAGAACTTTAAATCAAACCAAACCGTTTTGGTTCCCATTGACTTCCATTATATGCACAAAAAATACAAAGGAAGTCAATTTTCTCTCGATTAAGTGACTGTTGGGCGAACTAGTCCTTTAGTTCGTCTGTGGTGTTAAATGAACCAGCTCTTGACGAGGGAGAACGCTGGTGTAGAAACAGTCAACAGCCTTTAGATGAAAGTTCACCGGTCAGAACCAGACTGAGATGAAGTGTGATACCTTTGACCTCCAGAAAGTGCGCATCATCCTCCTCCTCGTCTTCATCGTCGGGGGAGCTGAACACACTGGGTCGGGCGGCGAGGAGCGCCGACTTCTTGGACTGCGAGTAGTTCTTGAACTGATTGATCATGCTGCTGACGCCCAGACCCGGCCGCTTCCCGATGAGAATGCTCTTCTTCTGCGCTTGTGTTCCGGCTGCTGATTGGTTCTGAGTGCAGGGGGCGGGGCCGAGGGATCCTAGAGGTCATGACATCAGCACAGGCAACATTACAATAACTAAATGATACTAAATATATAGGCTACAGCAGATATATTGGTTTTGTCTAATATATTGTATGCTTAAGAAAAAAATGGAGAATTCTCTGAATTTGATTACACCAAGTTAATCTGTAACTAATTCTTCAATAAAACGCATTTAGAAAAAAAGCAGTTGTCATGAATAGATATAAAAAGCTTCATAAACAGTCTTTTCAACCACACAGTATCATTATTTTTATCTTACAATAATTCAAATGATTACAGAAGTACTGAAACGAAAGTTTATAGTTTATATAAACACTGATGTCTACGGTTGTGAATCACCTTTTGAAAGTAGTGACGCTTCAAATAACGACTGTATCGATTACATTGTTACACCAGTAGGTGGCGACAAGTGACTGTTAAAAAATGTATTTGTCATTGAATCGATTCGTTCAAAAACGCTGATCCATCCAGTAATGAAACAAGTGAAGTATTTATGAGTGAGTCATTGAATCATTCACTAAAGAGATTCTTTCAAAAACGCTGATTCATCCTGTAATGAAACAAGTGAAGTCTTCATGAGCGAGTCATTGAATCATTCATTCAAGAGATTCTTTCAAAAACGCTGATTCATCTAGTAATGAAACAAGTGAAATCTTAATGAGCGAGTCATTGAATCATTAATTCAAGAGATTTGTTCATAAAGCTGATTCATCCAGTAATAAAAGGTGAAGTCTTTGATTGAGTCATGAATCATTCATTCAAGAGATTCATTCAAAACCACTGATTCATCTAGTAATGAAACAAGTGAAGTATTTATGAGTGAGTCATTGAATCATTCATTCAAGAGATTCATTCAAAAACGCTGATTCATCCAGTAAAGAAACAGGTTAAGTATTTATGAGTGAGTCACTGAATCATTCACTAAAGAGATTCATTCAAAAATGCTGATTCATCTAGTAAAGAAACAAGTGAGTATTATGAGTGAGTCATTGAATCATTCATTCAAAAACGCTGATCATCCAGTAAAGAACAGGTTAAGTATTTATGAGTGGTCACTGAATCATTCACTAAAGAGATTCATTCAACAATGATTCTCTAGTAATGAAACAAGTGAAATGAGTGAGTCATTGAATCATTCATTCAAGAGATTCTTCAAAAACGCTGATTCATGTAATGAAACAAGTGAGTATTTATGTGAATCATTCATTGAGATTCATTCATGATCATCATTGAAATTCAAGAGATCATTCAAAAACACTGATTCATCTAGTAATGAAACAAGTGAAGTATTTATGAGTGAGTCATTGAATCATTCATTCAAGAGATTCATTCAAAAACGCTGATTCATCTAGTATGAAACAAGTGAATCTTAAGAGCGAGTCATGAATCATTATTCAAGAGATTCATTCAAAAACACTGATTCAAATGCTGAGTGAGTCATTGAATCATTATTCAAGAGATTCATTCAAAAATCAAGTAACAAGTGAAGTATTTTGAGTGAGTCATTGAATCATTCAAGAGATTCATTCAAAAACGCTGATTCATCCAGTAATGAAACAAGTGAAGTATTATGAGTGAGTCATTGAATCATTCAAGAGATTTTTCAAAAATGATTCATTAGTAATGAAACAAGTGAAGAGCGATTCATTGAATCATTAATCAAGAGATTCATTCAAAAACACTGATTCATCAGTAATGAAACAAGTGAAAGTAATGAGGAGTCATTGAATCATTTATTCAAGAGATTCATTCAAAAATGCGATTCATCAGTACAAGTGATTTTGAGCGAGTCATTGAATCATTCACATTGCATTCGTAAAAAACTTGAAGTCATTCACTCAAGAGATTCATTCAAAAACGCTGATTAATCCAGTATTGAAGCAAGTGAAGTATTATGAGTGAGTCATTGAATCATTCACTAAAGAGATTCATTCAAAAACGCTGATTCATCCTGTAATGAAACAAGTGAAGTCTTCATGAGTGAGTCAATGAATCACTGATTCAAGAGATTCATTCAAAAATGCTGATTCATTAAGTATTGAAGCAAGTGAAGTATTAATGAGTGAGTCATTGAATCATTCATTCGACCTGTTTTTTTAAAATAACTTATTCAAATTAAACATTTTAAATAGACTGCAACAATTAACATTTTGTCAGAACCTCTAGTAAATGTTATTTTGTTTAGTCTGTTTGAATCGCGCAGCTCTATTATCCAGTGATACGCATCAGTGTCAATGTTGAATCAGCTTTAAAGTTTAGTGAAAACAACCAGTCCTTCAGACATCTAGACTATGTTTACAGGGAAATGTATATTGTCTATGGCGTCCATCTAGTCTGTAAATTGGCTGAAATATAATTGTGTTCCACTGTATGTTTGTTTATGTTTATGATGCTTGACAGAGAGAAACACAATCTCACCTTCATCAGTGCTGGACTTCTCTTGCTGCATCCTCAGAAACTGCTGCAGGAAACTGCCGTCATTCACAAACTTATTCGATGTGGAGGATGAGGAGGAGGAGGATGATGATGAGGATGAAGAGGATGAAGATGATGAAGAAGCCTGTGAGGGAGGAGAGCTGAAACACACACACACACAGATCAACACAAACACACACAGACGTGATCACGCATGTTGTGCTCATCAGAGGTGTGTGTCACCTGCTGGTTTTGTTCTGCTCCGGCTTCGGCAGAGCCTGTTCTCTCAGTTTGGCCTCGATCTCCCTCTTCTTCTGAGCGATCAGCTCCTCCTGTCTCATGATCACATTCAACTTACTCTTCTGATGAGTCTTCCTCCCGCCACGACCTGACACACACACACACACACACGGGTGAATCTCACAATAACCGTCAACAAACATGATTTCTCTGCAAAATTCAGTAAATGAAGATTTTTTTTCATCGTGACAATTTTCATGACAATTAACCATCTTTTCTCATTAGTTTTGTGGGAGAAATGTGATCTGGACTCGTTTTCCTGAGATTCATTTTCCTATTTGGACCATTCTAGAGAATTGGTGTAAACTGCTGTCCCACGACCATAAAACACATTTAAAAGGCGTTTAAGTTTTCAAATTTTAGCTGTTTATTAAGATCCTTCTATTATCTGTTTGAATCCCACAATAATATTTAAAATATCAGTAAGATTAATATATTTAAAATCATCATTTATTGGGTATTTTCAATTGGGAGGAGTCTGTCCCAAACCCTAAACACTAAATTTCAACTTGTGAAAATTATATTGACTAATTTTTTTCCATTGTTGTTTTTAAAAATATATTAAATATAATGGTGAAGTTTAAAATATATTTATTTTATATTTTGTTTTTAAATCATGAAACTTTATGTAAAAAAAAAAAAAAAAGTGTCCCTCATGTTCATGTCACTACGGAAACAGTGTATGATTTTGATTTTAACACTTCTACATTTCTGATCAGGAAATATTCCTCTCACAGCCTCTCTTTCACAGCAGATAGATCATCATTCTGAGTTAAATGTGTTCAAAAGTGAAAATCTGTGTGGAGCTTTAATGAACGTCACTAAAAACACCTTTTTCTGCAATTAAGCAAACTTTTGGGTGTTATTACAGTAAATGTAGTTTTTATGTGTGTTCAACTGTTCAGAACTGTGTTAGATAACCATGTGCTGATATCATCTTTGAGCGGCTCAAAAGTGTCGAAAATTGTCACTACCGAAACATGTGGTGAAGTTTCGGTAGTGACATTTGTTTTGGTAGTGACAAAAGGCAACTCATAATCATTTATTTGGGGAATAAACACAATTTTAGCACAGTTATGCAATAATTAGTGTTTTAATGTTTTAGTATGTGAGTTAAATTGTGTCACTACCACACATTACTGTCATGACCGAAAATGGGATATTTTGTCAAAAGTATATTGAATGATCAACTAAGATGTTATTATAGTGTTTGGTTCAATGTTTATTCAAACGAATGAATCCTTCACTTTGAAATCAGTTTGATAAACTTTATGACTTTTACAAAGAAAGATCGGATTCAAAATACAACAAATCTTATAAATCACACTTGAAATATTATTAAAATTGTAATTGTTATTGATTTACCTGTGAGAACTGTTTTTTAAAATAGTAAAAAATATATATTTCCAAGGTAGATGTAAACAAAATCTTAATAGGTCAAAGTGACCCTTCTTATTAAATTATTTATTATTGTGTTTCGGTAGTGACAAATTTGAGGAGAGAGAAAATATTCCAAAACTTGCTTAAAATACAGTGAGAATTAACAGCGTAAGAAGTTATTATGACATAAAAAGTTTAAATTGAGATAAAGTCATAACTGTAAGAATAAAAAAAAAAAAATCTAAATTATGACATTAATTATGGCATAAAAAGTTGAAATTATTACAAAGACAGAATATTATGACGACATAAAAAGTTATTATGACAAAAGTCGAAATTACGACATAAAAAGAAATAAAAATTCGTTATTTCTACTTTTTACCTCATAATTTTGACTTTTTAATCACTTTTTATGTCATTATTATGATTTACAAAATAATGATTTGTCTCATTTGGCAGAAACGGGCTTCCACACAAATAAACCGAGATTTTAAATGAAAAATAAAGACAGAAATCTTCGATCACACGAATATAAATCTGATCTTTGATCAAATAAACAACAGTGTTTATGATTGCAGCAGTTTAGCGCAGAAGCGGCTAATCTCGGTCAAAACGATCGAAACAATCATCATGTCAACAAACAGAGTCAAAGAACGAGAGACAGACACATAAACAAACGCACATATGTCAGATAATAAAGCCTTAATGATGAGGTTTTAATGTCTGCAGCGTTTTTACCTGCGTCGTTGGACTCCATCGCGCTAATGTTGTGCAGCAGCTGCTGCTTCTTCTGCGGCTTCAGGAGCAGATGGAGAATAAAAGCGCAGCGCTCAGAGCGCCCCTACCGGCCGCCTGCTGCACATGCGCATCTCTCTATGTGTCATACACTACTTGCTCAAGAGGTTTATGTTGGATAGACAGTAGTATAAAGAAATATAAGCATGCTTATAATTGTATTCACGATATAGAAACTACAGGAACAAACTGAGTTAACTGAGCATCAAATGATGAAGATAATGCTGTTGTGATACATTATATTAATATTCTGTGAAGGTTTATGAGATGCAGCATGGATGTCATCATCAGCGTCACATGCCCCAAAGAACACACTCTCAACACACTCCTCAGAAATATACTTTATTGCTTTTACATGTCTCAAAATAAATTATTTTGTGTTAGAATCAATAAAATCAACAAGAATAACAATATTAATGTTAAATAAAGACACTACAAACATATAATGTAATCAAGAAAAGCAAGAAGACAGATCAAAAACAGCCTGCGTTAATAATCTGAATATTGACCGGTTTGAATTCACTTGAGCACTGATCTCAAGACTGAATGTTCTTCTGTAAACAACTGAAACCATCGGATCTTAATCTGACAGTATCATAAATGGCTATATGGCTGAGGAAGTGAAGTGTTGGTGAGGTCAGGAGGAGCGCAGGTCTCGTCTGCTGCTCGGGATTCAGACTCCGTGAGTGTTTATCCGGACAGTATCTTTTCTCATTCTGAAGGATGAAAATCACAGATTCTCCTCTCATTCATTAATCTCCTGCTGCGCTTATGTTTCCTGGTGCCTGCAGAAGAGTATATATAAATATATGCCAATTTTTATTTCAAAAATGTACTACGTAATGAATAAAAAATATATATATACACCAAAATGTATTCAGACACCTTGAGCATTTCATGCATTAATTCAGTTTATTCACAATAGTTTAAAAAAATGGTAATAAAATATGACAAGATCTCAGAGTTAAACTGTGTCAGACAGAAATCATCTTAATTATGTCAGATAACACTTCAGCAAAGTGTCTGAATAATTTTTTGGTATAATGTCATTACTTTATTTTGCTATCCTCACTTAGATAAATGAACTATAGTGTCCTGCACCCACTAGTAAAAATATATCACAATTATCAACAATGTCTGAATAATAATTTTTGGTTTGACTGTATATATGTAAACGAGAAATATAAGAGAACAAAATATCATATTTTTATTCATTACTTATCATACTTATATATACTTACATATTTTTAACCTTTATATATATATATATATATAGTATTTATTCATTACTTTTTATATTTATAATTTTTATATATATATAATATATATATATATATATATATATATATATATATATATATATACACAGATGTGGACAAAATTGTTGGTACCCTTGATAAATATGAACAAAAAAACCTGTGAAAATAAATGTGCATCGTTGATCCTTTAGATTTTTTTTTTTTTTAAATTCACAAAAATCTAACCTTTCATTGAAGGAAAGAATTGAAAGTGGGGGGAAAAAATTACATTATGAAATAAATGTTTTTCTCCAAAACACGTTGGCCACAATTATTGGCACCCTTTTATTCAAAACTTTTTGCAACCTCCTTTTGCCAAGATAACAGCTCTGGTCTTCTCCTATAATGCCTGATGAGTTTGGAGAACACCTGACCAGAGATCAGAGATCATTCCTTCATGCAGAATCTCTCCAGATCCTGTTGGTGCTTCTTCTCTTCAGTTCACTTCACTCATTTTCTTTAGGGTTCAGGTCAGGGGACTGGGACGGTCATGGCAGAAGCTTCATTTTGTGCTCAGTGACACATTTTTGTGATGTTTGTTTTGGATCATTGTCCTGATGGAAGATCCAATCATGGCCCATTATTGGATTTCTAGCAGAAGCAGTTTTGATTTTTATCTGTTGGTGTTGATAGAATCCATGATGCCATGAATCTGAACAAGATGTCCAGGACCTCCAGCAGAAAAATAGGCCCACAACATTAAAGATCCAGCAGTATATTTAACCGTGGGCATGGGGTACTTTTTATCCATGTGTGCACCAAACCCATCTGGTGGGTTTGCTGCCAAAAAGCCCTTTTTTAGTTTCATCTGACCATAGAAGCTGGTCCCGTTTGAAGTTCCAGTCTTGTCTGACAACTGAATATGCTGGAGATTGTTTCTGGATGAGAGCAGAGGATTTTTCCGAACATCTTGTTGGGATGTAGGTGCTGTTTGGTCATTTTTTAGGCTTTCTGAGACTCAAGACTCAACTAATCTCTGCAATTCTCCAGCTGTGATCCTTGAAGAGTTTTTGTCCACTCAAACTTTCACATTAGGACGATTTAGACACTCGTCCTCTTCCAGGCAGATTTGTAACATCTTTAGTTGATTGGAACTGATGGTGGAAATGGGGATTTTCAATGCTTTAGCTTTTTTCTTACAGTTACTTTCTATTTTGTGAAGCTCAACAATCTTTTGCTCACATCAGAACTACATTCTTGAATGATTAAGGGATTTTGGCCTTTGTGTTTCCTCATGTTTGTACTCCTGTGGAACAGGAAGTCATAGTTGGACAATTTCATGTTCATGATCACACTGGTGTGCTAAAAAAATTAAATATGAATGGGAATATACTTCAGAGACATTTCACTCATAAATAATTCTAGGGGTGCCAATAAAATACTTTAAAATGAAACTGAATTGAAATTGGAAATTTAAACTCCTTTTACACACAGAATATAGAAAGTGAAAGTTGTCTTGGGTTCAGAATGAATGTCTAATAGAAATAAAGGCGGTTTGTGATTTACACAGTTCAGAAACACACAAACAGTGATGATGGGTGACTGAAAGACTGAATGTGTGTTAAAGTTCAGAGCGTCTGAATCCTGTGATCAGATTCATCAGATAACGGCAGAAATGCGCTTCTCACGTGTCATCAAATCAACCGGTTCTGGCGGTTCACGTGTCTTTTATTTGTTCTCTAGTAAGTTCCTGTTACACAAAAAACCCCCAAAAAAAGCAAAAACAAAGCAAATGAGATCATTTTGTTACATCTCCCTCATCTGAGACCTGAAAGAAACATCAGATGTTGAACCGACACCACTCATGTTTAGTATTTTTGTCTTGTTTTCCAGTACAAACATTCTTAAATCAAGATACAAGAAAACGACTGAAGATATTAACTCTTTTTAATGAGAAATTACTTAAAATGAAGTGACTTTGTGTTTAAAACAAGAACAAATATCTGCCAATGGAGTCAGAAAAATACACTTCATTCAAAGAGAAAACAAGATTATTTTTCCATATTTGGCAGATATTTGTTCTTGTTTTAAACACAAACTCACTTCATTTTTTCATTAAACGAGAGTTAATATCTTCAGTCATTTTGCTTCTCCAGTAAAGTATCTTGATTTAAGAATGTTGTGAAACCCCCTTTTAGGAAGATTTACCGAGTGATCGGCCAATCAGATTAGAGGACCGGAGAGGTTGTTATTTAGATGAACTCACTCTTTCTGCTGTGCGAACTCCGGCAGCGATCCCAGAATGCTCAGCTGCTCCTCCAGCGCCACGATCCGCAATCCGATGTAACCCGACGACAACAGGAGAAGAACCGCACTACACACACACACACACACACACACACATAAACAATCATGAGCGTTTATCAGATGATCACAGTCACAATCAAACATTCAAACACTCAAATATGCCATCAGCTCAGGTTATGATTATCAAACCTCAGCATCAAACATTTAAAAAACTGGACGTTCAGAGAACATTCAGAAATAATGTTTTCATAACTTAATGGGAACGTTCTTAGAACATGTTTCATATTAATACTTTTATTCATCAAGGAAACATCAAATTGATCAAAAGTGACAGTAAATGCATTTATAATGTTACAAAAATTCTATTTCAAATAAATGCTGAAAGTTCATCAAAGAAAAATAAAATGTATGTCAATTTCCACAAATATATGATGTTTTCAACAATGATAATAATCATAAATGTTTCTTGAGCAGCAAATCATCATATCAGAATGATTTCTGAAGGATCATGTGACACTGAAGACTGAAAGTTCAGCTTTGATGAGACTATAGTGCTGCTGCAGTTCACTTAACAGCCACAGGTGTCGCTAATAATAAGGGTTTCTGAATTCTACATAAAGGCCTTTAAATTGTAACGCTGAAACTCTATTGTAATTGTTAAAATTTCCAAAGATCAGCATTTTCCCCTAAAAGTTATCGGGCAGAGCAAATTGAAACACTGAGGGCTGGTAGTACTCACACCGCCTACAACTTCACCAAGGCCGCCACCAAGCACGCCACGATTGGCCTGACGGGGGCGCTACTGCGGTAAAAAGTACGAGATGGCTCGTAACTCCTGAACTGTTATGGTGCGTTCACACCAGACGCGAATTAAGCACGAGTGATTTACATGTTAAGTCAATGCAAAGACGCAAATAGACATCCTGCGGCACGATTCGCGCGAATGACGTGATTCGGCAAATTTTCATCCGTTTTGGATTTTTTGAAAAACATACTTTTGCGAACTAGTAATAGGTTTTTGACTTGATCGGAATCAAACCCATGCAGCGAGATTCTTTGGAGTCTGATTGTAAATAATTATCAGAAAAAGTTGAAATTCCGATTCTCGGTCTCTAAGGGCCGCCAAAACGTTCTAAGTGGGCGGAGCCAGTTTTACTAAAATGGCTATAACTTGCGAACGGAATAAAATATTTTTACCAAAATTGGCACACCTGTGTAAGAGCTCATTCTGCGGTCGTGTGAAAAAGAGTGTAGTGACTAGCCACTTGGTGGCGCTATAACAGGAAAAAAACTTGAAAAATGGCTATCACTACTTCACCGTTAGTCCGATTAACTTGAAAATTGGCATGTAGTGTCTTTGTCCGTGGTGTAATGACTGTCTATGAGGACATTGAGCTATCTCAAAAAACATGTCCGCCATCGGCCAATGAATTTTAAGCAGCTATCAGACAAGATTAAAAGAGGCCAATCGGAACAAAACTTACTAGGCCTGTAAGAAATGTGAAAGATAGTCCTAGATTTGGACTGTTAAAAAGCTTTATTAACAATATATTTCCACTGATAAATTGCCTGTATTTGCTGTAAATTGTCTTTTCCATCCATTATCGAGATGGTTACAGGCTTGCTAATTAAAACACTATACCTTTTTATGCATGCACTTAAAGGCCTTAAAGTGCTCAAACCCTGATAATTGCTGCTCGCAGATATATTATTTCACGGGTTTTACTGTATTTTTGTCTAAATAAATGCAGCATTGGTGAGCAGAAGATAAATCTGAATTATTCCAAACGTTCGAACAGTAGTGTATGTGCTGTGATGATGTTCAGGTCTATCTGTGTGACCATCAGCCTCTGAACATCAGATTATCACATTCACTGTCCGGATCGACCGCATGCCGTCTCACTGAGATCTCACAGGTGTCACATCTTTTATTCTTTTTATTTCATTTTCCAAAAGTCAAAGCATTCATTTCATTCTGTTTAAATGTTTTCTGTAGGAGAGGCACTTCAGAGGTCGTGTCTGATTCTTCATCGTCTCAAGGCTGAGTCGCACTGAATGATGGGTAATAACACTTCATACTCACAGGATCAGATAGAAGAGCAGGAGTCTGTTGAGGCTCCGCCTGTCATTGGACGCACTGACCTTCTCCGTTACCCAGGAGACCACTAGTTAGAGAACACGTCAACATCATGAATGCTTTACACTAACATTCAAACGCTTGGAATCGTAATCATACAACCACTAGAGCAGAACGAATGAATCTGCTCCGGTTCGAGATGGTTGATCCGACAAACTTAAACCAGCAATAAATCAGCTGTCAGCGTGTAAATGTACAAACGCTCACCTGTGTTGTGTTGTTCTGGCGTGTTGCTGTTTCTGCTGGTGTTGTCGTGTGGCGTCGAGGTACTTCGAATTGCTGCGGTTAACACAATAATAATCATTTTATAGTCTTGATTCTTCATTTCATATAAAACAATTAACTGATTAACACATAGAGTCAAGTTGAGTGTGAACACGTGTTACAGATTCAATCAGACTCACCGTGGAGCGTTAGAGAGTCGCTGAGAGTCTCTTCGTTCAAAGGAATCATGTGATTCTCGTGATTCTCCTCTATACTCGAATGGCTGGAGATCTATCAGAGGACGCGACAAATGAAACAAAAGCTACACACAAGCAAACACAAGAGCAGGAAATGTATTGATTCATTCATCTAAAGCATCAGTTCATTCTTACTCTGTCAAATTCCATATCAGGAGTGTTTTCTGTGGAGGATTTCCTGCTGATGGTCTCAGTCTAACAGCAAACAGAGAGAGTCTCACTTTAGATTGACGAAACACACACTTAAAAATCGTTTTAGAAATGAAGCACAAACCTGCAGTTGTGGACAGAGCGACAGGAGCAGCTTGAAACACGATTCTCGATTCCGCAAAGACACGAACAGGTACTGAAACACAAACAGGAACATCAGAAGGAAACATAGCTGTGATCAGTCGCAACATGTCAACAGATACTCGTGAATCTGTTTTTGTGCTTGATATTAACCTGTTGCCTGTCTTTTTGAGCAGATCTGACCTTAAATGGTTGTAATTCATGGAATACAGACCTAAGGTTGGTCTATTTTTGAAGAAGAAGTGAAAACGTTTCCTTAAAAAGTCATAAATTAACTGTGCTAAACATTTTTTCAATATATATTTTACAAAACAATTGACCCTTCGCCGGGAGTTTGATTGACAAGCGATCTAACCAGTCATAACGCCGAATCCGCTATTTTGTCCGACAAAGCAGTCAGGAGTTAGAAAATTAACCTCGGTGGACTTGAACTTGAAAAACTTGAAAAATGGTGTGTATTTACATAGTTTTAAACAACATAACTTCTGATGTTCATTCATGTTTATTTGATGCTATAAATGAACTAGTAGGAAGAGATGATCCTTGAGCTGAGGCGCTACAGCGATCTGTCACGACACATTAAAGAGCCACAAAACGGTTTTATTGTTCGAATTTATTAAAAAATTACACAATTTGAAAGCTGGGACTTTGTTTAATATCATAAGTAACCTGCTCTGTCTTTGTCTGTCGACGTGTTGTCAGTGCCCTCTTTGCTCCGAGATGTATTTTAAACTGCGTGTTGCGTCACAGCACCATGGTTTGTCGGACAAAGCAACGGTAACTAAGGGGGTCGGGTCTTTGCGAAGGGTCAATTAACTGCTATAACAATCAAAGCCATATATCTAATCAAATTATGTCCCAAATTTGAAGTTGATATCACAAAAACTGAGCCGCTAAAAGGTTTTTCTATAATAATGCAATGTCCAATTTCAAACAGTTTTCATAGAATGAATTGTAAGTGCTTTTTGAATTGTACCTAATTTATGATTATTACTAAAATATGTGATGGGGAAAAGGAGTCAAGAGGTCATTCAGTCATGTGATCTTTGATACCTTGTGTCCGTCGTTGGTGATGACAGCAATCGCATTGGGGACGATCTTAGCTGTGTGTTTCTTCTTTATAGTTTCAACGCTGGACACGTGGATCATCACCTACAGCAACACAAACACATTCACACGTCTGTCTGAGCAGGAAACGTTCTCTCAACGTTAGCAGAATGTTCATTCAAAGTTATCTGGTGTTTAATAATGTTCTCTTAGCACAAAAATATTATTTATATATCATTCATTAGACGTTCGTGTAATGTTTCCTAAATATTACTACTTGTTTTAGAATGTTAAGATAACATTTAAAAGTAACGTTCCCATAATATTTGAAGAATGATACAATGTAATGTTCCTTTAAAGGGTCTATATGTAAGAATTTTCATTTATTAATTGCCAATGTGTGAACAGCATTTAAAAAACAAGACCTTCCCCGACTTCCTTGTTTATGAAAGCCTGTGACTGGTTTATATGTGAAGGAATCGGGTCGTTTTTGCCGGGAAAAACAAAAGGATGTGACGGTTACGCTCCCGAGAGCCTCTCTTCCGTTCAATGACACATGAAACGAATGATTATGTCGAAAGAAAATGAATTAATTCAAACTATACTCTCACAAAACCAGATCTATATAGTCTATAAAGTCTCAACTTTATAATCAAACTATCATAACAGTGTAATTTTAATTACCTCGTCTGTCGACATGATGCCAGTGAATAGCAAACCTCGTGCAAACATATCCACATCGATACGATTAACGGCTGTTTTCTCACCGCTGTCATTTTTGTTGTGTTTATTTTGTTATTGAGAGAAAAGCGCGCGGAATTCAAATATTCATCTAACCGTCGCTCTCAGCAGCGTGGACGGTGTCGGGATGTTCGCTATCAGTATTACTGCAAAGGTATTTCAAACTTATTTTTACTTCTAATCAAAGAACAAAAGAGAACTTGGCAGTGAGTATATCGTGGTCATGAATCGCGTTCAGTCTCTTCAGTTCACTTAATGGCCACAGGTGTCGCTAATAACAAGGTTTCTGGATTCTACATAGCCCCTTTAACGTTCACATTACCAAAAAAAAACTTTAAAAAACTGGACGTTTTGAACGTTCAGATAACATTCAGAATTAATGTTTTCATAACTTAACATTCATAGAACATATATATATATATATATATATATGCATGTTTTCTGTCTTAAGCTGTAACTGTTCTTTAGAAGACGTTTGAGGGCTCAGATTCGTCTCACCTTGGTTTCCTTCAGCAACACAGACGAGTGGAAGCAGATGTGGTGATAGGACACGTACATCTTACCATGGTAAATCACCTCCTTATGCAGAGCGCAGGAGAACACTGAGACAGGACACATGAAATCAGATTGTTTCAAAGCGTGAAATCTTTTTTGGGTTAGACATTGTTGAGATCTCTTCTGACACATTTGAGAAGCAGGAACTGAGATGTGAGCGAGACACTCACCGTGTTCCAAATCCTCCGTCTCTGGAATCTCAGGGAAGAGTTTGTGGAAGGTTTTGTTGTGGCTCTTGAAACTCTAGAACAAAAGAACAGAATGATAAGACAATCGTGTTCATGCACAGTAAAATCCACAGAGGTCCCTCTCTAAATAGTGTTAAAATAACACTGAAGCAGAGTTAAAAATGAGATAATTAAGAAATTAATAAGGCTGCGACTGAAGTCAGTTGTAGTTCTTGTGTTTCTCTTTTCTTCAGTGATTCTGCTTGTTAACAGCAGGTGTTCATCACTAATGCACAATCATCACTTAATTAATTGCATAATTTTCTCATTAACTTTAACTCTGCTTTACTGTTATTTTAACACTATTTAGAGAGGGACCATATGTGCTCTGAGCAGAGTTGATTTAACTCTGGAGATTCAGTGATGAAGAATAAACTCACATTATGAGAACCACATCCGTCAGGCCGATTTAGACCCTCCTTCTCGATTATCATGGATCTGATAGACAGAAGATCAGGACACAATCTCATAACCACCGTAATAATCATATAGAAACCAATGAACAAGATCAGGGTCACTTAGATGGTTAGGATTGTAAAAGTGTTGGGTTAGTGTTAAAGGATTAGTTCACTTTCAAATTAAATTTTCCTGATAATTTACTCAAACGCATGTCATCCAAGATGTTCATGTCTTTCTTTCTTCAGTCGAAAAGAAATTAAGGTTTTTGATGAAAACATTCCAGGATTATTCTCCATATAGTGGACTTCAATGGGCACCAAACAGTTGAAGGTCAAAATTACAGTTTCAGTGCAGCTTCAAAGAGCTCTACATGATCCCAGACGAGGAATAAGAGTCTTATCTAGAGAAACCATGCTCATTTTCTAAAAAATACAACTGCATATGCTTTATAAACACAAATAATCGCCTTGCACATGCTTCCGCTTTCCGTATTCTTCAAAAAGCTTGCGCTGTATGTGAACGAATGCAGCACCAGTTTCGTTTTTTTCCATAAGTTAAATAGGGAAGGGTAGGACATACAGCGTAAGCTTTTTGAAGAATACAAAAGTGCGGCTTTGGTGGAAGCACTTGGAAGGCGATCATTTGTTTATATAAAGCATAAACATTTACATTTTTTAGAAAATGAGTGAGGAATAAGACTCTAATTCCTCGTCTGGTATCATTTAAAGCTCTTTGAAGCTGCACTGAAACTGTAATTTTGACCTTCAACTGTTTGGTGCCCATTGAAGTCCACTATATGGAGAAAAATCCTGGAATGTTTTCATCAAAAACCTTCATTTCTTTTCAATTGAAGAAAGAAAGACATGAACATCTTGGATGACATGGAGGTGAGGAAATTATCAGGAAAATTTAATTTGAAAGTGAACTAATCCTTTAAGGCCCGTTCACACTTGAATGTTCTAGTAGTAACATAAAAAAAAAAAAAAAAAAAAAAAACGTTAGTTGAACGTCCAACTAAAACATTTCAGGATTAACTAGGTATAAAATAATGTTTTTGTGATAACCTTTGAGAACATTAGATAACTTTGAACAAAAGTTCTATTAATGTTACTGAAAGAATGTTTGTTCATAACTTTGAGATTTTTCACCAGATTAAAAAGGTCACTAGCCAACTTGAAAAGGGCGAGTCACGGTGTAATTGTGTGAACGTTCAGATGATCACCTGCGTACGATGCTGCCGTTGTGCTCCAGGAACTCCGGATGCGTCTCATCTGGATTCTGGAAGCTTCTGCTGTCTGAAGACCTTCTCAACATGCTGCTCTTGGGCTTGGCTGTGATTCCACCGATCTCCAGCTGATATCTGAAGCACATCCACAAACATCTACACTCACATATCCTTCAAAATATGACACAATCATCCACAACTGCACATTTTCCCCTGTTACAGTGAAGCAGAGCATCATTTCACAGCTGGTTTATGTTACTACGCAGTGAGAGTTAGTGCCTGTCACACATCACACGTGTAAAAATGAAAGTGAAATGCTGAAAACACTTTCACATTTGTTTGATATTTGACCTTTGATATCAGCAGTGTTCAAGAAATTCCAGAAAGTTCACTTAATGTGAATCAAATAAGATTACTATTAATATTTACAAGGTGATAATTTCAGTCATTATACTGTCACTAATGGCATACGATTAGTATAGTTTGTTATTGTTTCTGAAATAAGTCTTTTGTCACTAAATTCAGAGGCTTTACTAAATAATAATAAAATAAAATAAAAAAAGTGACAAACAAGTTCAGAATGCAAATGGATGACAAATGACACATTTCACAAGCCAAAGTTGATTAGAATTCTGTATTTACCATCAGAGGCGAAACAGTAGCGGTGATCAAACAAAGTTATTTAGTGGAATGAAATGAAATCCCAAATGAAACATGTTTGCTTTAAGAGCCAGAGCAGGTTTTAACAAACTTTAACAAGAAAATACATAAACTTCTGAGTTTCTACATTACCTCATACACTGTCTCCAGAGAAACTCACTGACAACATCTCACCTCCATCAGCTCGACTGAGACGACACTAAACCACAGCTTCTCTAAAGTCATACGTGAATAGAAAAGGATTAGACCGAAGTCACTGACACTTGCTGAACTGGTTTCTGCTCTGATCCAGTCTAATGAGCCTCTATGGAAACTCGATTAACACGCCTGCGTTCACTCATGCAAACAGCACAAAGACAACGAGAACACGGACAGCAGATGAAGAAAACAATGCATTTGAAACACTCTTAACTGCATCTTCAAATAAATGATCTGATTATTAATATTTACAATTATTTATACAATCCTAAAATCTGTTAGATAATGAAAATAGGCTTCACTGTTTGATAATGTGGTACATAAATAAGAAACAGGTATGAAGTTTAATTCTACTAGAACTCTTAAGCAAATGATCATTGAAGAAGCTTTACATTCAGAACATGTTGACCATCATATGTTGAAATACATATGATAAGCTTGTTCTGGGATTTAAGCTTCTTCTTAATAATAATGCTTCAAAAAAGCACCTATTTTATGCAAAACAAAAGTACGTTGCTCTTCAAATCAGCAACTGTGACCCAAAACATACGTGTTAATACATGAATGCTGCTGAACTGCTGCCAGTGACACTGAGAAATGTAACTGGTTAATGTGACGTGTGAATGTGTAATGTAGCCAGAGGGCTCGTCTTTTACTGCGGTAATGATTTTAGTACGTTAAAAATGAAGTTGGGTTGAGTTTGTATACACAAGCACATGTTCTTTTTGTCTGTGTAAAGCACTTTCAGTTACTGCAGTGTGTGACATTTACTACAACCCGAATTCCGGAAATGTTGGGACGTTTTTTAAATTTGAATAAAATGAAACTAAAAGACTTTCAAATCACGTGAGCCAATATTTTATTCACAGATAACATAAATGTTTAAACTGAGAAATTTTACACTTTTATCCACTAAATTAGTTCATTTCAAATGTGATGCCTGCTACAGGTCTCAGAATAGTTGGAGCATGTTTTCCATGATGTAGCATCTCCTCTTCTTTTCAAAACAGTTTGAAGATGTCTGGGCATCGAGGTTATGAGTTTCTGGAGTTTTGGTGTTGGAATTTGGTCCCATTCTTGCCTGATATAGGTTTCCAGCTGCTGAAGAGTTCGTGGTCATCTTTGACGTATTTTACTCTATAAGTGAAAGTTCTGGACTGCAGTCAGGCCAATTCAGCACCCAGACTCTTCTACGACGAAGCCATGCTGTTGTAATAGCTGCAGTATGTGGTTTTTGCATTGTCCTGCTGAAATACACAAGGCCTTCCCTGAAATAGACGTCGTCTGGAGGGGAGCATATGTTGCTCTAAAACTTTATATACCTTTCAGCATTCATAGTGCCTTCCAAAACATGCAAGCTGCCCATACCGTATGCACTTATGCACCCCCATACCATCAGAGATGCTGGCTTTTGAACTGAATGCTGATAACACACTGGAAGGTCTCCCTCCTCTTTAGCCCGGAGGACACGGCGTCCGTGATTTCCAACAAGAATGTCAAATTTGGACTCGTCTGACCATAGAACACTTTTCTACTTTGAAACAGTCCATTTTAAATGAGCCTTGCCCCACAGGACATGACAGCGCTTCTGGACCGTGTTCACACATGGCTTCCTTTTTGCATGATAGAGCTTTAGTTGGCATCTGCAGATGGCCGGCACGGCGGATTGTGTTTACCGACAGTGGTTTAGTTGGCATCTGCAGATGGCACGGCGGATTGTGTTTACCGACAGTGGTTTAGTTGGCATCTGCAGATGGCACGGCGGATTGTGTTTACCGACAGTGGTTTAGTTGGCATCTGCAGATGGCACGGCGGATTGTGTTTACCGACAGAGTTGGCATGCAGATGGCACGGCGGATTGTGTTTACCGACAGTGGTTTAGTTGGCATCTGCAGATGGCACGGCGGATTGTGTTTACCGACAGTGGTTTAGTTGGCATCTGCTATTTAATTGTGTTTACGACAGTGGTTTAGTTGGCATCTGCAGATGGCACGATTGGGACAGTGTTTAGTTGGCATCTGCAGATGGCACGGCGGATTGTGTTTACCGACAGTGGTTCTGGAAGTATTCCTGGGCCCATTTAGTAATGTCATTGACACAATCATGCCGATGAGTGGTCCATGGGCATCCAATAAAGGTCTTCGGCCTTGTCCCTTACGTACAGAGATTTCTCCAGTTTCTCTGAATCTTTTGATGATGTTATGCACTGTAGATGATGAGACTTGCAAAGCCTTTGTAATTTGATGTTGAGGAACATTGCTTTCCACAATCTCTTTATGCACTCTTTCACAGATTGGAGAGCCTCTGCCCATCTTTACTTTTGAGAGACTCTGCCTCTCTAAGACATCCCTTTTATAGCTAATCATGTTACAGACCTGATATCAATTAACTTAATTAGTAGCTAGATGTTCTCCCAGCTGAATCTTTTCAAAATTTCTTGCTTTTTCAGCCATTTGTTGTCCCCGTGCCAACTTTTTTGAGACCTGTAGCAGGCATCACATTTGAAATGAGCTCATTTAGTGGATAAAAGTGTAAAATTTCTCAGTTTAAACATTTATGTTATCTGTGTTCTATTGTGAATAAAATATTGGCTCATGTGATTTGAAAGTTTTTTAGTTTTCATTTTATTCAAATTTAAATTCGGGTTGTATAATACACACACACACACACACTGTTAGGAATAATTAAGATTTTTATGTTTTTGAAAGTCTCTTCTGCTCACCAAGGCCGCATTTATTTGATCAAAAATACAGTAAAAACTGTGAAATATTATTACAATTTTAAATAAATACACAGTTCTGTCATGAAACTCTAGATGGCGCAGGCTGATAGGTACTTATAGGTCTGCTTGCAATCACATCATTCTATAGGGTACAGCCAATGAGCTCGCTGCTCAACCTCAAACTTACAGTTTACACACAGTGTGGTGTAAGCCATCCAGCCCAGCTCTCTTTGACGGTTCCTGCATTCTGCTCGTCATTTGCTGTAGCAGTAGCATGCTCATGGACCTGCTGCTACATAATTCATGTATGCTTGTACAGCAGCAGCATGTCTTGTTTGCTCACAGCAGTGTGTTGTGTGTGTATTGCAGTAACAGGTTTTGTACTTGATCTGCAGTAGCAGTTTAACAACAGCAGCAACAATTGCAGCAGCAGCAATGTGCAAGCAGCTATAATCAAATCATCAGCAGCAGTTATAGCAGCAACAGCTATAATCAACAGCAGCAGTTATAATGAACAGCAGCCAGCAGCAGCAGCAGCAGCAACAACTATAACAGCAGCAGCAGCTATAATCAGCTATAATCAAATCATCAGCAGCAATTATAATGAACAACAGCAGCAATTATAGCAGCAGCAGCAATAACAGCATCAGCAGCTAGCAGCTTTAATCAACAGCAGCAGTAATTAAAGCACCAGCAGCTATAATAAACAGCAGCAGCAATTATAGCAGCATCAGCTTTAATTAGCAGCAGCAACAGCTATAATCAACCGCAGCTGTTTTAATCAACAGCAGCAATTATAGCAGCAGCAACAGCATCAGCAGCAGCTTTAATTAACGGCAGCAGCAGCATCTTTAAAGGTGGGGTATCCATTTTTTCAACAACGCTGACATTGTTGATATTTGAAATCAACCCAAACAAACCCACCCCTCTCTTCATTGCTCCGCCTCCAAAACTAATTCTCCAATCCTAACCACCCTGCTCCAAGTCGGTCTTGAACCCCGGTCTGTCCGCTCCTGGCATGCGAGGCGAGTGCACTATCAATGACACTAAACACCACATTCTCTAGCTGTCATCAGTGTGCAGTGATTTACCTGCACAACTCTCACTATCTAGCCACTGTTACACACGCAATTCGAGAGTGGGTGTCTGTGTATCACAACTGATGCTCAACAAAATGCATCATGAAAAATAAAGCGCAGTTGATAATTGAACGACAAGGAAGCACAAAAAATGAACGTACAGTACACAAGAGTAAATACAAACAAGAGTTAGTTGTTCATCGCAAACCGCACAGCAGCCCCAGACAATCATGACACTCAAACCCTCACATGAAAAGCGGGTTCAAAGCAGCCTCCGCGTCTTTTTTCAGACCTTCCCACTTAGCTCTATCCAGTGCTGGGAAGCTGCACCTCTAAACTGCTTTTGAGCTCTTTTGTATTGTCTCTCATCATTTCTCTTTCTGCGTTTTTTTTTTTCAAATCTCCCTCTTGCTCGTTCTGTCTCCACGACCGTCATACGCCCCTGATGCTGACTGGTTAGACGTTTGTTGTTGGTATCGTCCGACTAACTTCCATACGGAGTAGATGAAAAAATGGATACCCCACCTTTAATCAATAGCAGCATCAGCAGCATGGCAAATCTATTCGCCAAGACCAAACACATTAACACTGTCATATACTGTATATTACCATGCCAAACCCTCAGAGAGTTGTCATGACAGAACCGTACACCAAATACAATGAATTTCTCCCAAACAATTGTTGTTTAGCATAATACATATCACGTCATATTATAATAAGGATCCCTTAGCTCCAAAACAATTACAGTGTAAATATTTTCCAGTTTTCCAGGATGTTACCCCTTTATTCCTTAACTTTTGTATATTGTTCCCTTTTACCTACACATATGTACTGTATTATTACACTATTATTACTGCAAATTTGGTATATTTACACTGTAAATTGCATTTTGTAATGTAAATAATATTGTAAAATCTCATTTATTCCTGTTCAAAGCTGAATTTTCAGCATTTTGCTGCATAAATATTCTTTAACATTATAAATGTCTTTACTATGACGTTTGAACAATTTAATTGAGCCTTGTTGAATAAAATTTAATCATTTTACTGACCCCAAACTTTTGAAAAGTAGAGTACATTTTATATATATATATATATATATATATATATATATATATACAGTACAGTCCAAAAGTTTGGAACACTAAGATTTTTAATGTTTTTAAAAGAGGTTTCATCTGTTCACCAAGGCTACATTTATTTAATTAAAATACAGTAAAAAACAGTAATATTGTGAAATATTATTACAATTTAAAATAACTGGTACTATTTAAATATATTTGACAAAGTAATTTATTCCTGTGATGCAAAGCTGAATTTTCAGCATCATTACTCCAGTCTTCAGTGTCACATGATCCTTCAGAAATCATTCTAATATGCTGATTTGCTGCTCAATAAACATTATGATTATTTTCAATGTTGAAAACAGCTGTGTACTTTTTTTCAGGATTCCTGATGAATAGAAAGTTCAAAAGAACAGCATTTATCTGAAATACAAAGCTTCTGTGCATTATACACTACCGTTCAAAAGTTTGGGGTCAGTAAGAATTTTTATTTTTATTTTTTGAAAAGAAATTAAAGAAATGAATACTTTTATTCAGCAAGGATGCATTAAATCAATCAAAAGTGGCAGTAAAGACATTTATAATGTTACCAAAAATTAGATTTCAGATAAACACTGTTCTTTTGAACTTTCTATTCATCAAATAATCCTGAAGAAAAAAAATATTGTACACAAATATTTTGTACAATTGTACACATTAAATGTTTCTTGAGCAGCAGATCAGCATATTAGAATGATTTCTGAAGGATCATGTGACACTGAAGACTGGAGTAATGATGCTGAAAATTCAGCTTTGATCACAGGAATAAATTACTTTGTGAAATATATTCAAATAGAAAACAGTTATTTTAAATTGTAATAATATTTCACAATATTACTGTTTTTACTGTATTTTTAATTAAATAAATGTAGCCTTGGTGAGCAGACGAAACTTCTTTTAAAAACATTAAAAATCTTAGTGGTTCCAAACTTTTGGACTGTACTGTATATACACACACACACACAACTAACAGGGAACGTTCTCAGAATTTTGGAATTTTAGAATTTTAGAATTTTGCAACATTGTTGCATTGTTCCTCAAAGTTATGACCAACGCAACGCTGAACATTAGAAGTTACCTGGTCTTTAATAATGTTCTCAAAACGTTAGCACAAAAATGGGATTTACATCATTCAACTTTGTTTTATTCCTGAAACATTTATTTGGATGTTATTTCTTTTTAAACATTTTTTTTTAAATGTAACATTTTTTTTAATGTTACCATTTGTTCAGAGAACATTCAAAAGTAACATTCCCTCACTGTTTGCAAAATGATCAAACGGAATGTCTTCTTAACGTTTATATAACCAAGAAAAACATTTTGTGTTATTATGTGTTGTAGATGAACCATCCTGAAGATTAGAAGATTTACCCTCTTTCAGAAGCCCTGTATAAACTCATCCCAACACAAACACTCACCCTGAGCTGTCCAGAGAAAATCTCCTGTTTGCTCTTTTACTTCCCATTATGCCACAGTGTGAGATTCAGATGTGTTTCAATCGAGCGGCTGATCTGTGCATTATATGTGCCCACCTGATGCTCAGCCACACCCACTTCAAAACACAACCACGCCCACCAGTCGTTACCATGGCTGCGTCTGAATCCTGGAAAATCTTGCAATCTCAAGTAACTGTACATATTTGTTTGGTTATGTCAGTGTTTCTTCTAGACCATTATATGTGATATTAACCAGAAACTTCATCTAAAGCACTGAATGAGCAGCAGCTTCAGTCAACATGTGGGTTGGTTTGCCCCGCCCACTGGCCCCAGTGAGGCCACACCCACTTCAAAAGCACACAACTGTGGCCACACCTGCACGGATCAGGTGTTACACAAACACAAACTCATCACATCTAGATAAAAACAGATGCTATCAGACACAAGAGAGACGGTGAGACGATGATGAAACGATGATCTCTCAGGAATTCACAGTCACTGCAGATGAAGAAAGAGAAAGTATCAGACAGACACAGAGAACATGAGACTCACTTATAAATTCATTCATTTTTATATTTTTATTCTTTCAGCTGGTCCATCAGATGACATTATGATTATTATTTCCACCAGCCACACGTGAGTATCATGGTCACAACCGTCCCGTCTTCAGATACAAATACCAATCAGATACAACTACGTAAGGAGACAGGATGTTACACGGAAACAAACAAAATGTTCCTCTACAGATGTCAGAATTACTTCATGTTCCATTAATGAGCACAAATAGTACACACACACACACACACACACACACTCACTTGTATCGATCACAGTTTCAGTATGGAGTACCACAGGGCTCAGTACTAGGACCGTTGCTTTTCAGTCTGTACATGAGAAATCATTAGGAAGCATGGCGTTAGTTTTCACAGTTACGCTGACGACACTCTCTTCGTGTCCATGATGAAACATACTAATTCACAAAATTAAAGGATTAGTCCACTTTTAAATTAAATTTTCATGATAATTTACTCACCCCCATGTCATCCAAGATGTTCATGTCTTTCTTTCTTCAGTCGAAAAGAAATGAAGGTTTTTAATGAAAACATTCCAGGATTTTTCTCCTTATAGTGGACTTCAATGGAGCCCAAACAGTTGAAGGTCTCCTTTTGTGGTCTAGTCAAGTCACCTTTATTTATATAGCGCTTTTTACAATGCAGATTGTATCAAAGCAGCTTTACAGTGATAACTGGTATATAATTTTGGCTTAAAGAATAGTGTCAATGCATGCAGATCAAAGCACTGTTGAATATCAAATGGTCCATAAAAGAAAGAAGGGCGTACGGTATTAGAACAACACCAGGGTGAGTAAATGATGACTTAATTTTCATTTTAGGGTGAACTATCCCTTTAGCCATACGTAGCTCCGTTCTGTAGATATCAGCCCTGACAAACTCATATCAGATACTGGAAATAAGATTGCTTAAAGTTGTTACTCTAACAAACATGAAGCAAATCAGTGAAATAATAATGCAAGACAGTCACACACCTGAAAAACACAATGCAATGAGCAGAGAACAATGAGCAGGCGGTTCTGAAGATACAGACTCAGATTTCTTCAATAGTTGCTCCAGATGAAGCTCATTCTGTGTGTGTTTCACGTTACACAACCTCACCCCCTCTGAGACACATTAGAGCATCTCACACACCTGCGCACACACACACACACACACACACACAACACACAACCATTTTTGGTTCTCCAAAGAACCTTTCAGTGATCAGTTCTTAAAATAACCATTTTTTCTTAGTGTGAAGAACATTTTAATAATCTAAAGAACGTTATTTCCACTATGAAGAACCTTTAGTTGTTCTACGGAAGGTTCTTCAAGGAACCATCAATGAGTCCCTCTGTCAGATTCACCTGTTCTCTTCAGCAGAAGGAGGTTTGACAGCAGATGAACATGATCATCATGGCAAATGTGATAACACTGTGTGTGCCAGTCATGATGATTTTCAGATCTCAGGTCAGATTGTGTGTACAACACAAACAATATGGGTTCAACTGGTTTGTCCTTTCACCTGTCAGACGTTTGGCAGCGTCACTCTGAACACAATATGAACATGATGAGAGTTATTGTTACACTGTTAGAAGAACAGGTTCAATCATGGGATTATTTTATGGATTTTTAAGTTTTCAGTTCATCAGTTCAGCATAGTTCACTCAAAAATGAAAATTATCCCATGATTTACTCACTCTCAAGCCATCCTAGGTGTATATGACCTTCTTTCAGATGAACACAATCGGAGATAAATTTAAAAATATCCTTAGTCCACCAAAGTTTATAATGGTTGTGAATGTGGGTCCACGTTTTGAAGTCAAAAATAATGAATCCATCCATTAAAAAAAAGGAATCCATACGACTCCAGGGGGTTAAAGGGTTAGTTCACCCAAAAATGATAATAATGTCATTAATTACTCTCCCTCATGTCGTTCCACACCCGTAAGACCTTTGTTCATCTTCAGAACACAAATTAAGATATTTTTGATGAAATCCGATGGCTCAGTGAGGCCTGCATAGCCAGCAATTACATTTCCTCTCTCAAGATCCATTAATGTACTAAAAACATATTTAAATCGGTTCATGTGAGTACAGTGGTTCAATATTAATATTATAATGACACGAGAATATTTTTGGTGCGCCAAAAAAACAAAATAAGGACTTATATAGTGATGGCCAATTTCAAAACACTGCTTCAGGAAGCTTCGGAGCGTTATGAATCTTTTTCATTTTTGGGTGAACTATCTCTTTAACATCATATTGGTTGAACTCCTCTTTCAGGGCACATGAAGTTCAACAACATGAACTTTCACATTGTGTCTGTTTTTATCTTGAACTCGACAGGAATCCTTGATGATCTGAAGATTTTAGTGAACTGTCTAAAACCGGATCGGTCGAGTTTATTTGGCTGAAAACTAGTGTCCACAGAACTGACAGAAGCAGATTTGAGTTGAGAATGTGAGATCAGTGCTGCGATTAAACACTGACAGCACACGCCTCACAAGACTGACTGAAGAGTCATTCTCTGAAAATATGGTCAGTTATCAGGTCAATGATATAAAGGTTTTAGATATTTTTAATGAAAAACAAGACCAGGACACTCATTAAGAAGATGATTGTTTGAGATTTCCTGGACACAATCAATCTTTCAGTCAAACTCAGTCTGTCCACCATAATTGAATTTATTTTGAACTGGCATCCATCTAATGATCAAAGAAATCTGATATTTCAAACTGTTTTCCTGTAACACGTGACTGACTTTCAAAAACACCAATTCATGCTAGCAGCATGTTAAAACAGGCTAGCAATCTGCTAAATCATGCTAGAAAAATGCTAACAATGTGCTAAATCATGTTAGAAACAAGCTATATCATGTTAGCAACGTGTTAATTCATGTAGAAAAGTTAACATTGTGTTAAATCATGTTACAAACATGTTAGTAATGAGTTAAATCACGTTAGTAACGTTACAACATGCTAGCAAAGTGCCAAATCACGTTAAAACATGCTAACAACAGCTAGCATTGTGTTAATTCAAATTAGAAACATGGTAGCAGCATGCTAACATTGTTAAATCAAGCTAGAAACATGCTAATGTGTAAAATCATGTTACAAACATGTTAGCATTGTGCTAATTCATGCTAGAAATATGTTAGCATTGTGTTAAATCACATAACATGTTACAACATGTTAGCAAAGTGTTAAATAACATTAAAAACATGCTAACAACATGCTAGCATTGGGTTAATTCATGTTAGTAACATGGTGGCACCATGCTAACAGTGTTAAATCATGCTAGAAAAATGCTAGTAATGTGTTAAATCATGTTACAAACATGTTAGCATTGTGCTAATACATGCTAAAAACATGTTTAGCAAAGTGCTAAATCACATTCACGTTAAAAACATGCTAACAACATGCTAGCATTGTGTTAATTGTGAAACATGGTGGCAAGATGCTAACAGTGTTAAATCATGCTAGAAACATGCTAGCAATGTGTTAAAACATGTTAGCAAAATCTGTTTTACCTTCAAAACCTTAAAACTTTAAACTTGGTCAGGCTTTCTCAAGCCAACATCAAAGTTTGTCTTGATGAACTTTATCTAGTTGTGGCACATCTTTAAATGTATTTCTGATGCTGAAAATAGCCTAGTTTTTATATATTATATTATTTAATAATATATGCAACTTCAATGCAATACGCTGTATTTCATTATTCCATGTTGCACATTGTTGTATATTTAAGGCAATGCAAAGCAAGGCAAATTTATTTGTATAGCACATTAAATTCACAATGGTAATTCAAAGTGCTTTACATAAAGAAAAAAAAATGAATGCATAAGAAATAGAAATAACAGTAAAAACAGAGAATTCCGCTATCTGGATGGAAGAGCTAGGAAGTTTCAGGGAGTTTTTTGTTGTCCGTCAAAGCAGATCTAAACGAATCTTCCTCACACGTCAGGACCGCTGTCTAGCTTTACCTGTTTAGGCACTTCGAACTTATACACAAAGTTTCAATCTCCCCTTTTGCCAAGACACCTCAAACTGCGCCATACATCCCCAATCCCACTTTCGGAGATATCTTAACTATGCAACACAGTTCAAATGTATTTAGTTTATTTTAATAAAAATCTTGTGCAAATGCTTGTTTCGTTTTTTCCACAACAGCTACATCACCTTGTCATTACGGTAGTGCATATTAACATGAATAATCATTTGAAGCATACTGTATGTTTTATGCAGTGGTAATAGCCTGTATTTGACTGAAATTCCAGAACTGGTAATAGAATTCATTTGAATGTCTATTCTGTTTGCTTAAACAGATGCACATTGTTTATTTTTGTTTATGTGAAAATGAAAGAGTCTAGCAAAATATTTTTTTTCCCTTGAGAACTTGCAATACTGTAATAACACTGTAATATGGGTGTTTATTGTCTGTCACTATAGTGAATGTTGCCGAATAAAAGTTTTTTAAAAACACGTTTTGCATGTTTCTTTAAATGAACATTATGCGGCCTAACTTATAGCCATTTAGTGGTTAAAACAAAACAAAAACTGCAGGCATTTTGTGGAAGAACATTGCTCCACACCAGACACGTGTAAAATTCTCTGTATTTATGGATATGACGAGATACGCACGGGCGAGTGACGTATGTAGGCCCTACGCAATTTCGCGCGAAAACCACCCCGTCAGGTCTAAAATATAAACACCTATAATAGACTTACAATAGTGATTCAGGGCAAGACAAAAACACATAATGGAGGAAAAATTGATGACATATTGACTCTGTAGAAGCCTTTTGGTTTCAAATGAAAGAGGCAAAGAGTTTTTGACGGGTGGTTTTGATTTATTTCACTTGGATGCAATAAACTGCTGAAGTATCAGTGGTCTTAATTCTTTGCTGCAATTAATTATCTCCATGCACCGTGTCTATCATTCACTTCATAGCATTATAACATCATTGCACCGAAAAACTACAAAGAAAACAAAAGGAAAACAACTAAAACACAATATTCACCATGTGAAGCAAAAGTTCACCGCATTAAATACAGATGTTTACCATTGTTCAAGATCAATCAATAATATCAATCAATTCTTTCAGCTGGTGTCACAAACGTTAACTTTTTCTCTTTTTCCTTCTATCCTTTAGTTTATAGCGCCATCTAGCGGTGATGCAAAGCAAAACGAATCAAAGAATTCTTTGATAAGGAGGTCATTACACACTCATTATTTACATTTTACAGTTTTTTTCAGTTGTTAACAAGCATTGTTCAATACTGAAGACACATTCTAAAAACTCTTCACACATTCAGTGAAACAGAAGTCATTTTTATCATTGCTTTCACGCAATCACCACGTCTTTCAAAATCCATGAACACTTTTGTCATTTACCATCTGCAAAAGACTATATATTTGATTTTTCGAATGCTAACACACTGCTTTCAAAACTGATGAAAGCACATTCAAATCAGAATGATGACAAAATGTGCATTTCAGCAGTAATTATATTGAAAAATAAAATCTTATCAGAATATATGAGACATATCTGAAGTGTTTTGTTGGTCTGAGGTCAGATTCACTGTTTGGCCATGGTAATGCAGACTGTATGAAGAGTTTTGAAAATGGCTTCAGTATTGAACAATGCTTGTTAGCAATTGAAAAAAAAAAAAAAAAAAAACTGTAATAATTTTGAACTACATAGTGTGCCTTTAATAGAGTTAACATATGTAGATGTCTAATTAGGCTACATGAAGGAAATAAGTTCAACAGTTCATCTGCAGTAATTTTCCACTGTCTGAAAACCTTGGGATTTTATCTAGAGCATTCTTGTACTCTGAGTCTGACTGTCCTTCACTAACCTAGTACATTTCCACTGGCTTTTATCTTACACTTACAGACTCCAGAATCATCCATCCTCACATTTTGTTCCACGAGTGGAAGCATCGAGAATGTTTCGGTAACTCCGCCTCCGCGGAATAAAGTGAGAGCGGCGCGCGATCATCAGACAGCAGGTGAACTTGAACCTGTGCACACTTCCAACTGCTTTCAGAAATACATGCTTCTAGGATTTACATTGTTCTTATTCTGCTCGGGAAACATTAAAGGTATGTCTAATGCTGAAATTATACTGTTCAAGAATGCAACTTCAACGCTGTATTTCATTATTCATGTTGCACATTGCATCTGTATATATAATTAGGAATTAATAAAAAGCAGTTGCATTAATGCATGTTGCAGGTTCATCATCATCATGCCTGAGAAAGTTCGTATCAACAGCGCTGATGTGAAATACACTGAGAAACACATCGAGTCTCGTTACTGTTACCACACTGCGTCTGTGTGTCGAGATGGAGACGAGTTCACTGTGAGTGTTTCAACACCTTTAAACTGATGGATTCTGAGGGTTTTATTAGGAGAGTCTGTGTGAATAATAAAGCTGCATTGCATTTTGTTCCTTATCTGGTAGTTGCAACATGCAACTTCTGTTAAACAATATTTTGAAACACTCCAGAATGTTTTTGCAAAGGTTAAAAATGAAAATGCTGTCATTGTTTACTCACCCTCAAGTTGTTCCAAACTTGTATTTATTTATTTCTTCTATTGAACACAAAAGAAGATATCTTGCATAAACGTGGGTAACCAAACAGTTGTTGGTCCCCATTGACTATCTGGTCTTTATTTTTGATATTTTGATGCTGCTCTCCATTACGCACCGCTCTGTTTGTTGTTAGGACAGCAGAGAGTTTAAAACTGGCACACCACAGCTCCAAAAATAGAAAAATATTTCATGTTCTCACCACAGGTGACGTTTCAAGCCAAGTGGCTCTTCATCAGATCAGACATCGGACAGCACATTTTACTGATTTATTCTCTTGTTATAAGTAAATTGCGAGCATGATATACACTCTGGGTTGTTTCAACCCATGTCTGGGTTAAATACGGACAAACGCAACCATTGGTTGAAATTTTTAAAGGGGTCATGAACTGCATTGTTTTATAATGTTTCCTGGGGTGCACTTATATTGTCTTAGACTGTTTTTACATCAAAAATTGTCATAATTTAGAAATAAAAGACATTTTTGCCACCCTGATTTCATCCTCTGATTTGAACGCTGTTTTAAGGGGCGTGTCTGACTTAAATGTAAACGCCCACTGCTGTGATTGGCTGACATCTTTACATATGAAAAACTTTTAGCATGTTTTTACTATTAAAGCTCTCAAGGTTAACTAATCGTGTAGTGTTAATTATATTTAGATTGTGGAACAGTGCAAACTCGATGTAATTAAGAGATTCGTTGAATAAAACGGGAGTTTTGACTCGAGTCCAGAAATCAGTCACTGATAAACTCAGTTTGATTGACAGCTCCAGCGACTGTAAAGGGAGCGTTCTTTGATCGCTATATAACTTAATCACGGTTTAAATAACAGATTATTTTCATCCTACTAAGAAAAACAAGGTGAAGTTGAGCGTTGGTTTAATTTAAAAAAGTAACGTTCCCATAATGTTTGCAGAATGATAAAATGGAACCTTCACATAACCAGGAAAGAAAATGTTTTTAAAACATTTAATAAACTAGACGTTCAGAAACAATGTTTTCATAACTCAATGGGAACATTATCAGAATGTTATTAGAATGTATTTTTGTTATCTGTGACTTTCACATGTGTGTGTTGTTCAGGTGACGCCGTCCAGCACCGAGTTCACCTTCCGCACCGAGAGGACGGTGCCCAGGCTGGGTGTGATGCTGGTGGGATGGGGTGGGAATAACGGGACCACGGTCACAGCTGCTGTCCTGGCCAATAAACTGGGTCTGACCTGGAAAACCAAGACCGGAGTGAAGGTACAGAGTCTGAGATTCAGCAAACTGTGTCAAAGTGAAAAGTCACAGACATCATCAGACATCAAGCAGAGACCCAATACAGCAAAACTCTTGATACAGTATTTAGTAATCTTTGTAAATACTTTGTTCTTTCAGAAAGCGAATTACTACGGCTCATTGCTGGAATCTTCCACGGTGTGTTTGGGATCCGGACCTGATGGAGAGGTTTACGTTCCCTTCAGAGATCTGCTGCCGATGGTGCATCCAAATGACATCGTTTTTGACGGTAAATGGAGAAGCTTCTTCAAAAACCTTCAATAAAGGTCAGACATTATCTGACTGGAGATGTAAACGGTGTGTGTGCAGGCTGGGATATCTCGTCTCTGGATCTGGGCGGAGCCATGGAGCGCGCTCAGGTTCTGGACTGGAGCCTGCAAGAGAAGCTCCGCCCACTTATGGACCAGCTTAAGCCCAGACCATCCGTCTATATCCCAGAATTCATTGCTGCGAACCAGGAGCACAGGGCTGACAATCTCATCAGAGGAACCAAAGCAGAACAGGTGCATTAATTACTGTTTACAGACGCACTGGTTATTAAATATTTTGGTAAAAAATTGTAATACGGCTCCATTTGTTAACATTGAGTAGATATATAAATTTAAAATGATTTTTTCATTAAGATGTTTTCTCTCCTTGTGTCAGGTGGCACAGATCCGCAGAGACATCTGTGACTTCAGACAGAAGAGCGGCGTTGATAAAGTCATCGTTCTCTGGACCGCAAACACTGAGAGATTCTGTGACGTCATTCCAGGCGTCAATGACACTGCGGAGAATCTGCTGAACACCATTGAGGTGCCGCATTTCACTACATCTCGTTTATTTTCTAGTAACAATTTACAATAAAAAGATTCAGCTTGTTAAAGGGACTATATGTAAGAATTTTCATGTATTAATCACTTTTTTATTGTCAATGTGTGAACAGTAACGAAATTCAAATAACAAGACCTTCCCCAAATTCCTAGGTTGTCTATGAAAGCCTGTAAACTGATTTTTATGTAAAGGACGTTTTAGCCAGGAAAATCAAGTGTGACGTTTACGTGCAAGCAATACGTTTCTGGCTGCAGTTCACTTAACGGCCACCGGTGTCGCTAATAACAAGGGTTTCTGAATTCTACATACAGCCCCTTTAACATTAGTTAACTGCATTACTTAACATGAACGAACAATGAACACAACACCGTTTTCAACAAAAATGGAAAACTTTTTATGCATTTTGGCTGTGCATTTACACGACAGCGGCATTTTGGTGGCCTGAAACAAGTTTTTGAAAACGATACTGTTATCGTCTCTGTGTAAACTACAAAAACATGAATTTCGTCTTGCACGTTTATATTACGTGTTCAGTCTGTTGGCGTGTAATTTTTCTGTACAAAGGGACATCGCCATCTACTGGTCTGACAGCAGAATACAGTGTTTTTAGTCGCTTTCGCTGACCCGTGGGAACCAGGATCGTTTTCAAAACATTGTTGTCTGAACATGAAAAAAGCAAAGGAAATCTTTTCCGTCTTTTGTACATCGTTGTCGTGTAAACGTACGAATTTTAAATACTGCAACAGATGTATTGCTCATTGTTAGTTAATGCATCAGTGGGACCTTATTGTAAAGTGTTACCAATTTTTCTGTTGAAAAAGTTGATGTTTTATGAATCAGTATGGATAATGTTCTGTCATGTTTCTGTCACAGACGGGAGGGGAAGTGTCTCCTTCCACCATGTTTGCGGTGGCCAGTATTCTGGAGGGTTGTGCGTACATTAACGGATCCCCGCAGAACACGTTTGTGCCCGGAGCCGTGGATCTGGCCATCCAGCGCGGAGTCTTCATCAGTGGAGACGACTTCAAATCCGGCCAAACTAAAATCAAATCTGTTCTGGTGGACTTCCTGGTCAGTGCGGGAATCAAGGTAAGAGAACTTTTTAAAGGAATAAAAGCACAAATTTAATTTTCTGGTAACAATTTACAAAAATAATATATATTAAAATCATAAATATTACATATTGATCATTTTCAGCCAACTTCTATAGTGAGTTATAATCATCTCGGCAACAACGACGGGCTCAATCTGTCGGCGCCGCAGCAGTTTCGTTCTAAAGAGATCTCAAAGAGTAACGTGGTGGATGATATAAGTGCGGTCCAACCCGATACTGTACCAGCCCGGAGAGAAACCTGACCACTGTGTGAGTGTGCATACATGACATTTTATTAAATAGTATGATTTATTCTTATAAGAAATTAATAGTTTTATTCATCAAGGACACATTAAGTGACAGTAAAGACAATAAAATGTTGCAAAATATTGTTGCAATGCAAAAATAATGTCATAGGACACTAAATCAAATGGTTGCCCCACTCTGTGTTTGTGTGAACAGGTGGTTATTAAATATGTGCCCTATGTGGGTGACAGCAAGCGTGCGATGGATGAGTACACCTCCGAGATCATGATGGGTGGAACCAACACCATCGCTATGCACAACACCTGCGAGGTCAGTTATTCACACTGCAGGAATATTAATTATGCAGCTCAAATTAATTGTGACTAAATTAATTAACTGAATGCATCTATGATGATGATTCGTTGTGTTCAGGACTCTCTGCTGGCCAGTCCCATCATCTTGGATCTGGTGATCCTGACAGAACTGTGTCAGAGAATCACATTCTGCACTCGGGAGGATCCAGTTTTCCAGAGTTTCCACAGCGTCCTGTCGCTGCTCAGCTTCCTCCTCAAAGCCCCTCTCGTGCCACAGGGGGCGCCGGTGGTCAACGCGTTCTTCCGGCAGCGTGCGTGCATCGAAAACGTCATGAGGTGAGATACAATTCTTTAAATCATGCATCGTTTCTGACAGCATTTGCATGAAATTGAGTATCTCTGTGTCGTTCAGGGCGTGTCTCGGCCTCCCGCCTCAGAATCACATGCAGCTGGAACACAAGATGGAGAAGAGCTTCATGCATTCAGAGGAAAACCACATCCATCATCCTGTCCTCATCAATGGAAAGATCGACCCACATCAGTGCTTATCAGTCGGCCAAATACATTGAGATGAATAGTCATGAGAAGAAGCAGCAGCACACAATCTCATAAAAACGTTCATAGTGGAGCATGAAAACAAACCAAGATGCTGATGTTTACTGCACTATTTTATTGCTTTATGATGCATTTCTTCAGTCTTTTACTAATGCATATTCTTAAGTGATTTTTGGATATGCATTTGGCAATGAAATATGAATGGCTTCTGTTCTTGTTTAGTGAGTACTGTATTTCTGGATGAAATATTCATCTATGCATTCTCAAACATTGACATTTTTTTTTCAGGTTTTTGTATATTAATGCACTGAGTAATTACTAGTTTTTGTTGGTTTAACAAGAAGAAGAAAAAATAGCATTCCTGAAGAGTGAGAATTGTTTTTATTTGGCAAATAAATGCAGTTAAACACTGAGAAAATGAATGTCATTGGGTTGAGTCATTTTGGGACAGGTTTTCGTTTTTATTCTAATGTATAATATAATACAGGGATGGGAAAAGTCGAGAGAAAAACTAATAAGATTCAAATAAGTTAATCAGAATAAAAATGTGATTCAAATAAAAATACTGGTTATTAACCTATTAAATAAATTAAAGGTGCAGTAAGAGATTTCTGAGAAACGTGTTCAACGTTATAGCCAATCAGCAGCAGGGGGGCGTGTCCATGCATGATGTTGGAGGATAGAGAGGGAGATTTCAAGAAAGAGAGATGGCTGAGAGACACTAAAAAAGAGAAAAGCTCAGAGGAATACTGAAAAAAAAGGGTTATGATCAGGCAAGACCTTTAGGACCCGCGTTAATATCAGAAAACTTTCAGCGCTGTAGAGACCGAAGCGGGAAGGCCTGAAAACGGACGCCGAGGTTGAGTTGTTTTACTGCTCCATATGTGAGTAACATTAGTTTTGCTGTTTTACAGAACCGGTTATACTGTTGTTGTAAATGTTAGCTGTAGTAAAAACCAAAGTCCCTTTTGAGGAAAGTCTGTTCACTCGGCAGCCATATTTGCAATGCCTCTGGACAGCTATTTCGGGCATCCAAGACCAAGTCCTATCTATTTGAATAGGGGAATCCTGAAATTTCTCAGCGAACTCACAAATAACATAAGTTCAAATCAGCAACAAAATCTGACATTAAAGGTGCCGTAGAACGTCTTTTCAAAAGATGTAATATAAGTCTAAGGTGTCCCCTGAATGGTCTGTGAAGTTCAGCTCAAAATACCCCATAGATTTTTTTTAATTAATTTTTTAACTGCCTATTTTGGGGCATCATTAAATTGACGATTTAGGGGCTGCGGCCCTTTAATCTCGTCCTCCCCCGCCCACGGAGCTTGCGCGCCTTTAACAGCATAAAAGTTACACAGCTAATATAACCTCAAATGGATCTTTACAAGTGTTCGTCATGCACATGTCTAATCGCGTAAGTACAGTGTTTATTTTGGATGTTTACATTGATTCTGAATGAGTTTGATAGTGCTCCGTGGCTAAAGCTAACATTACACACTGTTGGAGATTATAAAGAATGAAGTTGTGTTTATGAATATCAGACGCAGTGTTTAAAAATGAAAATAATGACGGCTCTTGTCTCCGTGAATACAGTAGAAACGTGGTAACTTAACCAATTTAACGTACATTAGCAACATGCTAACGAACATTTAGACATTTAGAAAGACAATTTACAAATCACTAAAATATCATGATATCATGGATCATGTCAGTTATTATTGCTCCATCTGCCATTTTTCGCTGTTGTCTTGCTTGCTTCCTAGTCTGATGATTCAGCTGTGCACAGATCCAGACGTTAATACTGGCTGCCCTTGTGTAATGCCTTGAACATGGGCTGGCATATGCAAATTTGGGTCGTACATATTAATGATCCGACTGTACGTACAGTCGTTTATGTTGAGATTCGCTTGTTTTTCGGAAAGTCTTTTAAACAAATGAGATTTATATAAGGTGGAACAATGGGGTTTGAAACTCCTGTATGTCATTTCCATGTACTGAACTCTTGTTATTCAACTATGCCAGATAAATTCATTTTAATTCTAGGGCACCTTAACTGTCCCTAAATGTTATGTCTTATGCTCAAATAGTGTTTTAAAAAAAACTTATTTTTCAGGCTATACTACCAATGCGCATGTGCAGTCCTTAGCGCAGTCCTCGGTTTCTATGGGAACCGGAGATTCTAACGGATTTCTATGACTTTATCAATCAGCGTTGGCTCTACTTAGACAGTGTTGCAAAGGCGGCAAGTTTCCGGTAAATTTCCGGAAACTTTCCACAGGAACTTAAAGGGTTAGTTCACCCAAAAATGAAAATAATTACTCACCCTCATGTCGTTCCACCCCAAAGACCTTCGTTCATCTTGGGAACCCAAATTAAGATAGTTTTTATGAATCGTGGTCTGAGGCCTGCATAGCCAGCATACATTCCTCTCTCAGATCCATTTATGTACTAAAACATAGTTTAAATCAGTTCATGTGAGTACGTGGTTCAATATTAATATTATAAAGCCACGAGAATATTTTTGGTGCGCCAAAAAAACCCAAATAACGACTTATATAGTGATGGCCGATTTCAAACACTGCTTCATGAAGCTTCAGAGCATTATGAATCTTTGTGTCGAATCAGCGGTTCGGAGCGCCAAAGTCACGTGATTTCAGCAGTTGGCGGTTTGACACGTGATCGAATCATGATTCGACACAAAGATTCATAACACACTCGAAGCTAAACAACAATGATCACATTGCATGTGCTTCCGCTTTCCGTATTCTCCAAAGTTTACACTGAATGTCCTACACTTTCCTATTCTACTTAAGGAATGAACGCGGCACAGTTTTGTTTTTTTCCATAAGTAGAATAGGAAGATGTAGGACATACAGCGTAACTTTTTGAAAAATTAGGAAAGCGTGCAAGGCGAACATTTGTGTTTATAAAGTATTATATTTGTATTTTTTAAGAAAATGGACGATGGTTTCACTAGATGAGACTCTTATTCCTCGTCTGGGATCACGAGCTCTTTGAAGCTGCACTAAATGACATTTTGGACCTTCACCCGTTGAACCCCGTGAAGTCCACTTATGGAGAAAAATCCTGGAATGTTTTCCTTAAATTCTTTTTGACTGAAGAAAGAAAGACATAACATCTTGGATGACATGGAGGAGAGTAAATTTCAGGAAAATTTTATTTAAAAGTGGACTAATTTCCAGCTTTGAAATCCCCGGATTTTTGCAGGCGGGATGTACCGCGCGCTGCCGTTCTCCCATTCATAATAGATGAACAGTCTTTCTATAGCTATATTTGGTAAATGCGTTTTGAGAGTCCTGAAGCATTATTTTTCTTTGCTTCAGTTATGATAAGCAACATCCAATCTTGTGTGCTCGTGCAGTTTGGGGGCGGAGCAACGAAGGGAGGGGCGTGTCTGGGTTGATTTCAGTTTCTCAGAAATCGCTTACTGCACCTATAAATTAGATTAAAATAAATAAATACAAATTTTGATGAATATAAATAAAAATTATTTTAGAAACAAATAAATAATAAATTTAACAATACAATAGGGTTTATAAACATGCCTTTTCAAGTTTAGGATGGGGTGATGATGATCCGTGGCATTCAAAACATTAAAAATACCTGATAATTTACAAGTTAGTACTAACTTGCAAGCTAGTACTGATTTAATAGATTTAACAAGTATTTTAGTATTATTTATCAAATAAAAGCGCCCCCTGCGGGAAGATCAGGTTCGCACACGCTGGTCAGCTGACCTGCTGCGTCATCATCATCATCATCATGTGTCCATAGCAACTGTATTTGGGCTGTTACCGAATCAGATCGTCGCTGCAGATCGTTTTAATATTTGCAAATGCAGCAGTCAGAATGGTGTAAGAGAGACTCGTCAGGGTGAGATGGCGGAGAAGCGTCGCTCGGGCGCAGTGATGTCGGACTCCGCGTCTGCCAAGTGTGAGAGCGACAGAGAGTTTCTGTCCCAGGCGGGGGTCAGCGCGCTGCTCAGGGGAGCTCTGCTCAAACTGGTCGAGTCCAGGCCGGAGGATCCCGTCGGTTTCCTCGCCGAACACTTCGCGCATCTGTCGTCGGAGGCTGAGGACGGAGGATCGGAGCATCAGGCTGTGAGTCGCGCGCTCTGGCACCTGAGTCTGGCGCATCACTCACAGAGGTCCGGCACTGTTACACATATATTATTACAGCTTTATTATTACTTCCACACTATGGTATAAAACAATAATAAACTATGCTTTAAAATTATATAGCCTATATGGAAATTCTTTTTATTATTGATATTATTTATTTTAAGCCCATGAGAGTTTTTTTTTGTTTTGTTTTATTGTTTTTATTTCATTATTATTTTTAAATTCCATTATCTTTTTAAACATTTTTCTGTATTTTTTTTTGCTTTGCTTTATTATTGATATTATTTAGTTAACTCTTAAGCCATGATGAGAAGTTTATTTTTATTTTGTTTTATTATTTATATTATTGCTTTTTAGTTTAGTTTTTTTTTTATATTTCATTAATTATTTTTTAAGCCATTGTATTTTTTAATCTACTTTTTTCTTTTTGTTTTTATTTATTTTTGCTATTATTATCTATTTTAAGCCATGAGAGGATTTTTATTTTGTGTCATTCATTATTTATACTTGATTTCATTACTATTTTATATTTCATTAATTGTTATTAATATTTTTATGTTTATGTTTTATTTAATATCTATTATGTCTTTAAAGCCACAAGAGGTTTCTTTTAATTTTTGCTTTGTTATTTATTATTATTTTATTTCATTAATATTTCTTTCATCAATTATTTTTTAAGCCATAAAGGAGTTTTATTTATTTATTTATTTATTGCTATTATTTATAGGTTTTAGACTATGAGAGTTTTTTTTTTTTTTTTTTGCTTTATTATTAAATTTATTGTTAATCAGTTGTATCTTTTTAAGCCATAGTGGAGAAGTTTCTTTTTGTTTTATTTTATTATTGCTATATATTTATAAATCTTTTTAAGCCATGAGAGATTTATTTTTATTCTGCCTTATATATTATTTTATAATTTTTTATTATATCAAATCACTATTTTTATATTTCATTAATTGTCATGGTAGAGAAGTTTCTTTTTATCTGTTTAATTTTGTTTATTATTATTATTACTAAGGTTTCGGTTTGTTGTTTTATTATAATCTATTTTTTTTCTTTTTGGTTTTATTTTCTTTTTGCTATTATTTATCTATTTTAAGCCAAGAGAGGATTTTTTATTTAATTATTTATACTTGATTATTATCATTTTTATTTTTAATTTTTTTATATATATTTTATTAAATTTTTAAACCATGATGACGTTTCTTTTTATCTATTTTTTTTTTTGTTTTATTTTATTATTGCTATTATGTCTTTTAAGCCACAAGAGCTTTCTTTTAATTTTTGCTTTATTTCATTAATTATCTTTTTAAGTCATAATGGAGAAGTTTTATTTTATATTTTTGTTTGCTTTATTTTATTATTGCTATTATTTATCTGTTTTAGGCTATGAGAGATTTCTTTTTTTTTTTTCTTGCTTTAGTATTAATTTATATTTTGTCATTTAATTTTATTTCAATAATATTTTTATCTTTTTAAGCCATGGTGGAGAAGTTTTTTTTTTTTTTTGCTTTATTTTATTATTGCTATATATTTAAATCTTTTTAAATATATAGCAATAATATGAAAAAAAATTCATGAAAAAAATTTCAGCCATTTATTTTGCTTTATATATTTATTTAATTATTTTTTATTTTATCTAATCACTTTTTTTTTCTTATTTGCCATAGAGAGATCTTTTATTTATCTGTTTCTTTTTGTTTTATTATTACTTCTATTCCTCTCTTTCAAGCCAAAGAGGTTTGTTGTATGTTGTTTTATTATATTATTTTATTTCATTACTGTTATTTATCAGCTGAACCAGCTCTTGCGGGTGCGATTCCCTCGTTTAGATGGAGTTTGAGCTCATTCTTTCTCTCTTCCCTGCAGATCAGCGTTCAACAGCAACATCCGTGTGGCATACGAGCTGCTGACTCAGTGCGGTCGGCGTCAGCGCGGTGTCGGAGGCGTCCGCGGGCGTCTGTACACGGAGACGCTCCAGTGCCTGTGCAGCGAGGGCGGTCTCTCCGGCACCACCGCCTCCCCGCTCCTGCGCCGCATCCAGTGCCACGACTTCGAGTCCGTGCCCTTCGAGCTCTTCCGGCAGGGCGTGCTGACCTGCTCCGTGTTCGCCGACTACATCCGGAAGTCCCAGTGTTTGTACGCGGCGGTGGCGAGCGCTCCGGACAGACCGGCCGAGAGGACGCTGTGCCAGGCGGTGCTCGCGACCCTCCGGGAGGCGCTGGAGACGGCGGATGGAGCAGACGTGGCGCGGTACCTGGAGGCCAGTGCCAAGATCTCTCCTGCTAAAGTGGCGCAGGCCATGGCGGAGGCTCATCCCGGGAAACAGCAGGACGGTCCCACCATGGACGCACAGGAGTTTGAAGATGCCGCCGCGGCGCTCTTCATCGCTCGAGTGCGAATGGTGACCTGAGAGGAAAAACTCTGTTCCTCCTCAGTGTTTCTGTCTTGTTTTCCAACACAAATATCTAAACATTCTTAAATCAAGATACATTTACTGGAGAAGAGAAATGACTGAAGATATTTCTCATTTCAACAAAAATATCTTAATTTGTGTTCTTAAGATGAACGAAGGGTGTGGAACGACATGAGGGAGAGTAATTAATGACAGAAATTTCATTTTTGTGTGAACTAACCCTTTAATATCTTCAGTCATTTTGCTTCTCCAGAATGTTTAGATATTTGTGCTGGAAAACAAGACATAAACACTGAGGAAGAACATCATGTTTTGCAGTGCAGGTGGTTTTTAGTCAGCTGGAGAGACTTTTGCATGGAACGTTTTATTATTACTGTTATTAAGAACCAAGCATATTGTACCCTTACATGTCATAGAAAGAAAGTTTACTATATTGAACTGTATAGAGACACTTTTCATCATCCAGTACAATCCATATAACGCAGTTCCAATAAACATCCTGTTTAACACATCAGTCACATTATGGAGCTACAGTGGGTTATGAATTACATTTTATGAAGAATATCATGTTGATCAAGCAGTAAAACTGTGGTATCCGTGCTGCTTGTTGTTTTGGTGTTTATTTAACCATCTGAGGGAAACAAATACAGTTTCATGTACTCTTCCTTCTAGCTTAAGTCTAATTTAGTGCTCAATTAAGGAAGTGTTTGCAGTGTATTTCTGTTACAGACTGAACTGAAAGTGCGTCAATTCCCTTTTCACCCAGATAAGATAAACCACAGTTTCTCTAATGATACGTCTGTTTGTTTACAGAGCTCAGTAGCTTCAGCTCAGCATTAAAAACACATTTTACTTCTACCTCTGTTGTATTTGCAAGTGAAACACTGCATTTTTAATTAGAGACTTTTTACATGAATGTTTATGAAAACATGCACTGATGAATTGTTCACAATTAAGACCAGAAACATCAATAAAGAAAGTGACTGTAAATGTGCACAACATATTGTTCATTGTTATCTTATTTGCATTAGTACATAGTAACGATGTCATCTAGAGCTCTGAGAACAAGGACTAACTATAGTCATAACCAGGAGAAAAGACAGAAAATGTCTAATTTGAGTCTGTGCTTCAACATGTACATCTGGAAGCATTAGGCGAGAGTGGGGTAAGATGAGCCACTTTTTACTTATGTGGTCCTCAAGATGAGGGAAAATGAGGCAGAAGTACAATGAAAGTATTTAAAGTAATTTCAGCATGTTTCCTATCATCATAAATGATCAGAATACATCTATGACAAAGGGTTCGAAAAATATGGCTTCTTAAAAAAAAGTGTTCCTGTGGCTCAATTTACCCCAGGTTAGGGGTAAGTTGAGCCGAATCAGTAGGTGGGTGTAAACTGACCATCTAACTGAATCCGAATCAAACCCATGTGAAATTTTAAAGATAATGTACTATTGTATTTATTTTTTTAAAGCTACATTTAACAACATAAAACCAACCAAATCAAGTTGAAATTTCAGTATCTTTAATTATTTGCATTTCTGAAACAATATGTTGAACACCAAAGATGTAACCTTCCCATAAACAGACTGAACAGAGAGTTTGTTGAGTAAAATTAAATAAAAACTAAATAAGAATGAATAAATGTCACTGAAACTAATAAACATTTTAGTCAAAAGGTTCTTGACATGGTAGTTTTTCTGCAATGTCGACCATGTTAGGCCATTAGAGACTACAGGTGGAAAGATATATTTGATTAAACATCCTCTGGTTCGAATCAGAGAAGGATTTGGTGTACTTGTACACTGTTCCTATCAAATAAACTCAAAATAAAAGATAAACTAAACCAGTTATTGCATTGAAATGACACCAGTTTATACTTCAGATTTGAAGGGATGGATTCTGGAATCCACTGCCGCTTCAATATATATATCTTTTAAGTTATTAATCAACATATATCTTTCTGTTAAATAATTTGAATGACTTCTTCAACGTATGTTAAAGCATTTCTTTTCCTTTTCAAACACTAGAAAATAAGTTTTAATATTGTCTGTACCTCTCACTGAGAGATAAGAACATATTATCAGTATGTTTTGGGGAAAGTTTCCTGCTCAGATCAACTTCAGCCTTGAAGAAGCTGTGAATGTGGAAAATTTCTAATCTTGTCTATTTTTCTTAGCCAATCAGAATCATCCAACCTGAAGTAATGACGTAGTTAGTTGACTAATTGCTGTGGAAATGTGAATGTACGCAGAGCGGCCTACGAACTCCTTGAGAGACTTGAAGCTGGCTTCTGCTGATGAAACTGCAAACTATTCTTCATTAAATTTCTCTTCAATTTATTATTTTTTTTTAAAACTCTGACTCTGAGTCTTTATTCAACATATCTGATTTCAAGGGTCCTAAACTGTTTATCCCCAACAGATTCAACTTAAATTCAGTGCCTTATGGTGGGGTAAGTTAAAACACTGGCTATAATTTACCCACTGGCTCATCTTACCCCACTCTCTCCTACTGTAGTTTGATGAGATCATATCTGTGTATCAGCTTAATAAAATCATCAGAACTCTGACTTTTTTCCATATAAAACGTTCATCTCAAAATGAACACGATTTAAATAATGAGTCAATACACCATCAATCCTTCTTTCAAAACGTGTTTTTGTCTTACCTTGATTCACTGTGGTAATATTACAAGTGTTTATATTTTAGACCGGGCGGGATGGTTTTGGCGGGAAATTGCGCGCATACGTCACTCGCCCATGTGCCTCTCGTAAAATATATGTAAATAGAGTAAATTTGAAAATGTCTCAGTATTTGGTTCGTCTTTTTTTTTTTTTTTTTTTTTGCAAAACTGTGACCTTTTTGTTCTTCACACATCCAGTTTGATCGAGCAGATGTGAGAAAGGCAGAGAGGAAATAAGCTTGTTTTCATACAGGCTGCTGCAGTGAAAGACATTGACTGAGCCCAGCTCGCGTATTAAAAGTAATGAAGGTCTGTGTGTCAATAATTGATCAGGGTGTGTAAGTTACACAATCACTCGCTGCGTCAACACAATACCTAACGATGACTCGTGCCGCTCTTAAAGGGACAGTCCACCTAAAAATCAGCATCTTTCGCTATAGAACTTATGTAGCCCCGCCCCTTTTCAGCGCTGGGCTCATTGTCTTTTGTCTTCCGGTTTGTATTTCCACAGCGATCTTACTTATTTATGAATGCTCATTTTAAAATCTTCCCAGTCTACTGACATTTGTTAAAGGGTTAGTTCACCCAAAAATGAAAATAATGTCATTATTTCTCACCCTCATGTCGTTCCACACCTGTAAGACCTTCGTTCATCGAACACAAATTAAGATATTTTTGATGAAATCCAATGGCTCAGTGAGGCCTGCATAGCCAGCAATGACATTTCCTCTCTCAAGATCCATTAATGTACTAAAAACATATTTAAACCAGTTCATGTGAGTACAGTGGTTCAATATTAATATTATAAAGCCACGAGAATATTTTTGGTGCGCCAAAAAAAAAATAAAACTTATTTAGTGATGAGCGTTATGAATCTTTTGTGTCGAATCATGATTCGGATCGCGTGTCAAACCGTCAAACTGCTGAAATCACGTGACTTTGGCACTCTGAACCGCTGATTCGACACGCTGATTCATAACGCTCCGAAACTTCATGAAGCAGTGTTTTGAAATCGGCCATCACTAAAAAAAGTCGTTATTTTGTTTTTTGGCGCCCAAAATATTCGGGCTTTATAATATAATATTGAACCACTGTACTCACATGAACTGATTTAAATAGTTTTTAGTACATTAATGGATCTTGAGAGAGGAAATGTCATTGCTGGCTATGCAGGCCTCACTGAGCCATTTTTTTTCATCAAAAATACCTTAATTTGTGTTCTGAAGATGAACGAAGGTCTTACGGGTGTGGAACGACATGAGGGTGAGTAATTAATGACATTATTTTCATTTTAGGGTGAACTAACCCTTTAAGACATCTGCTTTAAACATTACAATGCTCACGATAACTTTCATTAACAATTAAATCCACTTCACCAGCTAATTATTCTACGGCGACGCCATAGAAAAACATCATCCTCCAGGAAGTGACATTTTTAATGCAACATTTTAAAAGCAGGTTAAAAACATGAATGTAAGTTAACTGCTAATCACAGAGCTTGTGCATATTCAATTTAAACATCCTTAACCAAAGATGTGTCACATGCATTGACATAAGGTATGTCATATTCTGAAAATACTTGTTTCTTCACCTCCTGTGAGCTCACAGGCCTTTTTTATATGTGACCCTGGACCACAATACCAGTCATAAATCACACAGGTATATTTGTACATTGTATGGGTCAAAATTATTTTCTTTTATGCCAAAAATCATTAGAATATTAAGTAAAGATCATATTCCATGAAGATATTTTGTACATTTCCTACCGTAAATATATAAAAAATGTATTTTTGTGAGTGGATATGCATAGCTAAGGACTTCATTTGGACAACTTTAAAGGTGATTTTCTCAATATTTAGATTTTTTCGCACCCTCAGATTCCAGATTTTCAAATAGTTGTATCTCGACCAAATATCGTCCGATCCTAACAAACCAGTTTTCAGATTATGTATAAATCTCAATTTCAAAAAAATCACCCTTATGACTGGTTTTGTGGTCCAGGCTCACATATATAAATTCTTTCTCCATGATATTATGAGTTCTTGAAAATGAGTCAGAATCATGTCGCATTCATAAAATGACTCAATTGTGGTATTTAACAGGAAACATTAGCATTGTCTGTTTCCCTGAATAAAGTGGTGAATGGCAGTATTTGAGTGTTATTGTGCAAACACCGCAAAAAATAATGTTCTTCCTCAGTATTTTTGTCTTGTTTTTCAGCACAAATATCTAAACATTCTTAAATCAAGATGGAGGAGCAAAATGACTGATGATATTGAGTCAAGAAATGTGTCAAAATTAAGTTTGTGGTTAAAACAAGAACAAATATCTGCCAATGGGGACAGAAAAATAAACTTAATTCATAGGGAAAACACCCCACTGGCAGATATAAATACATTATAATATGAATGAAATATGAACATTTCCTTGCATTGGATGATACTGTCTGAGACTGATATAAATCAGCATAAAATCAAAAACACTGATATCTTTTAAAAGAGATTTATTAACAAAAAATAAGACTGAAATGAGGAACATAAATTATGAAATCTAAATTATAGAAGGAAAAAAAGCTTAAAACATTCATAAACCTCATTCTGATGCGCTGACATGTTCATACTCTTTTAAAGTCTGCAATAGTTTCATCATTTATACAAATGTAAAGTTACAGGCACAAAGGGTTAAAATTAAACTGTGTCTAAAGGAAAGCAGTTCAAGTTCATGTTTCGCTTTTCAATGCCCTTTGAGACTGACGAATAATCCAACAGTTCAACAAAAACCCTCTCATATTGATTAAATCTGCTATCTTCACAAACAGCAAATTTGTGAACGCCATGATGTTTAAACGCGTGAAATTTACAGGTCAGATGTCACCACAAAATCAAAAGAAAAATAAGAAATCCCATTCTGCATAAAGTAAATAAAGCCTACATTTAGGAGTTTGCATTGACAAATTATTGCATTTATTGAATGACTTAAATTGTGTAGTGCATTTGAAGAGTAATATGTTGATTGTAAAAATATCATGGTTTCTATTTCTTTGCTTCTCAGTAATGAGGGTTTCTGGGTAAATGCGCTTATTGTCATGAAAATAATGTCACAATTTAATAGTCCTAAAAGAGGCTTAATTTTCTTTGTACAAAAATATAATTTTCTATTTTTTTTCTTTTGATTTGGGGGTGAATTCAGATCATTATTCAAATTCATAGGCACAAAATCAAAGCAGCTATAATGTTTTTAGTGAAACTGTTGACTGAAAAGCTTCAGTGCTTTTGAAATGAAAAATAGAAAACATTGGAAATCTACAAATCCTCTTTAGTGCACTTCAGCTGAAGATATATAGTGCATGCATGAAAACTACAAACCTTTTTAACGTCACAGTTATAAAAACAAAAGGTGCTGAAATCAGTTTTTAAAACGACGACCCAGTTCAGTCTGTCCTCATTAACAATGACCTTGATATTGGGAAGAACCTTTAATTGCAATTGGCTCAAACTCAGCAGACATTCATTACAGTAATATTACATATGTGTAAAATAAAAAGATTATAGAGGTCAGAATGTTCAGTGTTAGATACTGGCAGACTGTAGAAGAAAAACCTGAAAAAACAGAAAACAAGCAAAAACCCCAAACAGCAGAAAAACCAGATGATGATGTGAAACACGAGGAGTATGTTTATGTGGGAGGAGAAGGCAGAGGAGGAAGACTGTTGACCTGAAAGCGTGTTTCCTCTGATATCCCATACTGCTCTAGTGGGTCCTGCAAGAGATCACATTAGATCAGAGCATGATCAGTAATATGTGGCAGAACTGCACGATTAATCGGTAAAAGATTGCGATCTAGATTCAAACACACACACGATCATATTCCTAAATGACGACGATTCGGCTCTGTCTATTAAACCTTTGACAAGTATGATCACAGCGAACATTCAGAGGCAGAGAGAGCCGTCATGAATAGATATGAAACAGCGTCACAAACAGTGTTTTCAACCACACAACATCATTATTTCTGTCTTACAAATTGAATCATTCATTCAAGAGATTTGTTCAAAAACACTGATTCATCCAGTAATGAAAACAAGTGAAGTACTTATGAGTGAGTCATTGAATGATTCATTCAAGACATTCGTTCAAAAACGCTGATTCATTCAGTAATGAAATAAATGAAGTCTTAATGAGTGAGTCATTGAATCATTCATTCAAGAGATTTGTTCAAAAACGCTGATTCACCCAGTAATGAAACAAGTGACGTATTTATGAGGGAGTCATTGAATCATTCATTCAAGAGATTGTTCAAAAACGCTGATTCATCCAGTAATGAAACAATAAAGTATTATGAGCGAGTCATTGAATCATTCTTTCAAGAGATTCGTTCAAAACGCAGATTCAAGTAATGAAACAAGTGAAGTATTTATGAGTGAGTCATTGAATCATTCATTCAAGAGATTTGTTCAAAAATGCTGATTCATAATGAAACAAGTGAAGTATTATGAGTGAGTCATTGAATCATTCATTCAAGAGATTTTCAAAAATGCTGATTCATCCAGTAATGAAACAAGTGAAGTATTTATGAGTGAGTCATTGAATCATTCATTCAAGAGATTTGTTCAAAAATGCTGATTCATCCAGTAATGAAACAAGTGAAGTATTTATGAGTGAGTCATTGAATCATTCATTCAAGAGATTTGTTCAAAAATGCTGATTCATCTAGTAATGAAACAAGTGACGTATTTATGAGGGAGTCATTGAATCATTCATTCAAGAGATTCATTCAAAAACGCAGATTCATCTAGTAATGAAACAAGTGAAGTATTTATGACTGAGTCACTGAATCATTCATTCAAGAGATTTGTTCAAAAATGCTGATTCATCCAGTAATGAAACAAGTGAAGTATTTAACAGTGAATCATTGAATCATTCATTTAAGAGATTCATTCAATAACACTGATTCATCCAGTAATGAAACAAGTGAAGTATTTGTGAAATTGAATCATTCATTTTCAAGCATGATCAGTAATATGTGGCAGAACTGCATGATTAATCGGTAAAAGATTGCGATCTCGATTCAAACACACACACAATCATATTCCTAAATGATGATGATTCGGCTCTGTCTATTAAACCTTTGACAAGTATGATCACAGCGAACATTCAGAGCCAGAGAGAGCCGTCATGAATAGATATGAAACAGCTTCACAAACAGTGTTTTCAACCACACAGTATCATTACTTCTGTCTTACAAATTGAATCATTCATTTAAGAGATTTGTTCAAAAACGCTGATTCATCTAGTAATAGAACAAGTCAAGTATTTATGAGTGAGTCGTTGAATCATTCATTCAAGACATTCGTTCAAAAAAGCTGATTCATTCAGTAATGAAATAAATGAAGTCTTAATGAGTGAGTCATTGAATCATTCATTCAAGAGATTTGTTCAAAAATGCTGATTCATCCAGTAATGAAATAAATGAAGTCTTAGTGAGTGAGTCACTGAATCATTCATTCAAGAGATTTGTTCAAAAACACTGATTCATCCAATAATGAAACAAGTGAAGTCTTAATGAGTGAGTCATTGAATCATTAATTCAAGAGATTCATTCAAAAACACAGATTCATCTAGTAATGAAACAAGTGAAGTCCTTATAAGTGAGTCATTGAATCATTCATTCAAGAGATTTGTTCAAAAACGATGATTCATCCAGTAATGAAACAAGTGAAGTCTTGTGAAATCATTAATTCAAATGAATCAAATATTATAATTAAATAGACTGCAGCAATTAAAATTTTGTCAGAAGCTCTAGTAAATGACATGTTATTTTGTTTAGTTGTCTATTCAGAATCGTGGGAGAATCATGATCTTTATTTTAAAGGTCCCATTCTTCGTGATCCCATGTTTCAAACTTTAGTTAGTGTGTAATGTTGTTGTTAGAGTATAAATAAAATCTGTAAAATTTTAAAGCTCAAAGTTCAATGGCAAGCGAGATATTTTATTTAACAGAAGTCGCCTACATCGAACGGCCAGTTTGGACTACATCCCTCTACTTCCTTCTTTAATGACGTCATTAAAACAGTTTTTTGACTAACCTCCGCCCACAGGAATACACAAGAGTTGCGTTTGTAGAGTGTGTTTGTCGCCATGTCGTCGAAACGCTGTTATTTTCAACCCGCAGTCCAATCACCGGGTCTGATTCCGGCTCAAATTGATAGGGTAAAATTAAAGACATGTTTACAATAACACTGAGCGCATGCATCTCCACCATAGACTGTGATCTCCACGTTATGGTAAGAGGCGTGACTTTTCCGGGCACGGTGCGCTCAGAGCTGTCGAATCACAACACGGGAACGAACCGCTGGCACAATCAGAACTCGTTACGTATTTCTGAAGGAGGGACTTCATAGAACAAGGAAGTCATCAGCCCGTTTTTATGACAGTGGAAACAGCGGTATACAGATAAGTAAATTATGTGAAAAATACTGTGGTTTTTTTTACACGCGAAACATGAACACATGTTATATTGCACACTATAAACACAATCAAAGCTTCAAAAAACCACGAAAAACGGGACCTTTAAACAAAAAAACATTCTCAATTTATCCAGAATCGTGCAGCTCTGTGGTATATGATTCTAACTAGAGTTGTCAAAAGTACCGACTTCGGTACCTAGTTGGTACTGAAATTGTAAAATTATGATGCTTTGAGCACTGTTGAGTGGATTCGTAATCACCTCTGATTGGCCATTGTGTTCATGTGCTCATCAGATATGTCTGTGATTGGCTACAATGATCAATGCTTCAAAAACGTTGTAAATAGTCATCAATGATGCTCTTCACCGAGCGCTCACACCGATACACACAGGAGCGTTTGAAAGCAGGCGTCAATTGCGGACCAGTCCACTGATAGACGTCTGCTTTCAAACGAAACGCTGCCACTTTCAAATTCAAACACTTCCGTGTGTTTTCAAACGCTGCCGTGCTTCGATTACGGACATATCTGATGAGCGCGTCAACACAATGGCCAATCGGAGGTGTTTACGAATCCACTCAACAGCGCTCAAAGCGTCACATTTTTAAAATTTCAGTACCGATTGGTACCGAAGTCGGTACTTTTGAAAACTCTAATTGTGATCATTCTAGGAGGTATTGGTTGCATTAATGAACATTGATTCCCTCACCTTTCCAGTCAATCGATGGATTTCTGTGCGGTAGTAGATCAGGTTCTTCCGCATGAATTCATAACTGTGAGACAGAAACAGATTACGGTTATAAATCAGGAAACGCACAGGATGATGGGTAACGTCAGCGTCACACACCTGGCTTTAATGATGGCGTCGATCCACTCAACACACTGTTCCTGAGAATCGCATTCAAACAAATACTTCCTCTCGGCCTCGTCCAGGAACACTGGAAAACAACAGGAAACACAGTGAGTGAGGTCACATTTTGTTTCTGAACTCCCTGAAACGCCTCCATTGTAGTCTTGAGTTTCATCACAATATTCCTCATTTAAATAATTCATATGCAGAATAAAGGGGCGGGGCCTGGCTGTAGTGTGTTGAAACTGGCGGTTATGGTAAGGGGCGGGACATTTGCCAAACACCAATCACAACACACTGCTCCAGCCGACCAATCAGAGCACATTGTGCTTTTCAGAAGGAGGGGCTTCATAGAGACAGGAACTAAACAGAGCGTTACTGACAGACTGGGAAGAGAGGAGCTGAACAATGGAGAGTATGAGGAGAATAATCAACCTGTTCTAGTAGAGCCCAAAAACAACATCAAGACTTGGTAACAACAGACCCTCTTTAAAGAGTCAAACAAGGAAGAGATACTGAGAACATTAAAACCACAAATGCACTGATGTGTGAATCTGTGACTGCTTCTGCTCTTACCGATAGAGAAAACATGATCGTCTTCTCTCTCCACGCGACACTGTTCCAGCAGCAGAGCGCCGATGGGCTGAAAACACAAGCAAATCAAACTGAAATGAATGTGACCGCGATGGTGTTGAGATTGAGATCAGACGCTCATACCGCACTCACCTCGTCCTCATCGGTCCGAAAGTAGAACAGGAAATTAACGATCAGTTTCACTAGGCGCCTTTTCACAACTGTGGTAGGAAACAGAGGAGAATTAAGTCAAACGTCGTCTCAACCAAAACAAGAGCAGTGAAAATTTTAAATAAAACTAATTTAGATTGGCTTTTTAGTGCACATTTAGTGTTTAGTTACATTTTTATTCTCTGTTGGTTTTTGTATTTTTATTATTATTATTTACTATGTAAAGTGCTTTGAGAAACTTCATTTTACATAATCAGAGGCACTATATAAAATAAAGCTTATTTTTATTGATTGTAACATTTATTTGCGAATGATGGTGATTTGAGACGACATGATCGCTGATTTGACAATGCAAATACAGTAACAGCCAATGGAAGCACACGTAGTGGATGTCACATGATCTGCCTCCTGATGCTTTTGAACCTACTAATGACCAACAGCGATTAAATCAGATTTTATCGCATCGTATAGAAACGCCATCACTAATTATAACAGGGTGGTCTAGGCATGTCACATCGCAGCAGTTTAGATGATTACGAGTTTTGTAATTTCGTTGCATTCTAACAACTTCGTGGAATATTACGAGAAAGTTCCAGTTCTTGCATAACCTGTCAGTTTCGTCGATCATCTTGCCAATGTTATAGTGATGTTGCATCATGACAGCTTTGTTATAAATTTAATTTTAAATGTTGGCAATTTTAAGATGACAAAGAAAAACTTTATGAAAACAGTGTCGCGTAAACGTCCCCTAACATGGAAGCGATCCTTGGCGATGAGGCAATCAACTTTATGCAAATACAGAGCAACTACCTATCACTACTCTTCTGTCGTACTGTTTTTCGCAAACTGTATAGTAGAGAAGTTTGCGATTTCGGACTCAACTGTCACAACTTTAATTACGTAACGGAGGGGGAGGGGCTATCAGACTCTTATTTTGAAAGACAAAATAACCTTATAAAATTCATACACTACACGGTTGAGTACAACTTATGAATGTTGTAGTTTTGTTGCATTCTTACAACTTGAGATAAGTTCATTGATTAAAAATTTCATTTCTAAGTGACAACAATGTACTAAAATCAGAAAAGTTTTTCCTTTGTGTTTTCGCGTACATACGACAACATTGTCAATGCGAAAACGATTAAAAACGCTGTATTATTCATGTTAGGCTACGCTCTTATAGGCTGATAAAACGTAATATGCTTGAACATGACGTCATTCATGTTTTTGTAGTTGATGATAACGGTATCGATTTTAAAAACTTGCGTTTAAGCTTACACGCCGCTGTCGTGTAAACGAATGGCCAAAAGGCATAAAAAGTTTTCCGTTTATATTTAAAAACGTGTCGCGTAAACATGGAAGCGATCCTTGGCGATGAGGCGATCAACTTTATGCAAATACAGCATAAAGTATTGTTTTTTCGCAAACCGTATAGTAGAGAAATATGCGATTTCAGACTCAACGTTGAACAAAGACGCTCATTTTAGGCTACGCTCTTATAGACTGAAAAACGTAATATGCATGAACATGACGTCATTCGTGTTTTTGTAGTTTACACAGAGATGATAACGGTATCGTTTTCCAAAACTTGCATTTAAGCTTGCGTATTCAGGCAACCAAAACGCCGCTGTCATGTAAACGAATGGCCAAAAGGCATAAAAAGTTTTCCGTTTATAGTTAAAAACGTGTCGCGTAAACATGGAAGCGATCCTTGGCGATGAGGCGATCAACTTAATACAAATACAGCATAAAGTAGTTTTTTCGCAAACTGTATAGTAGAGAAGTATGCGATTTCAGACTCAACATTGAACAAAGATGCCGTATTATTCATGTTAGGCTACGCTCTTATAGACTGAAAAAACGTAATATGCATGAACATAAGGTCATTCGTGTTTTTGTAGTTTACACAGAGATGATAACGGTATCGTTTTCCAAAACTTGTTATCAGGCAACCTAAACGCCGCTGTCGTGTAAATGAATGACCGAAAGGCATAAAAAGTTTATAGTTGAAAACGTGTCGCGTAAACATGGAAGCGATTCTGAGGCGATCAACTTTATGCAAATACAGCACCTATCAGAGTGCGCGTAGTGAAGGTCATGTGACCCGCAGTTGGAGTACGAACACTAGTGACTTAATGGAATAGCATACTATTTTTATTATTTCTGTCACATCTTTACAAGACAGAAATAGCACGAGTAGTACGCTAGTATGCTATTCCGAATCACAACATCGATCGTAATGGGACAGTCTTCCAGTTCTGTCGTTGATTATGTCTATTTTTCTCGCGTCTTGCGACCTAAACACGATGGTTTACAGAAACTGCATCATATAATCGTGATGAAATGAACGGCTCTTACCGTCTCCTTTCTTCGGGCCTCTCATGCCCAGCTCGGCCGCTCTCTCTGACGGCTGGCGGCTCAGGAACACCAGCTCCTTCTCGTTAAATCGCATTTTTAGCTCTTTGACAGCAGTTTCGTCTCGTTAAATAGCATTTTAGGATTTTAAACAGCCGTTTTCATCCCTGATAACATCAGAGTCAGATCAGATACTCCTCACCCGGACTGTCAGTCATTCTGCTGCTGTGTTCAGGAGCTCATCTGTTTCTGCGGCATCAAACGTGTCTGATACTAAACACACACACACACCCAAACAAACAAACTGAACACATGCAGCCGACAGAGGGCGCTGTCTGTACACAAATATATAAGGGGCACGTTTTAAAATGTCTTTATAATAATAACTACAAAGAAATGTTAAGCTTTTTAATTTTAATTTCGCTGTTTTAAATACGCATTATCTTTTATTTTTAGTAAAACACACACTTTTCTAAATAAAACACACACTTGGAATGTATCTCTGCATTGCTATTTGTTTCAATAAAGTTTTGCATGTCAAAATAACAGGAACAGGAAGTGCATCACTCGCCGCGCATGCGCATTACATCTGCGACGGCGGCAAGCGTGATCTGGACGTTAGGTAAGAATGTTTTCAAGATGGTTTTCGATAAAAATGATACTTATTTTCGCTTTTAAAAGACTGATAACACCAAACTAAACTCGGTCTTTTAATACGCTTTGCGCGTTTGTTATTGTTCATTGAAAGTGCAGCTGTGAAGTTGATCCAGCTCTGTTAGACACTATTGTGTTATATATCATTAATTATGCATGATTCGTTATATTCTATTTTAATTGATAAGTTTAACCTTACACTTAGCCTTAAATGGGATCGTATTGTACACTTTTGTAAACAATCATAATCATAAAGACTATTTTCCATTCTCTCTCAGACCTTTACTATTTAACAAGCTGTAACTCTCAGACTGTAAGTACTAATTAATGTAAAATAATCATAAAACTGTTCTCTTTTATTATTGGCCATCATCGAGTAGGTACTACATTTGAATATGAATTTACTTCGCTGTCTTTAAAAAGTACATTTTATATAGTATGAATAAAATTCGGACGTACTACATCCGCCATGTTGTTACTGTCACGTGACCTAGTCAATATCGCTTGTAGTAGGCAAATATTCAATTTCGGATGCAGCCCATGCATTCGAACCTGCTACTTTTGTCACATACTGTGTTTTGCATACTATATAGTAAGGAATTATGCGATTTTGGATGCAGCCCATGTATTCGGAAATACTACTTTTGCCACATACTGTTTTTCGCATACTATATACTAGGGACTACATACATACTATATACTTTCGGATGCAGCCAATGTATTCAGACATGCTACTTTTGTCACATACTGTTTTTGCATACTATATACTGGAGAAGTATTTGATTTCGGATGCAGCCAATGTATTTGGACGTACTACTTTTGTCACCCACTGTTTTTCACATACTATGTAGTAGGGAAGTATTCGATTTCGGATGCAGCCTATATATTCAGACATGCTACTTTTGTCACATACTGTTTTTCGCATACTGTATACTAGAAAGCATTCGATTCGGATGCAGCCATGCATTCGGACATGCTACTTTTGCCACATACTGTTTTTCGCATACTATTTAGTAGGGAATTGTTCGATTTCAGATGCGGCCCATGTATTCGAACATACTACTTTTGCCATACTGTTTTTACTACATACTGTTTTTCGCATACTATATACTAGAGAAGTATTCAATTTCGGATGCAGCCAGTGTATTTGAACGTAATACTTTTGTCACACTGTTTTTCACACACTATGTAGTAGGGAAGTATTCAATTTCGGATGCAGCCCATGTATTCGGAAGTACTACTTTTGTCACATACTGTTTTCGCATACTATCTTGTAGAGAAGTATTCGATTTCCGACTGAGTGGACCGTGCATGAAATTTTGAGTTCTGAAAATTCCATTCAAGAGATCAAGAATCCATCATATGTCCCCTTTAAATGTGTTTCCCTCTTTGCTGGTTTCAGCAGCAGCAGTGTGAGGATCCGCCATCATGGATTTCCAGCACAGAGCTGGAGGGAAAACTGGCAGCGGCGGCGTCGCCTCGTCGTCCGAGAGCAACCGAGACCGCCGTGAGCGACTGCGGCAGCTCGCGCTTGAGACGATAGACATCAATAAAGATCCATACTTCATGAAAAACCACTTGGGGTCTTATGAGTGTAAACTGTGTCTCACACTTCACAATAATGAGGTATGCTTAACATTAATGCACTTCATGTACATGAATGCGTTTCGTTGACCCTTAAATGTGAATTGTGTTTGTGATTTTTGTTTTCTAGGGAAGTTATCTCGCTCACACACAAGGCAAAAAGCACCAGTCTAACCTGTAAGTGCAGCATTTACACATATGATTATCAGGATGAGGAGCAGGAACTTATTGAGTAATCTGTGCTTTTCTGTTTTAGAGCGAGACGAGCCGCAAAAGAGGCAAAGGATGCCCCGGCACAACCTGCTCCAGAGAAGGTCAAAGTTGAAGTGAAGAAGTTTGTCAAGATTGGAAGACCGGGTTATAAAGGTGTGACATCACTGAGCCTCATTCATTAGCAGAACAAAAAGGATTGATTCAGTTTAGTTGAATGAATCCCATTTGTTTGATTTATAGACATGCTTCCCATTGACTACGTTTATAAGCGCACTAATGTAATATTGCGATTAAACTTTACCTCATGTAAACAAGAGACTTCGATCAAATTAATGCGATTAAGCTCATAAACGTAGCACCAATACTGTAGTAAAATATATGATGTATGCTGATTTTAAAACGGGTATGTAAAGACTTTAATGGCATCCATTTCAAGTGCGCATGTGCATTTTTGGGGCAAGTTCATGTTTACAACATTGCGTGATATGAATATAAAGCAGTATGGTTGAAAACATTAAAATGAAATAGATTTTTTTGTATACTTCACTTTTTCTAGTTGCTCTGAGTTATTTCCCTGTTGTTTTCTTATTAGATACAGTTGTACATTTAAATATTATAATTGTTTAAATTAGAGTTGCATCGATGTATTGGCTAGTAATCGGTATCGGCCAATAAAAGCAATGATTTTCACTATCTGTCATCATTAGTCGATTGTTTAAAAACAGATATCATTCTGAATAATCAGTTATTGGCATCGACAGATATCATTCTGAATAATCGTTATCGGTATTAGCATCGGCAGATATTATTCTGAATAATCGGTTATCGATATTGGCATCGGCAGATATCATTCTGAATAATCGATTATTGGCATCGGCAGATATTATTCTGAGTAATCGTTATCGGTATTAGCATCGGCAGATATAATTCTGAATAATCAGTTATCGATATTGGCATCGGCAGATATCATTCTGAATAATCGGTTATCGATATTGGTATCGGCTGATATCATTCTGAATAATCGGTTATTGATATTGGTATCGGGATATCATTCTGAATAGCCGGTTATCGGTATTGGCATCGGCGGATATCATTCCGAATAATCGGTTATTGGTACTGGCATTGGCAGATATTCTGAATAATCGGTTATCGATATTGGCATCGGCTGATATCATTCTGAATAATCGATTATCGTATTGGCATCGGCAGATATCATTCTGAATAATCGGTTATCGGTATTGGCATCGGCAGATATCATTCTGAATAATCGATTATTGGCATCGGCAGATATCATTCTGAGTAATCGTTATCGGTATTAGCATCGGCAGATATAATTCTGAATAATCGGTTATCGATATGGCATCGGCAGATATCTTCTGAATAATCGATTATCGGCAGATTCATTCTGAGTAATCGTATTCATCGGCAGATATCTGATAATCGTATTGGTATCGGCTGATATCATTCTGAATAATCGGTTATTGGTACTGGCATTGGCAGATATTCTGAATAATCTTATCGATATGGCATCGGCGATATCTGAATAATCGTTATCGTATTGGCATCGTATGGCATCATCATCGGCAGATATCATTCTGAATAATCGGTTATCGGTATTGGCATCGGCAGATATCATTCTGAATAATCGGTATTGGCATCGGCAGATATCATTCTGAATAATCGGTTATCGGTATTGGTATCGGCAGATATCATTCTGAATAATCTATTATTGGCATCAGCAGATATCATTCTGAGTAATCGGCTATCGGTATTGGTATCGGCTGATATCATTCTGAATAATCGGTTATCGATATGGTATCGGCTGATATCATTCTGAATAATCGTTATGGCATTCATTCTGACGTTATTGGATCGATATCATTCTGAATAATCGGTTATCGATATTGGTATCGGCTGATGATATTCTGAATAGCCGGTTATTGGTATTGGCATCGGCGGATATCATTCCGAATAATCGGTATATGGCATGGCAGATATCATTCTGAATATTATCTGTATTGGCAATGGCGATTTGATTATCATATCGGCATCGGCAGATATCATTTTGAATAATCGGTTATTGGTATTGGCATCAGCAGAGATAATTCTGAATAATTGGCAGAGAAATTTAGTATCAGTGCATCTCTACTTTAAAAGTTCTAAGCAAGCAACTTCCATAAAATGATCACCGACGACTGGACAGTCATGGAAATTCATAGTTCAAAATCTGTAAGAACCCAGTACAGATCTTAATTTCGTTGATTAACAAGTGTGCCTATTTTTTATTTTACCATAGTAACCAAACAAAGGGATCCAGAGGTCGGACAGCAGAGTCTGCTTTTCCAGGTAAGTCCAGTGGCTGGTTGCATAAACTGCTTAGAATAGTCTGAATTTAAAAAAAAAAAAAGTTACATAAAAAGGTAGATCTGTCTGATTTGAATGGGAAAAGTAATAAGTCTGATTAGTTTGGCTAGTTTTCACAGTCTTAACATATGCAACTGGCCCCAGTAATTCCTGTCTGTTTTTGAGAAACTGGATGTTTTGGTCTGTTCAGGGTTAATGCTCTGAAATTCAAGAGCCATCTGCAAAGTAAATGTTTTGCTCTTGTAATTTTGATCTCTAAACCTTTGACAACAAACCTTGTTCTTCAGATTGATTACCCAGAGATAGCAGAAGGCATCGGGCCGAGGCATCGCTTCATGTCAGCATATGAGCAGAGAATCGAGCCTCCAGACCGTCGCTGGCAGTATCTGCTGTTCGCTGCTGAGCCGTATGAAACCATCGCATTCAAGGTCTGTGGAATTAGACATCTGTCTTGTGGAACTAGTAGGGATTGTGAAAATAGTTTAAGCTAACTTAATGACCCAATAAAAGTGCATCAGATTTGTTGTCATTGTTGGGGATTTGTTGTCAAGTTACTTTGAAAAGTAATGCGTTACTCCCTAAAAAAAGTAACTATTTGCACTACTCAGTTACTTTTTATGGAATGAAATGTTACGTTAATTTTGTGTTACTCTTTCTCACCTGGGCTGGGCTGGCTTGCTTGTTTTTTGTTTATTAACAAAAAAAAAGTTATATTTTTAGCAAATGTAAAGGCCATTTCACTCTAAAAGTGAAATGAATAAGCCTCAGACTGAAGGAAATATAATTTTACACCCGTACAATAGGTCAATAAATAAGAAAACAGTAATTTGTGTTACTTATTTGAAAAAGTAACTCTGATGCTTTGTTGTAAATTTAAAGTAATGCATTTCTTGTTACTTTAAAAAAAAAAAAGTAATCTTTTATATAAGAATAACTTATTCTAGAATAAGTTTTTAAAATGATGTTTTTAGTATTTTAAAGAATCCCACTATCAATACTTGCAACGTATAAAAAATATTTTATTAGCAACGTTTCAGTCGCATGACCTTCATCAGGCATGAATAGAAACGCAATGACATTTAAAGATGAATTCAGGTGGGCATGTTTTAAAAATACAATTTAAAATGTGAGTTTCTGATGTTATTGCTCCTGTTGTATTGTCAGGTTCCCAGTCGAGAGATTGATAAAGCCGAGACGTTTTTGGACACACTGGAACAGGGAAACAAAACAGGTGAGAATGGATAAAAAAAAAAATTATAATTTGGTAGATAGTTTTCTGTGTGCTGACACAAGTATCAAATGAAGATCCATCGCTATGTTCCAGTCTAGTAGAATTTAAGAGACTACAATGGAGGCGTTTCAGGGAGTTCAGAAACACTGACACTGATGGAGAGTAACTCCTGCTGGAGTGACTTTGGAGCTTTGCAGAGCTTTTTTATGCTCAAACAGCAACATTACACACTTAAGAAAGATAAACATGGAAAAAAGCAGAATAGGTTTTTTTTACTTGTTACTCACCATGACATTTCTTTTAAAGTGTTTGCTTTCAGAAGCTGGCATGCCGTTAAAACATCGACCAACCATCACTATGTGCTGAATACACAATCTCTCCTTCTCTTTCAGTTTTTCCTGCAGTTTCACTTTAAGATGGAGAAAGCTATGCCCCCTCCACCGGGACAGGGAGCGCCAGTCGGCGTGAAGCGTCCACCTTCACTGATCACTGGACTCGGCCCACGTCCGCTCGGTGACTCCATGCCGCCGCCACCGCCTGGAGGAATCCCAGGAATGCCCCCTCTGCCCCCCGGAGCCCCCGTCCCGCATCACATGCCCCCCACAAATGCCCCCTCCAGGTGCACTACCCCCTCACCTGAGGCCGCCGCTCCCCTCCGACGGGATGCCACATAATGCTGGACATCCGTGATCGTCTCTAAATGATTTCATTTGTATTTCTGTAGACGCACATGGACACGTTTGTAAACCAGCGTTTCTTCAATTTCATGTGCTTATCCCTCAAAATATGTAGTTTTGTGAATTTATACTGATTGAGACTTCAGTGAAGAGGATCTCACTGTTCTTGTCCAATGAGGGACAATGTCCAAATGTTATTTTTATGCTTTTTTTATTATTATTAAAACCTCTTTAAAGCCGACATGAAATGGAACTTGTGCTGGTCTTTTCTTCCCTATTGTGACGTATATCTAAATGAAACTGCTTTGCAAACAAGAACAAATGTAGGGTGGGGCTTGATTTTGTCTGTGGGGAGTTGATTGGATGGTTGTGGATTGCTGTTGGTGGATCTCATGTGAGTGACAGGTTGCCCCGCCCTCATCATCAGAGAAGAGAAGAGATGCTGATTTAAGATTACCAGGAACATGAATTTAAAACAATAATGATGTGCATGTTCAGTCATTTAGAATAAACACTGCAATTCTCAATTTGCGACACACTATAAAATCTTTTCCACGTTAATCAGAGTTTTTGTCCTAACCATCCGTGACAAGCAATGATTCTATTTTAGAAACGTTTCTATTTTTCTGCGACGTCGCGGCTAAAACAAAGTATGAAAATGATAATCTCACATACTGTTTATGTGCTTTATTTAATGTCAAAACCGTCTAATGTGAGTTTGAATACCATTTTGTGTCTTTTATAGTCGTACTGAAAGCATCATGGACAATTGACCTCAGATCTTCAAAATAAATAAAATGAAACGAACGTTCAAACTGTTAACTCATTGTGAACATACAGGTGTTTTCTATGACAAAGATGGTTTCAGCAACTCCGTATGTATTTTCAATCATGTTAAAAATGGTGTAATATTTGTGAATTTGATTATGTGCCAGATGCTTGCCGAGAGAGCCCGCCCACGCGCTCTTCTGATTGGCTGTGATGTTTAATTGACTATCGCGTCTCAGAGTCACGTCACGTCTGGTGTAGACAGAAAAATTGTTTGTCGCTAGAATCTTATCGCATCGCGTCTGATTAGGACAAGGTGTCATTCTTATGGAAGGCCAAAAGGGCCAAAAACACTTGAATTTGACCATGTCAACAACACGGAAATAATGCAAATTTCACATGTATTTAACCTGTATTTCACACGCTAAATATGTAATGAGTACGCATATTTAATGCATTGATTTTTCACATGCAAACAACTCATACAGGGTGCTGGTCATATAATTAGAATATCGTGAAAAAGTTCATTTTTTATTGTAAATTATTTTTAAAAATGAAACTTTCATATATTCTAGATTCCCTACATGTAAAGTAAAACATTTCAAAAGTTTTTTTTTTTTTTTAATTTTGATGATTAGAGCATACAGCTCATGAAAGTCCAAAATCCAGTATCTCAAAATATTAGAATATTTACATTTGAGTTTCATTAAATGACCATCCCTACAGTATAAATTTCGGGTATCTCTTGTTCTTTGAAACCACAGAAATGGGGAAGACTGCTGACTTGGCAATGGTCCAGGAGACAATCATTGACACCCTCCACAAAGAGAGTAAGTCACAGATGGTCATTACTGAATGTGGTGGCTGTTTACAGAGTGATGTATCAAAGCATATTAAATGCAAAGTTGACTAGAAGGAGAAATTGGGTAGGCAAAGGTGCACAAGCAACAGGGATGACCACAAGCTTGAGAATACTGTCAAGTAAAGCCGATTCAAACACTTTGGGAGAGCTTCACAATGAGTAAATGAAGCCGGAGTCAGCGCATCAAGAGTCACCACACTCAGACATCTTCAGGAAAAGGACTACCAAGCCACTTCTGAAACAGAAACAACGTCAGAAGCTTCACCTTGGCTAAGGAGAAAAAGACTGGACAGTGAACAGTGGTCGAAAGTCCTCTTTTCAGATAAAATAAATTTGCATTTCATGTTGAAATCATGGTCCCAGAGTCTGAAGGAAGACTGGAGAGGCACAGAATCCAAGCTGCTTGAAGTCTAGTGGGAAGTTTCTGAAGTTAGTAATGATTTGGGGGGCCGTGACGTCTGCTGGTGTTGGTCCATTGTGTTTTATCAAGTGCAAAGTCAAATGCAGCCATCTTCCAGGAGATTTTGGAGCACTTTATGCTTCCATCTGCTGACAAGCTTTATGGAGATGCTGATTTCCTTTTCCAGCAGGACTTTAGCACCTGCCCACAGTGCAAAAACCACTTCCAAGTGGTTTGCTGACCATGATATTACTGTGCTTTATTGGCCAGCCAACATGCCTGACCCCTGAATCTGGGATATTTTCAAGAGAAAGATGAGAAACAGTCGATCCAACAATATACAGATGATCTGAAGGCTCAATAGTGCCTCAGCAGTGCCACAGGCTGATCACTTCCATGCCACACTTCACTGATGCTGTAATTTGTGCTAGGAGCAAGACATTTGCTGTAATATGTGCTGCCGACCAAGTATTGAGTGTACAAATGAACATACTTTAAAGAACTTGAACTTTCTGTTTTGAAAATCCATTTTTGATTGATCTTAGGAAATTCTAATTTTGAGATACTGGATTTTGGACTTTCATGAGCTGTACGCTCTAATCATCAACATTAAAAAAAAAAAAAAAAAACTTTTGAAATGTTTTACTTTACATGTAGGGAATCTAGTATAATGAAAGTTTCATTTTAAAAATAATTTACAATAAAAAAATGAACTTTTTCACGATATTCTAATTATATGACCAGCACCTGTAATTAACATGTGAAATACACTTATTTTACATGTTGATGTGTTCAAATTAACATGTTTTTGGCCCTTTTGGCCTTCCATACATTCTCTTGGTGTTTGATAAGGAGTTTGAAGCATGGGATTTGGTGCTTGTTTTGGTTTCCAGCATGCATGAATCACTTTGAAGGCTTAGTAAAGTAACAGCTCACTAGTACTAGTAATGATTGACTTAAACACCAGTAACAATATTGTTAGGAGAACATATAAAAAGGAAGTGGTTTTACGCAACTTTAAAAAGAGCTCAAGAGAAAAACACCGTTTACATTTTAAAAAAGCTTTACTTTTGCACAATATAGACTTAAACATCCAAAAGAAACTATGTAGTATTTATGCTTGTTACTTTAACTTATTGATCTCACAACAAAAGTAATGAATTATTTCAGTGCTATCTGAAACTTAATATAATGATGATGAGTTTTGCTAGCAGACGTTTTAAACGTGCTGAAGGGAAGGGGTTAATGGTTGGACCATCAATATTTTACAAAGCAAAAACAGAAAGCACCAAATTATAGAGTTTATCATCAGTCCAGATCATAATGATTGGATATGAAAGTGAATCCTAGATTTCACCCTATAATCAAAAGAAATATTTTTCTAATAAAAAGCAGCATTAAGATTGACATTTTCATGACAATGAAGCACATACACATCCTCATTTCCTTACTGGCATCTATGCATCCCTACTTTCTCTCTTTCACAGGTTTCTTTACTTTCTTCACCTTCTCTATGTCCTCCTCCTTTTCTTCCTCTACCTTCTTCTTGACTTTCATCTCTTTTTCTTTCTGTCTTGTCAGTCTCTCTTTAATCTCGTCCACTTGTCGTCTTCCTCTTCCTCGGCGCTCAGGGAATTTAGTCTCTCTCTTCTTCAGGAGCCTGGGGTTGGGAAGGGCCCGGTGTCTGAGGCCCCTGGAAACTCTTCTCTTGCCAGAGCCTTCATCATCATCATCCATCCACCAGAACAACATGTCCCATAGGGAAGTGTCCGGCTAAAAGTATCAATTCAGAGATGAATGATTAGCATTTTTATAGATATTGTTCTGTGACTTCTGCAATGAAATCTGTACTGTATTTCTATTAAAATTATTTAATGGATAATCATTAAAGATCAACTACCTGTATATTAACCTGATTATTACTCTCTAGCTCACCAAATAAACACAGATGTGAATTAAAGAGTTTATTTTTTAATCTTTACCTTTACAGGCCTTGTGTTTGTTGTTTTTGTTCTCACCTCATGTGGTGTTATTTTCCCTCTTTTAACCAGACCGTGTCTCTCATGTAGCTCTGTGAGCTCTTCACTCACATCCTTACGGCCTCTGACGGCCTCTGCGAGAGGAGAAAACATCTGTCGATCATTTTGATCCGACATCTAGATTTGTCGTTTTCAGAAGTTATTTGAGCCCCAGATGAGATTATTTGGACCTGTAGTTGACACTTGCCGTGTATTCTTTGTAAGCCGGAGCTCAGCAGCAGGATGGTTATGGCGATGATCAGACACCTGTTCAGCGTCACACCCTCCCACGGCGTCTCGATCTGGGTCAGATTCTGGATGGACAGAGCTTTACGTAACGACGCTGAACAGACGGACAGAACAATAGATGCATGATCAAACACATAATTACATTTCATTTGAGCTAGTAACATGCTAATATTATGGAGCTCCTAAGGGGACATGGGGATGGAAATAAAAAAAAAGTTTATTTCAATGCTTTTCTCTCACAAAATATTTGCGTTCCCCTGATAAACTTTGTTATATTTCAATGCTTTTCTTGCAAAACTATTCCATCCCTCAAGAAACTTTGCATTCGATCGCAAAATATTTGCGTTCATCTGATAAATTTTAAGTTATATTTCAATGCTTCTTTTTGCAAGACTGTTCCATCGCCTGTTAAACTTTGCGTTCACTTGCAAAATATTTGCGTTCCCCTAATAAACTTTGTTATATTTCAATGCTTTTTTTTGCAAAACTATTCGAAACTTTGCATTCGATCGCAAAATATTTGGTTCATCTGAAAATTTTAAGTTATATTTCAATGCTTCTTTTGCAAGACTGTTCCATCGCCTGTTAAACTTTGCGTTCACTTGCAATTGCGTTCCCCTAAAAACTTTGTTATATTTCAAGCTGTTTTTTGCAAAACTATTGTCCCTCAAGAAACTTTGCGTTCGCTTGCAAAATATTGCGTTCCCCTAATAAACTTTGTTATATTTCAATGCTTTTTTTTGCAAAACTATTCTGTCCCTCAAGAAACTTTGCGTTCGCTTGCAAAATATTTGCGTTCCCCTGATAAATTTTGCGTTAAATTTCAATGCTTTTTTTTGCAAAATATTTAGGTTCCCCTGATAAACTTTGGGTTATATTTTAATCTTTTTCTCGCAAAAACTATTCTTCCCCGAGAAAACTTTGCGTTCGCTCGCAAAATATTTGCGTTCACTGATAAACTTTGTGTTAAATTTCAGTTCTTTTTCTCGCAAAACTATTTCTTCCCCTAAGAAACTTTGCGTTCACTCGCAAAATATTTGCGTTCACCTGATAAGTTTTAAGTTATATTTCAATGCTTTTTCTCGCAAAACTATTCCATCCCTCAAGAAACTTTGCATTCGATCGCAAAATATTTGCGTTCATCTGATAAATTTTAAGTTATATTTCAATGCTTCTTTTTGCAAGACTGTTCCATCGCCTGTTAAACTTTGCGTTCACTTGCAAAATATTTGCGTTCCCCTAATAAACTTTATATTTCAATGCTTTTTTTGCAAAACTATGTCCCTAAAGAAACTTTGCGTTCGCTTGCAAAACATTTGCGTTCCCCTGATAAATTTTGCGTTAAATTTCAATGCTTTTTTTTACAAAATATTTAGGTTCCCCTGATAAACTTTGGGTTATATTTAATTCTTTTTCTCGCAAAACTATTCCTTCCCCCGAGAAACTTTGCGTTCGCTCGCAAAATATTTGCGTTCACCTGATAAGTTTTAAGTTATATTTCAATGCTTTTTTCGCAAAACTACTGTCCTCAAGAAACTTTGCGTTCGCTTGCAAAATATTTGGTTCAAAATTTTTAACTTCAATGCTTTTTGCCAAATATTATTCCCCTGATAAATATATTTAGCTTTTTGCAAAACTGTCTCCCCGAGAAAACTTTGCGTTAAAATTTTGCGTTCACCTGATAAGTTTAAGTTAGATTTCAATGCTTTTTTTCGCAAAAACTATTCCCCCTTCGTTTTGCAAATATTTATTCCTGATAAACTTTGTGTAAATTCAGTTTTCTGCAAAACTATTCCTTCCCTAAGAAACTTTGCGTTAATGCAAAATATTTGTGTTCACTGATAAACTTTGTTATATTCAATGCTTTTTCACAAAACTATTACGTCCCTCAAGAAACATTGCATTTGCTTGCAAAATATTTACATTACCATGATAAATTTTGGGTTATTTTTCAATCCTTTTTGGGTTATATTCAATTATTTTCTCGCAAAACTATTCATTCCCCCGAGAAACTTTGTGTTCGTCGCAAAGAGAACGCTTTGCGTTCCCCTGATAAACTTTGTTATATATTTCAATGCTTTTTCTCTGAAAACTATTCTGTCCCCCGAGAAACATAAAAAATATTTGCATTCCCCCGATAAACTTTGCATTAAATTTTAATGCTTATTTTCGCAAAACTCTTCCGTCCCCCTTTGCAAAACTTTTGTGATGGAAATATATGAAGTAGTAGGAGGAAAAACTAGATTCCAGAGCTTTTGCAAACACAAAAGTTTTTACGCGCCAACACAAATTTCTCAGAGGAATGCAAAAGTTTTGTAAAAGAAAGCAAGCACTGATAAATATAATTTTCCCTTCCCATCACATTTAACTGCTCCTCCTTCATATCTGTTAATTATATGAATTATATAAAGAATTAAAATATAAATCATTTTGTCGTTTTTGCAGGTGATCAGGGTCGACATACTGCCGCTGGAGAGCGGATGTTCCCGTGGAATCATCTTCGGGACTTGCTGCACGATTGGAGCTTCCTGTAGGACACAGAAGGTTTATTAATGGAACTGTAAATGTCTGTGTTAGAGGTCATGCTCAAATGGTTTGGCCTTAAACAGACCATGAATGTGGCACCGTGATCTCCAGCTGTCATGTGATATCAGACTCACCTCTCGCACCCTCCTCTGAGCGTACATCTCTATAAACAACAACAGATCAGAATGACATGACAAACATAAAATAGTAGAATAAATACATTTCAGTAATTTTAATGATTAAAAATTCTACAGTTAACCTGTTCATCGGTTAACTTTAATCAGTGAGAAACATTTAAAGAGGAACTGTTACACCCTTTTACACAGTCTTGATGTTGTTTTTGGGCTCTACTAGAACAGGTTGATTATTCTCCTCATATTCTCCATTGTTGCAGCTCCTCTCTTCCCAGTCTGTCAGTAACGCTCTGTTTAGTTCCTGTCTCTATGAAGGCCCTCCTTCTGAAAAGCACAATGTGCTTTGATTGGTCGGCTGGAGCAGTGTGTTGTGATTGGTGTTAGGCAAATGTCCCGCCCCTTACCATAACTCAACCAGGCCCCGCCCCTTTATTCTATAAAAATTGACATGCATCAGTAAAATTGTTCTTTGAGGAGCAGGTCACATTAGCAGTTGGACGGTGTCGTGTTTCTCGTGTCTGTCAAGGCTGTTGTGTCGTATTATTAGACTCACTGTTCACTTTAACACCACAAATAGTGTTCATGCCCTGATCTTAATTTAGAACGAATGCTTTGTTTCCAAGACATCTTGATTCCTGAGGCTTTATATTCATGTTTGAAACAGAAATATAAAGTAGAAACATGCACCAATCACTTCTCTGCTTGTTTGCATTTGCTCAGCTTTGTGCTCATTTGTACCTGCTCTGCTTCCGGTTCGCACTTGTCTGATAGGTTTGGCCGGAGGAACGTCTTGCAGTGGTTTACCAAGCTCTTCCTCAAATGTCTCAAAGGTGCTTTCATCCATAACTCACCTGATAGAGAGAGAAAAGATGCATAAAACTCCAGATGAGATATCCAGATGAGGAAAATATTATTGAAATGCAAAGTATTATAAATATTCAAAATACAAATATTCAATTCTTTCAAAGCTTCAATACAGAGACCCTGTGAAATCATATATATAGTATAGTGCTTTCACAATACACATTGTGAAAAAATCATGATGATAATGTTTATAATATCTTTATGCCTTATAGCTGCATTTATCAGATTAGAGCTGTACAATAATATAGTAAACATTTTGCAACAATATAAATAATCAAGAAGTTTAGATTTGTTATATAGTCTATATCGCCCTATATACAGTGTGTACTGAATGTATGAGGATGAAGATGGACATACTTATATATGCAACTTTATATAAAGAGCAATAAAACACAGACACCATAAAAGAAATGAAGATACATTGCATTGCAATGTAATCATCTTGCAGAGTTTTTAACATTAATGCAACAGTGTATTTCTGTGTTTAAGCTTCATGCATTGTGGAAAAATATCCAGTGATTCCATAGAAAACTTTAAAAGATTTAAATTTAAAGATAGTGATTTACCAAATTGGAACTATTTTTTTAATTAGGCTATGCTCTAAAATATTTAATTATAAAATTAAATAATATTTAAATATTTATTACAATATTATTATAATATTTTAATATTTATTTTAATATTAAAATATTACTTTGAATATTTTTAATTAAATAATATTTAATTGAAGTAATCAGTCTCGTGAGAACTAATATATCCCTAAAAAAATTTTTTTTATAATATTGCAGACAACTGGAAAAACTGTAGGTGTAGAAACCTTAAACATTTAAGGACCAATTTATTAATTTTAGTGTCAAAAAACACTGTAAATCTGGTAACACTTTAGAATAAGGTCGTATTATTTAACATTAACATTGACCAGCAATGAGCAATACATCTGTTACAGAATTTATTAATCTTTGTCAACATTAGTTAATACAAATACATTGTTAATTAAAAGATACAATTTTAATTTTTAATTTTAACAAATTAATTTTGATGTAGACATTAACTAATGCTTCAGAAGTATTGTTAGTTCTTGTTAACAGCTGTACTGTAAAGTGTCAGATCAGCTTTATTTCTATAGCTCTTTATACAATACAGACTGAGTCAAAGCAACTTAACTGTATTAAACAGGAAAATAATGATCAATGATGCAAACAGAATTCAATTCTGCTCTAAAAGCAGCTCTAAAAAGACAACAGTGTCATTCAAATCAGTTCAGTTCAGTTCAGAAAATCTCTATGCAAATGTTTCTCATACAACATCAGTCAGTTTCCATTCAGAAAGCAGTAAGAATCACACAAACACCTCGTTGGACATCACCTTTGACCTCTGTAACAGTGTGGCTTACCTGCATGGAGGTGAGCAGGAGACCCGACAGCCAGAGAGGACGGTGGTGTGAGAGCACTGATCCATGCACACACACACACACTCATGAACACACACTCACACACGTGACAGACATGCACAGGTGCAGCAGAATGAAAAAAACAAAGCGTGCCATTACAGGACACTGATAATTCCCTGGGATGAAATGTGGTTTATGTAGGAGGTGACGGCTGCCTGTCAGGAGTCTGTGCATTACAGCAGCATCTGAAACATGCATCACAGATGGCAGCATTTCTCATTTTCATTTAGTTTAAAGGGGTGGTTGATTATGATATGACTTTTTTAACTTTAGTTATAGTGTGTAATGTTGCTGTTTGAGCATAAACAACATCTGCAAAAGAGAGATGTTTTCTTTTTTCAGAAATTGCTTTTTAAACGGCTGGTAGGGACTACAACGAGCTTCTTCCCGGATTGGTGACATCACAAATCCTAAAATTTACATAAACCCCGCCCCCTGAGAACACACAACAAAGGGGGCGGGGCCATGTTGGGCTGCTTTAGAGAAGAGGAAAAGTTGTTTTTGTAAATGCCGTCATTTTACGCCGGACTGCTTCACAAACGAGGATCAATTCAACACAAAAGATGAACATGACGGCACATGCTAGTGGATGAGTTGAATCAACTCCACAGCAACTACATCAATTTATCCACTAACCATTCAGAAACGTCTAAAAGTTGTAACTTCTTCCTGAGTCTCTCCATCAGTGTCGACTCCGGTTTGAACAATGTAAGGCTGAACACCGTTACTGACAATCCTCATTTTGGCTGCGTGAGATTCTCCAGCTTTGTTGTTGTTGAGCTGTTAAAGCTCCGCCCTCTTCTGGAAAGGGGGCGGGGAGCAGCAGCTCATTTGCATTTAAAGGGACACACACAAAAACGGCGTGTTTTTGCTCACACCCAAATATAATAAATGATCTGTGGGGTATTTTGAGCTGAAACTTCACAGACACATTCTGGAGACACCAGAGGCTGATATTACATCTTGTGAAAGGGGCATTATAGGTCCTCTTTAAAACACAACAAGATGTCCTGTGTGAACGGCCCCTTGGAAATCATTTTCAAAAACTTGCACTTTGAAACCCGTTTTCAAAAGTTTGCGTTTTCAGGCCCCCCAAATACAGCATTATTTAAATAAGGAATATTGTGACATGTTAATATAGAAAATTAATAAAAACTATAAAGGTTGATGGGTCCATTATGGAAGTCAATGGTGTCCCACAACTGTTTGGTTACCAACATTTTTCAAATATCTTCTTGTTTGTTCAGCAGAAGAAAGAAATTCAGGTTTGGAACAACTTGAGGGTGAGTAAATGATGACAGAATTTTCATTTTTAGGTGAAACTATCCCTTTAATCTGTGTAAAATATCAAGAGTCAACCACTAGAGGACGCTGTAAGTCCTCGTGAAGCATTAAATCTACAGATCAACAAATCTGACCTGAATTTGACTGTTGATCTCGTCTGCAGCAGCAGAAAATGATTACTAAAATATAACAGAACATGAGCTGAATACCAGAGCTGGTTCTGTTTGTGTATATGAACACATTACAGGATTGTTTTGGTGGTGATAGTGAAGTTCTGTAGGGTTCATATCATATGTGCTCTTTGGCAATAGTTGCATCATGACCGATGTGAAGTCTCTCTTTCTCTCCTTCATGGCTGATTTCATCGCGGTTAGAAGGCGAGACAGATGCTTTCAGCTGTCTGCTCTCATTAAATGTTGTTTAAGAGGGTGAGACAGTATTTCATATTTCGCAAAAGTGGAAATGGCGTTTCTATGTGACCTTTCCCTGCACAGAACGAGTCCTCGCTGTCAGAGACGTGCTTTTACTGTCTGATCATGTTAATTCTCGGTGCATTCAGGTGATGCAAACGGGTTTATGCCGCAAGGAAACCTTCAGCGGGTCTTTCCAAGAAGAACAAGGAACATTCAGTTGTCACAGATATTCTCATCCGAACAGTGTTCATTCAGTATAACTCCAGCTGATCTGATCCTGAAACATTACTATCACACCGCTTAAATAATTAATACTAATAGTAAGGAAGCATCTGGGGCTTCTTTTTTATGTTTATCCGTAAGGGTTTATTTTTGAGAGTTAATTTATGAACTTCTGACTTAAAGGATTAGTTCACTTCAGAATTAAAATGTCCTGATAATTTACTCTCCTGTCATCCAAGGTCTTTTTCTTCAGTGGAAAAGAAATGAAGGTTTTTGATGAAAACATTCCAGGATTTTTCTCCATATAGTGGACTTCACTGGGGTTCAACGGGTTGAAGGTCCAAATGTCAGTTTCAGTGCAGCTTCAAAGAGCTCTACATGATCCCAGACGAGGAATAAGAGTCTTATCTAGAGAAACCATGGCCATTTCTAAATATATATATATATATATATATATATATAGCATTTGTGGTTAAAAAGTATATATATCTATCTAATATATAATATATATATATATATATATTTTTTTTTTTTTTTAACCACAAATGCTCGTCTTGCACTGCTCTGTGATGCTCCACGCATTACGTAATCATGTTGGAAAGGTCACGCGTGATGTAGGCGGAAGTACAGCTTCAAAGTGTATTACTGCCCTCCACAGGTCAAAGTTTGAGCTAAATTGTCATATACAATATGCTAGTGCAAGTATATAACAAATAGTTCAAACTTTGACCTGTGGAGGGCAGTAATACACCGCTGGAATTCTAATAGAAAAGAAGAAGAGAGCTAGTTCAAGATGAGCATTTATGGTTAAAAAGTATAAAAATTTAATTTTTTTTTTAGAAAATGAGCGATGGTTTCTCTAGATAAGACCCTTATTCCTCGTCTGGGATCATGTAAAATGCTTTGAAGCTGCACTGAAACTGTAATTTTTACCTTCAACCGTTTAGGCTCCATTGAAGTCCACTATATGGAGAAAAATCCTGGAATGTTTTCATCAAAAACCTTACTTTTTGACTGAAGAAAGAAAGACATGAACATCTTGGATGACATGGGGGTGAGTAATTATCAGGAAATTTTAATTTGAAAGTGAACTAATCCTGTAAACCCTGATAGTTTGATATCTGATATCTAGACTGTTGATAAGGATTGTCACTTGTGTGACAACTAGCCCCGGTCTGTTTCACTTATATGTGAAAGTTAAATACTGACACGTTTTAACGGTCATCAACATCGTAAATCTTGCAAAGTTTTTATATTTCATTTTTTTTTAAATGTAGGTATGTACATTTATAACACTTAGTATTGTATTACCTTTTAATAAAATTACCAAAAAAACTAGTTAACACTGCTGTGAGGGTGTTTAATACAGTAAAGATGTCATCTTTCTTTCTTCTGACTGCCATTATCAATCTCACTCTAATTTTACCTCTTTTTGAAAGTTGTTAAAAACACAGTTGTTGAATTTTATTTTGCTATTTGAGAAAATAGGGACACAAAAAAATATTTATGTATAGACGTCGCTTTCCCACCAGAACGCGCTCCCTCAGCTGGACTGAGTGGCAGAAGAAGCTAATGCCTGACTGGATTTAATAGAGGAAACTGCGAAAACGAGAGTAAAACAAACGATTACACTGAAGGTTGGGCTCGAAAGTGTTCCTTATGACATGTCAAAGAAATCTAAACCATATTGACATGCAGCCAGGAGTCGTGTTTCCTGATGTGCCTGATTTTGACGCTGGGGAAATATAACGCTTTATATAATACAGTATTAGGTCATATCATCCAGCCGTAAAACTAGTATAGTTTTTGTCAGTGTTCATTTAAAACACCCAGTTATGCAGAATATAAGATGGTAAATATTTAATTGATGAGTTGTCAACAAAAACAATAGCAATATAGGACAATATGGACAATATAGGACGATATCGATTCATTTGCTTCTTTTTTCTGTAGCTTTTGGCAGTCTGTAAAAATATACCTCAAATTTTGTGTCAAATCTATTTGTACAGTCAAGCTCTTTCCCGTTTTGGATGTGTTTTGTGTGTTTTTCGCAGCATTCACGCTGAAAACCAATGCTGCCGCTCAGTCTTTAGCCACTCAGTGGGCGTGACAGCAGTCATAACGGTCGACGGTGACGTCACATGCATACCCTCTATTCTCTCATTCAGTGCCATAGAATTTTACCCAACTATGACGACTTCCGCTTCGAGAAACCCGGACATGTGAAAAGGGTTGAGATTAAGAACAGCTTAATTGATCGTGTCACAGCTCTGTTAAACACATACTCATTAAAGTTTTGCCTCTTCACATCAGGCGTGACGTAATGACGCAAAGACGAACGGCTGCATGCATGCTCGAATTTCCCGCGGAAACCTACCAGTACCACTCGAATTAGAAAACATTATTACAAGCTTACGGTTGTGAATCGGGCTAAGGTAAGAAGAGAGTTTTGAACACTGGCTGGTTATGTACTTGTTTAAAAATTGGTTTTGGATCATTTTTAACCAAAAAGTCCAGCTTACTAAGGCTGCATTTGTTTGATCAAAAATACAGTTTGATTAAAAAAAATATATATAATTTATTCCTGTGATAAAAGCTGAATTTTCAGCATCATTACTCCAGTCTTCAGTGTCACATGATCCTTCAGAAATCATTCTAATATGATGATTTGATGCTCAAGAAACATTTATGATTATTATCAATGTTGAAATCTGCTTCATATTTTTATAGAAACCGTCATACATTTTACTCAGAATGTTTTTAATTTCCAGTAAGAACAAGACAGAAATACTGAGTGAGAATGTATAATTTTTTCCACTTTACTGCAGAATGACCCCAAACATTTGAACAGTAATATATCTCTGACTGAAATCATTTCAAATCTATTTCAGGGTTGAGAAGCAGACGCTCTCATGCACACCTGAGCGATCAGTCTCACACTAACAGCGACCTGAAGCATGAACAAATGATCTCGAGTCTTGAAGGTGTTTGAGGCCTTTCTGAGCTCCTGCCAGTGTTTAGTGGAGGGTAAGAAAGTGGGCTAACGTCGCCCTGGGCTTCCACATGCTCTAAATACACAAACTACAGCAGCGCTTTATTCACTGTGAGAAATGACACTGTTTTCTGTTCATCACAGAGGACACAAGCTGAGCACTCAATAAACCAGACCTCGTCCCAGGACACAAGACTGCGCAGATGGGTTGTAAAGCTCTGTGATCTTTGGCAAGGACAAGGAGCCAGTTTGGAGCGGAGGTACGGCTGTATGAGAGACACATCTTGTGTGTTATGATGGTCTTTCTCCAGATTTAAACACTTCAGTTACACTCAAATGCTGCAGGATCTTTTCTCTTTGCTCATGTCGCTATTATTCATCATTTTTGCTTGATAGCTTTTAATCAGTTGGTGTTTTTAGTGAACCACAAAGTGTCACAGCACTGACTTTTAACAATAGATCTACTGTCTCATCATCTCAGACTAAACAAATGTCTTTTTGTCAATTGTTTTGCTTGTCAAGTATCCTTTTTTGCAATAAAGACACTTGCTTGGATGTTTTGCATCTAATGCAATTCATAACTGTGACTGAAGTAAATACAAATACAAAGTTTGGGGTCAATACTTTTATTCAGTATAAGGATGCATTAAATTGATCAAAAGTGACAGTAAAGACATTATTTTACAATATCACAAAAGATTTCTCTTTCAAATAAATGAACTTTCTATTCATCAACGAATGCTGAAAAATAAAATGCTCCATAATTTCCACAAATATATTAATTGTTTTCAACATTGATAATAATCAGAAATGTTTCTTGAGCAGTAAATCATCATATTAGAATGATTTCTGAAGGATCATGTGACACTGAAGACTGGAGTAATGATGCTGAAAATTCAGCTTTGATCACAGAATATAAATTACACTTTACTATATATGCACATAGAAAACAGCTATTTTGAATTATAATATTTTTTCACAATTTTACTGTTTTTACTGTATTTTTTATCAAATAAATGCAGCCTAGGTGAGCAGAAGAGTCTTCTTTCAAAACATTAAAAAAACGTACCCAGCCCAAAAATATTTGTAGTTGTAATTCTGCGTGTTTTTGCATAATAAATGCAGTGAATAATAACAGATTCATGTGCTTTTATATACATAAACACATTGCGATTTATGGAGTGCAGCATCTGTTTATGTCTGAACTTCCTCATGATCTCATTTCCTTCATCTGTGAGCTCAAGATCATCAGGTATGTTACAGATCCACTGGTTCATGTGGAACAAAACAATGCTTTACTGATTAAGACTAATGATTTATCTTTAGAGTCCAAGTGCTCTCTTCCTTTACTAATGCATTACACTTGGGAACATTTGAAAATAATTAGCGGTGTTCGTGAAGGCAGTTTCTCACACTTAGTGTTAGAGAACTGAACAAACCGTAAGGTTTTTTTTCTTGTAAGGTGACCTTGGGCGTTATAAAATACATTATTATTATTATTAATTCCATGGAAGCTTGTTTCCGCCATGGAATGAAAAATTTAAAAAGGTAATACGTGGTGACACGAGAGAGAGAGTGAGAGTGGAGGGGTATAAATATGAAGAAGATCCGTATGGTACGGAGGAGCGAGATTGTGAAGTGCCTTGAATGTGAGAAGCAGAATTTTGAAATCAGTGCGATACTTCATTGGAAGCCAGTGTAGTCGCTGGAGAATTGGTGAAATGTGCACACAAGCCACAGAGTTCTGAACCTACTGAAGTTTATAGAGAAGTTTGGAAGGAAGACAAGCGTTGCAGCAGTGCATGGATGAGGATTGGAGTGTTGTTCATTGCGAGAGAAGGACAGATGATTAATATTACACAGGTGAAAGTATGCAGTATGCGTAATATTATTAATATGAGCTTCAAAGGAAAGTGTGCTATCCAGAATAACACCCAGACTCTTAACCTGTGGGAAGGACAAATTGCGCATTGATCAATATCCACAGAAAAACAATCAGATTTGGTCAGAGTAGATCTCGTGCCTCTCGGTTTTATCGCTATTGAGTTATCTGAAGCCAGTCTTTCATTTCAGCTAAACAGCTGGACAAAGAAGGTGGAGGAAAGGAGCCAGGGGTGTCATCAGCATAGCAGTGAAACTGAATTACCATATTGCCTGAAAATGTGACCAAGAGGGAGTAAGTAGAGATAATGAATAGAAGCGGGCCCAAAACAGAGCCCTGAGGAACACCAGTAGTAACTGTAGATGATCTTGATCGAAAATGATTAAGTTGGACGAACTGAGTGCGACCAGAGTGATATGATATAAACCAGGACCAGTGATCCCAACAGAAACTAACCTTTCAAGGAGTATCTTATGCATCAAAACGGCCACACTCAGGTCGAGAACGTCAAGTATGGTTAATAAACCAGAGTCAGCTGAAAACAACAGTGATTTTAATAAGAGCGGTCTCTGAACTGTGGTGGGGATGGAAGCCAGATTGAAAATGCTCAAACAGTTTATTATTGGAGATATTATCATGGACTTGTTGCAACACATTTTTCCAGGATTTTAGAGATGAAGGTCAAATTTGAAATCGGAGGGTAATCATCCAGATTGGATGGATCAGTCCCTGGTTTCTTAAGGATGGGTGTAATAATAGGAGATTTAAAGGATTAGTTCACTTCAGAATGAAAATTTCCTGATAATTTACTCACCCCCATGTCATCCAAGATGTTGGAAGAAATGAAGGTTTCACGCGTGATCTTTCCAACATGATTACGTCATGCGTGGCGCATCACAGAGCAGTGCAAGATGACCATTTGTGGTTAAAAAGTATATAATTTGTATTTTTTTAAGAAAATGTCTGATGGTTTCTCTAGATGAGACTCTTATTCCTCGTCTGGGATCATGTAGAGCTCTTTGAAGCTGCACTGAAACTGACATTTGGACCTTCAACCCGTTGAACCCCAGTGAAGTCCACTATATGGAGAAAAATCATCAGGAAATTTTCATTCAGAAGTGAACTAATCCTTTATGAGAGGAGGATACAGAACAAGAAACAAGTGAAGAGTGAATAATTTGAGTAATTAATGAAGATAAAGATGGTAAACAGGCTCTAAGTGAGCTGGTAAAGGGTCAAGTGCGGGTGCTCGTGGAAGACTGGATAATGGACATCATAATTACACAGTATTACAAGAAGGAAAGTCAGAATTGTGAGATAAAAGGTCGTAATTTCCGTTTTTTATTTAATGACGGAAACAGGCTTCCATTGAAAAGTTCTGTTTCCTGTTTAAATTTTTATCAGGTGTTTCAACTACAGGAATACAGTACATCAGTGTAACCATGGCAACATCTCACAGCAGCACTCTTTATAAACTGACTTCTGAGAGCTTATAGATGTGTGTGTGTGTGTGTGTGTGTGTGTGTGTCACATCGTGTTTGACTGTGACTGACATGCACAGTGTGAGAGAATGAATAGATACTGTAGACATTTCAACGGGAAAGCCGCTATAATTCAGCTGATTTACAGAAACTAGCATGTGCTTTATTATAAAGAGGCTCTGTGCCTAAATATAGTAAGCTTCCTACCTAGACAATATTTTAAGGCTCTCTAGATGCTCTCCTGAAAGGTAGGCAGTGTAATTATTATGCGTGATGGCAGTGTGTAGTTGTGCAGTCAAGGTGTAGTTACTAGGTTTTGTCTTTGTAGGGCACTGTGCTCCTTAAATGTTTGCAAGGAGGTTAAGAAAGAGAGGAAGAATGAGCGAGACAGTGTGTTATGTTAGTCTCTCAGGTGTGTGAGTTTATGGAAATCGAGTGAACGTTGTCTGATGTTATTGGAACAGTCAGAATGATTGAAAGTCACAGACACTCAATAATCTCTCAATCCTCAGAGGAGTGAGACTGACTCTAGAGTGACTGTCAACTCACAAATGTGTTTCTGTTCCAACACCTAGTGTGCTGCCTACCTAGAAAGCATTTTAAGGCATCATAGCTGCGCTCCAGCCATGAAGATAAGACACGTGTTTCTTTGCTCTTCAAAAAAAAAATGTTTTAACTTTAGTTAGTGTGTAATGTTGCTGTTTGATCATAAACAACTTCTGCAAAGTTACAACGCTCAAAGTTCAATGCATATGGGATATTTTCTTTTACAGAAATCGCTTTTTAAACAGCTGGTAGGGACTACAACGAGCTTCTTCCCAGGTCAGTGACATCACTAACCCTAAAATTTACATAAATCCCGCCTCTGAGAACATGCAACAAAGGGGGCGGGGTCATGTTGGGCTGCTTTAGAGAAGAAGAAAGAGTTGTTGTAGTAGAGTGTTGTTGACATGCCGTCATTTTACGCCGGACTGCTTCACAAACGAGGGTCAATTCAACACAAAAGATGAACATGACGGCACATGCTAGTGGATGAGTTGAATCAACTCCACAGCAACTACATCAATTTATCCACTAACCATTCAGAAACGTCTAAAAGTTGTAACTTCTTCCTGAGTCTCTCCATCAGTGTCGACTCCGGTTTGAACAATGTAAGGCTGAACACTTTCGTCATTTTGGCTGCGTGAGATTCTCCAACTTTGTTGTTGTTGAGCTGTTAAAGCTCCGCCCTCTTCTGGAAAGGGGGCGGGAGCAGCAGCTCATTTGCATTTAAAGAGACACACACAAAAACGGCGTGTTTTTGCTCACACCCAAATAGGGGCGAATTTGACAAGCTATAATAAATGATCTGTGGGGGATTTTGAGCTGAAACTTCACACACACATTCTGGAGACACCAGAGAGACTGATATTACATCTTGTGAAAATGGGCGTCCCTTTAAAACACAATAACACATCTTGTGTGAACGGCCTCTTGGAAAACAATAGACTGCGAGACAGTTTACTTGGTTTTGGAACAGATCCAGTGTGTGTGTGTGTGTGTGTGTGTGTGTGCTTAGGGGCTTGTCAGCAGTGAATGAGGAGTGTGTGTTTACACACGTACGTGCTCCACACTCAGACATGCATTAAACAGTAAGCCAAGAATAAAATCAAAAGACTTCCCCTGCTGATATAGAAATTACAGCCTCAGGTCTGTTTACCTGCTCCAGATTCACAGATTAAACCTCAACAGCCTCTGAATCTCAATAACACTAGATCAGAGGCGGAGTTTTCCTGTTGCATCACATCAGAAGCATGTTATATATCACAACAAGGTGTTTATGTACTTTTTACATGCTTGAAAGTTGATTATTAATTCTTCTGTAAAGCCGACAGAAAAAAAAATCAGATGTGCTGATTGTCATGACAACGGCAAAGTTTAAAGTCAACATGACAATATTTACTCTTCCGCAGCTTCTCCAGGCACTTAATTTCCTCAAAAGATTTTGATATCAAATGTGGGATTTTTTTGCTTTTGTTTGTTAGATATTTAATGGGCTGATATTTGGATATTTATAATCCAGCTTTCTGGCCTTCTAATTTAAATTGCCTGTTGTTTTCTAGGATTAGTCATGATATTTCATGAAGTTTGCATCTTTGATTCTGTTATTTTCCTATGTTGCTGCTCTGAAACAATCTGTATTGTATAAGGCGCTATAGATATAAAGGTGACTTGACTCGAATAGGATAATGTGAAAATGATTAACTTTTGCTAAAATAAGTCAATGTTTGCACTAAAATGTTTGATCTCACAGCTGATGGTTGACATGACATGCATCTTCATCACAGCCAATGACAATCTGAAGCAATGCTGGTTGCTTTCAGTGTAGAAAAGCGAGAAAAGCAAAAAAATATATAGCTGCAAGCAGCAATTATCAGAGTTCAAGCTCTTTAAGGCCTTTAAGCACATGCTTAAAAAGGTATTATGTTTTAATTGGCAAGACTGTAACCATCTCGATCATAGATTTAAAAACATTTACAGCAAATTCAAGCAATTTACCATAGGAAATATAGAGTTTTTAAAGCTTTTTAACAGTTACTGAGGTCGAGCCAAAAATCTAAGACTAGTTTGCCAAAGTGTTTTTTGAAATAATCTCCAATATTTAACGAACGATTCAATGGACAGCAGCGGTCCTAGAGGCAAAGTTGCTCAGAATGAGGAGTTCTACCATGTGGTATGAATGTCGTGTGCAAAACATTGTGCATTACAAAATCTTTTATGCATGCAGTTTCATTCAGATTGGCCTCAATTAACCTTGTCTGATAGCTGCTTAAATTTCATTGGCCGATGGCAGACATGTTTTTTGAGATACGTCAATGTCCTCATAGACAGTCATTGCACCTCGGACGAAGACACTGCATACCAATTTTCAAGTCAATCCAACAGTGAAGTAGTTATAGCTATTTTCTTGTCTTTTTTTTCCAGTTATAGCGCCACCAAGTGACCAGTTGCCTCATCCTTTTTTTACCCGACACAGAATAAGCTCTTACACAGGTGTGCCAATTTTGGTGAAAATATCTTATTCCGTTCACAAGTTATAGCCATTTTAGTAAAAGTGGGCTCCGCCCACTTTGAACGTTTTGGCGGCCCTTAGAGACCGAGAATGTGAATTTCAACTTTTTTTTTTTTGATAACTATTGACAATCAGACTCTGGAGAATCTTGCTGCACTGGTTTGGTTCCGATCGAGTCAAAAACCTAGGTCTAGTTCGCAAAAGTAGGTTTTTCAATGAATCCAAAATACCCCAAAATTTTGAAGAACGATGAGCGAATGCATCTTGAGCCAAGGACTCCACGTTACAAGACACTTGAGCCTATGCCTAATGGTTTAGGAGTTATAAGCCATTACTTTGGACCACTGTAGCGCCCCCGTCAGGCCGATCGGGGTGAGCCTTGGTGTCGTTGTAGACGGTGTGAGTTCTACCAGCGCTCAGTGTTTCAGGTCTCTACGACTTACGGTTTGTTCTGCCCGATCACTTTTAGGGGAGAATTCTGATCCTTGTAAATTTGAACAATCACAATAGAGTTTCAGCGCTACGAACTTGAACCGCTAACTATTGTTAGCATTGAGTGTTCTAAACCAAATATTATTATTTAGTCATAAATGCAGTTTTATTCACGTTTTAACAATGATGAGACTATTTTGGCTGCCTGTGCATCAGATGTCATCTATGAGAACAGTGATAATGATAATGTTTGTGAACATTTTATGGGTGTCATGCATCTTCAACGCTAACAGTGACAATCTGAAGTTGATTTGGTGCAATGCTAGTTGCTTTCCTTTTAGAAAAATTTAATTGTATGCACTTTGTGTTTTAAAAAGGCCATATTACGCCTTTGTATCATGCTTGAATGTTGATTATTTTTCTCATATTCTACATTGTTCAGCTCCTCTCTTCCCAGTCTGTCAGTAACGCTCTGTTTAGTTCCTGTCTCTATGAAGCCCCTCCTTCTGAAAAGCACAGTGTGCTCTGATTGGTCAGCTGGAGCAGTGTGTTGTGATTGGTGTTTGGGAAATGTCCCACCCCCTTACCATAACTGCCAGTTTCAACACACTACTAACTAACTCACCCAGGCCCCGCCCCTTTATTCTGCACATGAATTATTTAAATGAGGAATATTGTGAAGAAAACTCAAGACTACAATGGAGGCGTTTCAGGGAGTTCAGAAACACAATCAGGTCCTTTTTAAGATCAGATATTAATTTAATCATAAATGTAATTGATGATGCAGAGATAATATATGCCATATGTACAGCAGGGGTGGGCTGATGAAACAGTTTTGCGGGTGTTTGAAAGTTCACAGCAGTGCTGGAGAAATTCTCAGCAGCCACTACATAAGGCTGAACGAGTGTACGACGTGACTGTGTTACAAATGCGTCTCCTGCAGCCGCGCACACGCGCAATAAGTGGGGAAATCAGGGTCTTAAACATTTTGAAGTGGGCTCCTGACTGTTTGACTTTGGTTGGCAGATTTTTAAATTGCATCTGGACCGGTGGGAGTTTGGTCATGTTGCCATCAGTGGATTTGCTCGAAATCATAGATTACATTGTCAGACACCTCGCCGGGTGCTCTTCAGCACGCTGTGTGCAAAGAATATTATTGGAACAAAGAACGTTAAGCCGACGCATCTTGACTTTATATGTGATGATGTGATTCAGACATGCTGTAAAATAAATGTAATGATGTTATTTACCTGTCTGACAGATGATGCAGTGACACATACAGTCTGACCCTCATCATAATATGAGGTTGCTCATACTTTAGAAATGAATGACCTTTTCCTGTGTTGTGATGATTTTGATGTGTACATTTATGTATGTGTGTGTGTGTACTGTACTGTCATATATAGTATGAGCAATAGTAATAATGTTGCTTGACTTAACATACACCACTAATTAATTTTGTCACTGATTGTATAACATTGTAGCTATAATAATAATCAGATATTGTTTGTAATACAGTGTTGTGTTTCTATACGGTCTATACATGTTGTTCGCTGTACATTTTGGCGTATGCATACTTGCATATTAGTTTATGCATACTGAAAAATTGCATACTATGCACAATATATATACTTTGTACTTCAATATACATATTGTTTGCTGCACATTAGTCTATGCATACTGAAAAATTGCATACGATGCACAGTATGTATACTTTATAATGCAGTATACAGATTTGTTACACACATTTTGGTAAATGCATATTAGTTTATGCATACTAAAAAAATGCATACTGTACACAGTATATACTGCAGTATATATATTATTCGCTGCACATTAGTCTGCGCATACTGAAAAATTGCATACGATACACAGTATGTATACTTTATAATGCAGTATACAGATTTGTTACACATTTTGGCAAATGCATATTAGTTTATGCATATTAAAAAATTGCATACTGTACACAGTATATACTGCAGTATATATATTGTTCGCTGCACATTAGTCTGTGCATACTGAAAAATTGCATACGGTGCACAGTATGTATACTTTATAATGCAGTATACAGAGTTGTTACACATTTTGGCAAATGCATATTAGTTTATGCATACTAAAAATTGCATACTGTACACAGTATATACTGCAGTATATAGTTCGCTGCACATTAGTCTATGCATACTGAAAAATAACATACTTTGCACAGCATGTATACTTCATACTGCAGTGTACATGTTCGTTGCACATTTTGGCAAATGCATACATGCATATTAGTTTATGCATGCTGAAAAACTGCATACTGTGCATAGTATATGTACTTTACACTGCAGTATACGTATTCACTGCACATTTTGCCTTTAAGAATGAGCAATATAATGATGCTTGACTTAACATACACCATTAATAGAAAATATAAATTAATTTAGAACTTTGTCACTGTTAGTATAACATGTTAGATATTGTAATAATCTCATTTGTTTGTAATACCATGGAGTCATTCATTTCAGAGGGCATGTGTTGTGTTTCTATATCATTTGTACACCCTTCAGATTTCCTGAGAGCTGTTCAGGTAACACTCATTTCCTCTTCACGTATCCGTCTGGAGAACAGCCTCTCTTTGATGCACCTCTTTCTGCCTTTATTGTTTAGTTTTGCACATATTTATTCTGCTCATCTCTCGCTCTAGGTGAAACAGAAGTTATAAGAGCGCTTCTGGCCGTCGAGAATATTGGAGCTTACAGTGAGGCTGTGATGGAAACAGCATCTCTGTGAGCCAATTATTTGTCTTTTGTGAGGATGTGCAGCTAAGTATATATTAGAAATGTGACACTATCATACTGCTTAGTGCATACTCTACAGTATATACTACCTTTTTATATAATATATTGTATGCATTCGCTATAGCAGCAACACAGAAGTCATGAGTTTGATTTTCAATGAGCAAATGCATACATGCACATTAGTCTATGCATACTGAAAAATTGTATACTGTGCACAGTATATATACTTTACACTGTAGTATACATATTGTTCGTTGCACATTTTGGCAAATGCATACATGCATATTAGTTTATGCATACTGAAAAACTGCATACTGTGCACACTGTATATAATTTGTACTGCAGTACACTGTACATGTTGTTCACTACACATTAGTGTATGCATATTGAAAAATTGCATACAGTGTACACTGTATATACTTTACACTGTAGTATACACATTGTTTACTGCACATTAGTCTATGCATACTGAAAAAGTGCATACTGTGTACACTAATATACTTTATACTGCAGTATACATATTGTTCACTGCACATTAGTCTATGCATACTGAAAAATTGCAAACTGAACTGCATACTATATATACTTTATACTGCAGTATAGACATTGTTTGCTGCATATTTTGGCAAATGCATACATGCACATTAGTCTATGCATACTCAACAATTGAATACTGTGCATTGTATATATACTTACAGTATGTATGTATACTCTAGTATACATATTGTTTGTTGCACATTTTGACAAATGCATACATGTATATTAGTTTATGCATACTGTGCACACTATATATACTTTGTACTGCTGTATACATATTGTTCACTGCACATTAGTCTATGCATACTGAAAAAGTGCATACTGTGTACACTAATATACTTTATACTGCAGTATACATATTGTTCACTGCACATTAGTCTATGCATACTGAAAAATTGCAAACTGAACTGCATACTATATATACTTTATACTGCAGTATAGACATTGTTTGCTGCATATTTTGGCAAATGCATACATGCACATTAGTCTATGCATACTCAACAATTGAATACTGTGCATTGTATATATACTTACAGTATGTATGTATACTCTAGTATACATATTGTTTGTTGCACATTTTGACAAATGCATATTAGTTTATGCATACTGTGCACACTATATATACTTTGTACTGCTGTATACATATTGTTCACTGCACATTAGTCTATGCATACTGAAAAAGTACATACTGTATTATCCAGAGTATATATACGTTATGCTGGAGTACACATATTGTTCGCTGCACATTTTGGCAAAAGCATACATGCACATTAGTCTATGCATACTGAAAAAATTGCATACTGTGCACACTATACATACTTTATACTACAGTATAGACATCGTTTGCTGCACATTTTGGCAAATACATACATGTATATTAGTTTCCAAACAGTCATATATATCCATTTCCCATACAGTTCATGGCAACTCGAGACTCAGAAAAGATTAAATATTGGATTAAACATTGTGGCATGACCAAGTGCTAAATTCTGAATATTTATTTTTTACTAATAACTTCAGAATTGCTTTGACTTTGAAATGACTTAATCATCACATGAAGCGTCTCTAATCCCTTTATGTGGAGCTCATCGGAGTCGAGAGTTTGTCACACATCAGTTCTGAAGTCGCTCACTAGAATCAGCCCAATCCCAGTTCAGCTGACATGTCTTTGTCCCTTCAAAGTGCCCTTTGATGTGTGTGTGTGAGAGAGGATTTCGGGCCAGCTGAGCTACTCTCCACGACCTTGTCGGCCAGCTAATTCTCTCCAGAGTCGCTGGCGTGAATATTAAGTTCATCAGCGTATCGGAGTGGCTTTGCATCAGATGCAGGCAGAGCGTGAGAGCTCAGGACTCTTATCAACCAGTCAATTACGAGCATTAACCATCCTGACAGCGTTCTGATTCATGGACGGGGCGCACGGCGGCCACAGATGAAGAGATGGTAATTAATACGTACTGCCCCCTCGAGACCGGTCTACAATCCCTCAGCAAATTGCTCCGTCAATATGTGCGCTTTTCACTGCTTGTTCCTCGTCCTGACTTCTGTTTCAGGGCATCCGTGGAGGTCTGTTTACAGGCCGAGGGCCACAGAGGTGACGAACGGCCATGGGTGTCTGTGTTTGTACTTGTTTAATAATTTGAGATGCTTATCGCCCTGTGAACTTTTCCCTTGCGCCGTAAAATCTGGTCCCCGTTGCATCTTTTCAGGCGTGCTTTCCAGTTTTGTGTGCAATACGACTGTAAATATGCTACATTTCAACTCAAAACCAAAAGAAAAAATGTTTTAAAAATATAGAAAAAATATGTAAATAATTTTTTGCACATTTGCCTCATGATTGTAATTACTGTAATTAAAGTATTTCTTTTATTATTTTTTATTAGGGGTTCAAGCGTATAGTGCTGAAACTCTATTGTAATTCTCCCCTATAAGTGATGGGCAGACCAAACCGTAAGACGTAGAGGCTTGAAACTTTGAGGGCTGGTAGTACTCACACTGTCTACAATGTCACTGAGGCTCACCCCGATTAGCCTGACGGGGGCGCTACAGCGGTCAAAAGTACTAAATGTATCTTATATTGTTGGAATCCTTGGCTCAAGACAGACATGAGTATTTTGGATATTTTGAAAAACCTACTTTTGCGAACTAGGTTTTTGACCCGATTGGAAATAAACCAGTGCAGCGATATACTCTGATTGTCAATAGTTATCAAAAAAAATGTTGAAATTCCGATTCACGGTCTCTAAGGGTCGCCAAAACGTTTGAAGTAGGTGGAGCCACTTTTACTAAAATGGCTATAACTCATGAACAGAAAGAGATATCTTCACCAAAATTGGCACACCTATGTAAGAGTTCATTCTGTGGACACATGAAAAAAGAACATGGGAACTGGCCACTGGGTGGCGCTATAACGGAAAAAAAACATGAAAACAGCTATAACTACTTCACCGTTAGTCTGATTGACTTGAAAATTGGCGTACAGTGTCTTTGTCCAAGGTGCAATGACTGTCTATGAGGACATTGATGTATCTCAAAAAACATGTCCGCCATCGGCCAATGAAATTTGAGCAGCAGTCAGACAAGGTTAATGGAGGCCGATCGGAATTAAACTCGCTGGACCTGTTTGACTCACGGCCCTAGAGGCCTGTGAGAAATTCTAAATAAATTTGCCACCGGGGGGCGCCTTTGCATTTTTCACGTGCGTAAAAGGATCGTGTATTGCACAATTTTTCATGCACAGCCACAACATTCATACCACGTGGTAAAACTCCTCATTCTCAGCAACTTTGTTTCTAGGACCGCTGCTTTGTCGAAATCGCTCATTAAATATTGGAGATTATTTCAAAAACCAACTTTGGTGAACTAGTCCTAGATTTTTGGACTGTTAAAAAGCTTTATAAACCATATATTTTCTATGGTAAATTGCCTGTATTGGCTGTAAGTGGTCTTTTCAATCTATGATCGACATGGTTACAGGCTTGCTAATTAAAACTTATACCTTTTTACGCATGTGCTTAAAAGCCTTAAAGAGCTTGAAGTCTCTCTTCTTCAGGTAAAGGATTCAGCATCTGTAAGACACTATAAAACACATCAAATCCTCCACATTTGAGGTGTTGTTTTCTGTCCTCGCCTATTGCTTTTCTTTCCGTCTTCTTGTTTTGTTTCTCTCTCTGTGTCTCTGGGTCCCCGTTGGGCCACTGTTATGTCCTCTGGGTCTGTGATCGATAGCTCATTTCACACGACTCAGTCAGTCTCTCTTTATTGATAAGCTCACCATTGAATCCATCTTCACTAGCTGTCAGTCAAACTGGAGTCTGTTTGAGTGTTTTTGAATGTCATTGTGAGTGTTTTTGTGCTCAAAGTGTCCTTGAGTTTGTTAGTTTCACATTAGACATTAAAAGGTTCTATTTCAAATAAATGCTGTTCTTTGGAACTTTATATTCATCAAAAAATCCTTAAAAATAAAATGTGTCACAGTTTCCACAAAAATGCTTTTTTCAACATTGATAATAATTAGAAATGGGCAGCAAATCATTATATTAGAATGATTTCTGAAGGATCATGTGACACTGAAGACTGGAGTAATGATGCTGAAAATTCAGATTCGATCACAGGAATAAATTACACTTTACTATATATTCACATAGAAAACAGCTGTTTTAAACGGTAAAAATATTTCACAATTTTTACTGCATTTTTTTAGTGTGTGTGTGTCAGAGTGAGGTGTCTGAAGTCATTGAGGTGCAGTGCTGTGAGTCTAACTTTAATCTCTCTCTGGCTCCTGGAGACAATCATCCGGCCGAACCTCCAGAATCATCCAGACCAGCGAGTCACCTGGAAATCGTTTAGCGCTTGTGCTGACAGGAGGGGGAGGAGGTCGCTCAATGTAAGATGATCAATAAATATCGTTGGGGAATAATTTATTAAATCAAACAGGCGGTGTGATCGAAGAGAGGAGCTGAACGTGACCTGAGGGTCTGATTGTGATCTTCACATGCAGCTGAAGCACCTCAATGAGTCTTTATTAAGTTGTGCATCAACTTTGTGCACATCAGCTCATACTGTAAACCATAAGCTCAGACTCCTGCAGTTCATCCATGACCCTCCTAGATCTGAATCTTTATAAACCAACCAAACACTTTCAGCATCCCAACGCAGCTGTTGTTTAACTCTAACAAATGCAATGGCCTCGAGCGTGTTCACAGCGCTCAAACAGGCGTTAATGGCTTGTTCTGTGGACGGAAGTGAGCTGCATGAAAAGACTGTTATATCAACATGGCTCTTAAATGACAGGCAGCAAAAATGCTTCACTGCGGCTGCATTTGAAAAGCTGCTTTCAAATAGGTGTAATTATCTGCAATCATCAGTCAGAGGCGGTCCGGCTGAAGAGCATACTGAATACTAAACAGTATATACTGTACTGAACTGTACTGTGAATGTGTTTCACATGGTTTGTCATGAGATGTTCTGTGAAGTCTTGTGCATGTGTATATATGATATTTTCCAAATTTTCAGATTTTCATTTTTGTTTTACAGCTGCTCAATGGTTATTTTTTTTTAATTTTTAATACATTTTTGTGCATTGCAGTGCATTATTTATATGCTTTTCTAGTAGTTATTAATATTAAGGGGCTGTAGCTCCTATTGTAATTGTTGGTTTACTTTATTATTATTCCTCCCCATTGGGAGTCTATGGCAGCCCTATCAACAGAACATGAGAAAATGATGAAATTTGGCACAATTGTAGAGATGGTCATGAGTAGTGATTGGACCAACTCCACAGCCAACTCTTTTCTAAAGGTTATAACTTTTGAATCTTTTGTTCTAGAAAAATAAAGAGTCCGCCCATTACAGTAGCAGCCATTTTGAAAAGTACAGTAATCAGTTTTTTTGTTAATCCTCCTTCAGATTTTTGTCCAACATTTGATCAGATGATCTATGGACTGAGCTGCATAGAAATGACTGAACAGATTTTTTTATCCATCTTTGTTTAAAAATAATGATGTCATGAACTTAACAAGGTCGACCCAAGGTCGTATCTCGGCCTAATCGAAACAAAAATTGGCACGCTTCATCAGAACCATGATCCGAGGGTCCATGCCAAATTTGGAAACAGTGCCACCTACAGGTCATGAGATCTAAAAAATGGTGTCTATGGATTCATTGTGTCATGCCAAATTCGAGGATACTGAATTTGCTAGGATCGGATGAACCATCTGTCCGCCATTTTGAATTTTGTGATAAATTGCAATATCTTTTAAACAATTTGACACACATTCACAAAAATCTTCAGAATGTCCAGAAGGTACCTGAAAAGTTCAGCGCCACCTAGTGTTCCAGAGATGTAAGGAGTTTTGCAAAAACACTTTTGAAAACATTGTCCAAATTTTGTTTTCTCTATGTCGTTTCTTTCCCTGGCTTATGCCGATGTGTCAGCTATGTGTCATTTGTCATTTGCATATTGAATCAAATGAAAAACAGTTTTTTTGTTGCTCCTCCTACAAATTTTGTCCAGTTTTTGCCTCGGATGGTCTTTAGAATGAGCCGCACAGAAATGGCTGAACTTCTCCAAAGTTGACCCTGCCTGTGTTTGTTGTCTCATGCTAGTTAGCTTAGCATGCTAATTGGTTAGCATGCTAACCATTTGCCATTCTTACTATTGTGGCTCTTCAGCTATCAGGTTAACCATAAGTTACATTAGCATTAAGTTAGCTTAGCATGCTAATCTGGTTAACATGCTAAGTAATACTTTTGATGTGCTCATTCACACACTGAAAGCTTTCCTCAACAGCCTGGTGAATGTGCATCCTCAAGTTGCGCAAAGTGTATAGCCAGAGCACCTTAAGATTGTGGGTTCGAACTTAGGGTGGAACAGTTTTATGAAATAGTGTGTTTTGATTCCTTTATTATGCAGGTCAGCATTGTACTGATCTTTATCTATGCATTCGTTGTGTCATGCCAAATTCGAGGATACTGAATTTGCTAGGATTTGTGATAAATTGCAATATCTTTTAAACAATTTGACACATATTCACAAAAATCAGTAGGTATCATCTTAAGAATTAAGAATCTTTATCCCTCTTGGATTAGAAATAAATGTAATTTTATTCATGCTGTGTTCATTTGTTTAAACATTTGTAAATTCTGAGTTCATTCTCACCCGTAATACTGAACTAGCTGTTTTTCATATTCGCTCAATTTCTGCTGTTTTGCTCTTCCTGCTCTGCATTGCACTAAAGCCCCTTCAGGATCTTGGCCCCGCATCGCTGCTTGCAGCTATATTTTGAATGGCCTTTTTTTTTTCATTTAAATGCAGTTTAAATTTCAGAAAGTTTGTTGTGCTTTTGTCATTGTTATTATTTTTTTTCTAAATATTTAGCTTTATTTATGTCTCAGTTGAACTTGAACAGTAATTTTGTTATGAGCTTTTATCATTTTTATTATTTTAATATTTCTCTTTAGCTTTATTTTATTTCAGTTTTAATAATTTTAGCATTTCACCTTGAAATTACTTTATTTTAGTTTAAGTTTAAGTAATTTTGTGCTCTTGTTCTTTTTATTATTATTTTTTAATATTTATTTAGCTTTATTTATGTTCCAGTTTTAGTATTTTTAGCTCTTGAACCTGAACTTTGTTTATTTTAGCTTAAGATTCAGTAATTTTGTTATGTGCTTCGTCATTTTTATTATCATTTTTTTTATATATTTATGTTTCAGTTTTAGTATTTTTAGCTCTTTGAACTTGTTTTATTTCAGTTAGTTGCCAAGGCAAATTTTCACATTTTCATTTTACATTTTTCATCTAATATTTATATTTTATTTTATTTCAGCTTTATTTCAATGAACTAAAATGATAATTAATAGTTGTAGTTTACAACAATACAATTTTTGTGTAAAAACAGCTAAGCTTTGATCAAATTATGAATCATCTTGATTCAGGGCTGACATCACTTCTGGTTTATTAGTTATACTGGAAATAGAAGATCAGGTCGAGTGAGTTACATTGTGGGATACAGTATCCAGTGCAGTATGCTTTGGTGTAGGTCATCTGGATATCTATGAATATATTCTCATGCTGTGCACAATAGAAATGTAGATGTGGTATAGTAGTTTGCCACAGAGACAAGAAAAGAAACGGAGAAACTCAGAGACTGAAGCAGCAGGACAGACACTGATGTGATGAGATGACTGTATAACAGGCACTTCTGTGAAGGAAAATGACTTTCTCTTCAGTAACACCAGCACAGATAATGACAATATCCTGTGTGAAGATCATAAACCGCAGATGAAGCAGATGTGTCTGCTCACCAGTTACCTAGACAATCAGCAGCTTGCGGTCTTTTAATAAAACCGTTCGTATCTCTCTGTCATTAGCTGCTGTTTTGGATCTTGTGTTAATGTTCTCTTTAATTCTTCTTGATGAGCAGAATTAATTTCTATCAGAAACACCTCATTCGCCCCTGCAGCGCATCATTCTCCTGTGTGTTTCTGTGTGTTTTATAAGTTTGTCAATCATTATTTTTAATTCTGTGAACTCTCCTGTTTGTTCTAGGATGGTCCTCGTCTCGTGAATGAATCAGCTGTGTATTTCTGCAAACAAGATGTCCGACAGCTTCAGTTCCTCAGTTCACTTCCAGCTTCCTCTGGTTTCTTCAGCATCAGACGAGCGGCCACACATGCACACAGCTTATATTTGTTGACATTGTGTGTTTGTGTGATCGATCCTCTATGTGTGTATGTGTGTGTGTTTTGCTCGAGATAAAGCATCTCTCTTTCTCTCCGTTTGAGTGATTGTGGTGTGAAAGCCCATCAGTATCTGAGCTCAAATCAAACACCTGATGGAGGATTGACCAGCTAACCGACTCGCTTCATGAGGGGCGAAAAATCCTGCCGACGTGGACTGAATGTGTGTGTGCTATAGGTAAGAATAATCACAAATTAAATCTATTTTTTCTCAAATCCAAAAATTGTTTTTCTTGAGATCTAAATTCTTTCCCGTAAACAGCAGTGGAGCACAAATGCAGCGTTTTGCTGCTTCTCAGATGTTTCTCCTCACGACCCTGGGACCCCAGCTGAGAACGTTCTCAGAAGGTTCTCAGAACAAACATTCTTCCAGTAACGTTAATAGAACGTTTGTTCAAAGTTATCTGGTCTTTAATAATGATCTCAAAGCGTTATTTATACTGTACATCGTTCATTGAGCATTTTATTTCTGAAACATTTTAGTTGGACGTTCGTCTAACGTTTTTTAAATGTTACTATTTGTTTCGGAATGTTCAGAGAGCATACAAATGTAACATTCTCATAATGTTTAAAGAACAATAAAATGGAATGTTCCCTCAACATTTATATAACCAAGAAAAAACGTTTTTAAAGCATTCTTAGAACATATTAGCTGCAAATAGTTTTAATAGAGATCTCAACAATAACAAGACTTGCAATAAAAAGCCATTCACATTCATGTCATATCTCTGTACTTGTACTGTATGACAACTATTCACTCATTTTAATTACTCCTGATGAATGTAGTACAAACATCTGAGAGCAATGAGTAACACTTTACCCTAAGGTCTCATTTGTTAACATTATTTAATGCATTAGTTAACATGCAGTGAGCAATATATTTTAAATAAATAAATAAACACCTCCTCGGGATAGCTAGCAGCATTAAATTTGAAGAGACATTGCTACTTTTTCCAAATAATATCTGCCTGACCCGGCTCTAAAGATTCTTTTGTTGAATCTGGTAAGATGGCAAAAAATGGAGACCAGAAATGTCTAAAAGCCTCTTCACACCAAAGACGCTAACTATAATAATGAGAAAGATATAGTTCTAAAAATATAAAAGAATAGCAGAGTTTACATCACAACAATAATGATAATGAAATGACATAATAAACGATATCACTGGAATCTCTTTCAGAACATTGTTAAAAACATTGCCTGCCAATCAGAATCCATCCTGCTTTAAAGAGCTTGAGCATTTAAAGCGACAGATGACAAAACTGCAGCGTGTGCTTATAATAAACAGGTGTGGATGATAATATAGTTATTGTAATCTTTATAGTAGGGCTGCCCTCGACTAAAGATTTTTCTGGTCGACTAGTAGTCGTTCATTTTAAGCATTAGTCGACTAATCGCACGTTTATAAATAAACCATATAAATCATAATAAAGAGCCTTTAATGCCTACATCAGCGCTCAAGCGCACACATATGCTTGCCACATCGCACCGGCAGAAGTAATGATTATGAATGCGTCAGGGAAAAACAGCAAGGAGACTGCTTTAACATTTTAATAATTTAATAATAATTAATTGATAAACTAGTGTTTTCTGTATTTTCGGCTGCAGTGATGAAGTTGATGATGCAGACTTGTCATCTCTGCAATATTTGTTTTCCATTTGAATTGGTTCATTTAAAAGTAGACATTTTGTTTTCTATAGATATATTTTTCATGTCTGTGAGGCAAGTTTACGTGGAGTTTCAGTTCTTTTCCTTCTTTTTGGCGCACTCAAGTTCACATAGAGAGACGGCAGAAAACGCACCCTGTTTGCTTGCTTTATTTTACAAAAGGACAATGTTTTGTTGTTATTGTGAGTGCACAAATACAAGTAGACTCTTTACAGATTCAAAAGATGTATTACTCTTATCTGTATGACCAAAAATGACGGAGTATTTTAAGTGCAAGTGATCGCGCCGGCGCCTCCATGTTACTATTCAGCTTTCACACTCCACACAAACACATTTTTCTAGGTTAACATTAAAGCGAGCAGCCATGTAAAGTTACTACTACTTAAATGTTTGAGGTGATGATGAGCCATATTTGAGGTCGATGAATGATGTTTTTAAAGAAAATATAATTTTATGTTGACTTGAAATATAAATATCTGAGTGTCAGGATGGCTTGCAGTACACTCAAATTAGTGTGCACTTGTTAGTGTGCACTAAACTGTGCAACCTTAAAATGTGTCTCCAAAGGTGCGTTTTCTGTCAGCGGGAGTCGAGTGTGTCTCTCTGTACCGCTGACAGACAACCGATCAAAGGGAAGATGGAAGTGAGCATCTTCACTCCATCACATCTGCAGATCATATGTGTATTTTTGACCTTGAGTACATACTTGATCTGGTATACCTGCATTTTATCAGTAGTTGTGTTTCCTAGTCACGTATCACTCGCACTAGTGCTGCTGTGTTTAAACCTCCATGCACTGAGTACTGAAGTTATGTGTGTTAAAAATGAAAATGACCTACATTTCTGCAAACTTGTGGTATTATTATGGTTCTTCTGAGAAGCCTGTCTCTCTGTCTCTCTCCTGTCTGTCTGCTTCTAAAGGCCTCCTGTGTTTCTGTCTCGCAGTAATAGTGTGTTCCTCCTCTCTGTCTGTATTCTCTCTATCTCTTCAGCGTCGGCCCTGCCAGGCTTCACCCGCTCAGATCCGTCTCCCACCGTGATTAATCGCCAATTGGCAATAATAAACACACACGCTCTGACAAATAGCCAATCACACACTTCTTTATCTCCCTCTCACAGGCACACAGAGAGCGTCGGATCTGCTTTAAGAGCCACCGATGTGTGTGTGCGCGACGAGTTTTGATGTGATTTATGTGCTGATTTACATTGCTGGAACATTCAGAGGTCTTAATGTGGATTGACGGCCTCTTACTGGAGATTCTGAGTGCAGATTTGTTGTCATTTAGGATTGTGTGTCTCAGTATCTGTACGCTGCTATTTCTGGCCTTTATGACTCAATCCGCATCCTCAGGGTTTTTCTCTCTGACATCATTTAGTCAGATGCGATGTGAGGTTTGTTCGCCCGACTGTCTGTCAGAGAGAATCTCGCTCTGCTAGTGTCGAGTGTTAATGCAGGACCGCATGCGATGCTCCCGCTGGTTTGTTTGTATGTAGGATGAACGCTCCTTGTGGGTGATTCCTCGTGTGCTGTTGCATTCGCATCATGTTCAGTCCATTTGCATTGATTTTTTGTGAAGGTGAAGCAGAGCCATTTTCACTTTGACACCAGCAAACACCCTGGTGCATATTTACAATAAATTATAAAAAATTGTTTAGTTAATAATTAGGGGCCAAGCACCGAAAGTGTGTATGCACCTATTGTAATCATTGGCGTTATTCTTCTTCCGCTCTGAGTCTATGGCAGCCCATAGAACCACTTGGGAAAGTTATGAAATTTGGCACACTGATAGAGGACAGTCTGAACTGTCAACATAGCAAATTTGGAGTCTCTAACTCAATTTCTCTAGCGCCACCAACTGTTCAAAGTTGCACTCACATTTATGCTAATAACTTTTGAACTGTAAGGGCTAAAAACAATTCTTTTTTTCCTCTGATTCCTTGGCTCAAGACGAATTAAAATTTGTCCGCCATTTTGAATTTACTTTATTTACACGAAAATTAAACCAGGTCTGACCATGCCAAAATGAACGTGAGGCTATATCTCCACGATGCTTTAGCGTATTCTGACCAAACTTGGTTTTCACCGTTTCAAACTTGTTTCACAGTTTCGGCGCAGTGCCAAAATAGTGGTCAGGAGATAAAAATGGTTCTTTGTGCTTATAACATCTGAGTGGTTTGGCCAAAGTTCATAAAAATGGTCTCTTTAGATGCTGAGTCGAATGATACCCAATTGTCCCATGTCATCAATTTTGAGTTTTGCCATAAAATGCTATACAAAAGGTTTCGAGACAGCACCACCTTGTCAAAAGTTATAATACGATTTCTAAAAATGCTAATAACTTTTAAATAAATTATCTTATTGTAATTAAAACCAGTCTGAATAGTTTCCTTGGATCATGCCGAGAACATAGATACCATTTTTTCCATAGTTGGTCAAACTTCATGTTCGACATTTTGATTTTCTTTAAAAAAAACCCTACCTTTTCAAACTCGTCCTAGACTGTTTGTCCGATTTTCACCAAATTCAAGTCAGATCATCTTCGGACCATGCCGGCAAAAATCTATAGATTTTGTGTTGAATGATGAAACCATTTTGGCATGATGCCAAAAGACTCTGAGGCTTTATCTCTGCAATGTATTGCCATATTGACGGCAAAACATATATATATATATGTATGCTGTATGTATGTATATATTATGTGCATGTGTGTGCAATATTTAGTGTTATTATATATATCCGCTTTGAAGTACTGTTTAATTCTTACACGGCTTACATGATCAGCTGTGTACGGGATCATGTACAGTAAATTGTTCATTATCACAACATTGTCCTGAATGCAAAGCAGAGCTTTGAAGGCTTTTATTTTGTGATAATGACATACCAGTTGTACAGTGTCCTGCAAATTACACGGATACTTAACAAATGAGTGAACTGATGGGCAGGAACTGGTTCTGTACACCAATATCTGGTTTCAGGACCTGATTGAACACAGGCAGGGTGGATTTGAGAAATGTGGGGCATTTATCAAAGAAACCATCGTCTCTGAAAATGACCCCATTATCCACTGACACGCTCTTGTTTCTTTTGCAGCTTGAAAAGCAGCAGAAACGGAGAACAATCGTGACCGTTTCGACACTGTAAAGCTCTCGTCTATGATTTTCTCTCTGTTTGTTCATTCTTACCTTACTTTTAGTAAAAATCTAATTATTGGAAGATAATTGCAGCAGTGTGGTTTATTAATCAAGCCCAAGAGTGTGAGGTGATGATTACAGACGAGAATGAATCCAGTGAGTTTCTGCCAAATGTGTGTGTGTGTGTGTGTGTGTGTGTGATGATCATCCATTAGTGCATGACATTGTGATTAGAGGTCATAGTCTTTCCTTTGCATTTGCCTGTGTGTGTGTGTGTGTGTGTTAGTGCTTGTTGATATGGTTAAAACAAATCATTTATTAATACTGTTTTCCATTTTGACAATATTCATATATTGCTGATAGCATTTCCAGTTCATTACACCAGAAATAGAAGGTCAACTTGAGGACTTTGCACAATAGATACAGTGAATTATATGCATGTGCTCAGTTACAGCACATTTGGCAAAAATAGCTGGACATTCAGGTATTATATATGCATATAGAATAAATGACAGTATAAATACTATATACTTCTAAATAAGAATAATATGTTAGTATGCTATAGTCACACTAATCTGTCTTGCTCTTCCAAATAAAAAAAATTAATGCTTTATTTCATGCTTTAATCATTAGAAATATTGTGAATATTCATTATGTCATTCAGCCATAGTGCATGTCTAAAATCATGATGAAAAATCAATTCTTATTTATTTATTTATAGAGTACATTACCAAACATGTCAGAGTAAATAAAAAGAAAACAAAAGTGCAGAAAAACATTTTACAAATTAAATGTTTACATTGTACAAATAAGGGGGATTTTGTTTGGAAAAAAATGGAGTACATTATACTCAAAAATACTATTTTAGACTTTCTACTCAAAAGTAGAAAAAGTAAATCCAATTATTATTTTCTTTGTAGATTTTGCTTTTATGTTTTTATTTTTCTATAATGTTTCCAAACACATTTTAATGTCAGTTTTAAATTATTCAAACATAGGCATTGCTTCATTTGAATTTATGATTATAATAACGAGCAAATATAATAATTAAATCAAAAATAAATATTATCACCATCCAATGAGAAACACCTTATCGTATCAGCTTCTACAAAATTAACAACAATCTTCTTTTTGTAAATAATTTTTAAATTCCCAAAACAAATAACTAATGTTCTCAGTCTGTTCTAGAATAAATGAACATCATCTCTTCATTCTTCATGTTCACTCAGACACTCTCCCTCGGAGAAAAGAGCAGCATAATTCAACATGAACCTTTTTATCCATCCGTTTCATCCCTCTATCATTCAGCTGTTTGTTTTCCTCCGAGCGACGGGATCAAGCGGTTATTACGGTCGCGCCACGCCTCGATCTCAGCGGCGCTGTCCTCCGATCTCTCACCTCCGCTGAGCGGCCGCCTGTCCTTGGCACGACTTTCACCTGCTTGCAGTGGATGAAGGGATAAATGGAGGGCTGGAAGATGATGGAGGGGGGGAAAGGGGATTAATCTCCTCCATTTCAGCCTCTTGACACCGTCCCATTCTTCTCTATATCTGTGTGGTGCAGTGAAGGGCAGGAACAGAGTCATAGAATAGATAGAAATGAAACAGAGAAATGGATCGTGTGGTTTTTTCATGATATCATTAGAGATGGAACTTTGGGATAGATCAATATGATACTCATTAATATTTCAGTATATTTCCCTTCTAACAAAAATACGTTCTAAGAACATTCACATTATGCTATGAAAATGTTATTTTTAAATGTTCAAAACATCATTATTGTTTTAAAAAATTTTTTTTGGTTATGCAAACGTTAAAGGTGCAGTAAGCAATTTCTGAGAAATGCTGATGATGTCTGAAATCACCAAAACAGACACGCCCCTACTCAAAATGATCATACCCAATCTATAGCTCCGCCCCCAAATTCATAAACATGCTATGCAACACAGGCACCTCCCCCTTAATGAGTGGACACACCCCTTACTGCTGATTGGCTACAACTGTGTTTTGGTGCTCGGTCCAGCGTTTTTCAGAAATTGATTACTGCACCTTTAAGGAAACATTCCATCATATAATTTTGAAAACATGTTACTTTTAAATGTTCTCTGAACATTCTGAAACTAGAAACATTTAAAAAATGTTACATTTTGTCCTAACCAGCCACGACGACGACAAGTGACATTTTAGAAACGGTTTCTATTTCTGTGACGTCGCGGAACTTTCCATTTTATCATTTTGCAAACATTATGGGAATGTTCTCTAAATTTTCTGAAACTAGTAACGATTATAAGGGAACAAAACAGATGTTAGTACTCCAATAGGTTGGTATATTAAAGGGGTCATGAGCTGCGTTGTTTTATAATGAGGTGCACTTATAATGTTAGTATGCTTTTTTTTACATCAAAAATGGTCATAATTTAGAAATAAAAGGCATTTTTTATATCCAGCCCTCTGATTTGAACACTCTGTTTTAAGGGGCGTGTCTTCTGAGAGGCTTCAGTGTAAACGCCCACTGCTGTGATTGGCTGACATCTTCGCCTTTGAAATATCAGTATTACTCTCTCGAAAACGTTTAGCACGTTTTTACTATTACAGCTCTCAAGGTTAACTAATGGTGAAAAGTATTGATTATAGCATTACATAGCTTTAGAACATTGTAGTCCAACACAGACATGTTGTTGAGCGCATGAAAGCAGTGATCTCGTCAATTTCTGCATGAATGCTTTCATCATAACTAAGAGTGCAAACACGATGTAATTAAGAGATTCGTTGAATAAAACGGGAGTTTTGGTGCGAGTCCAGAACTCAATCACTGATAAACTCTGTTTGATTGACAGCTCCAGCGACTGTAAAGGGAGCGTTCTTTGATCGCTTTCTATATATAATTTCAAAAACCTGGCAATATAAAAGCTTCTGCAGCTGCATAAATGACACATAAATGCCTCACAGATTTTGCGCATTATTCCCCTCTGAAACTGCACTTCACCGTCCGCCACATCCAATCAGCTGCTGCGATTACACAAACATAGAAGAGGCCGTGTGACCTTTCCCTGCAGTTAGTGACTATACAGTGACCTTTCAGATGAAGCGCAGAGATTGAGATTGTTCCCGGCGCTTTCTCTGCTCCGCATGTTATTATGATGAATGATGTTCATTAAACGGGTGAGAATATTAATTAGCTGTAAACGAGCGAGTGCAGCTTGCTAAACTTAGCCATTCTGTCACACTAAAGAACTTTAATTCTTTCATTATATCATCATTTATCAGCCCTTTAAACTTTTGGCTGTTGGAGTTTTTTGTGCATATTCATCCTTGATCACTTCTTCTGACTGTAATCTGTAATCTTGGCTCTTTTATTGATCTCTCGTCACAGATTCATCATTGAAAATGATGGCACTCCCTCGCAGCTGTCCGCAGTGGAACTTCAAGCCCATCTGTCTCCATGGAAGTTATTTCCCATAATGCCTCTGTCCCTCGGAGCGGGAGCCGGTGACAGAGATCGAGAGCGGTCATTCTGAACGGCCGGCCGTGGGAAGGATCTCCATTTCTAACAAATGTCATCATGAGTCCATCAAAGCCTGTTGCTGGAGATTGATTGGCGGCGTTATCCTCCGACGGGAGAAGCGTCTGCTTGTGAGTGTCCAACAGCTGTGCACCCTGTTAGTATGTAAATTCATTTTTTTAGATGGGAAAATCTCATAAAAAACAAAAAAAACAAAAACAAAAATGTGCAGGTCATATTTCAAACTAACAAAAAAAAAAAAAAAAATAAATTTTATTTTGCTCAAAGAAAATGACACCTATTTTGAAGACCATTAATTTTTTGACATTGTGAAATTGTTTTAATGACAATTAAATTAAAATGATATATTATATTACATTATATTATATTACATTATGTTATATTATATTGCATTATGTTGTATTGTATTATATTATGTTATGTTATATTATATTATTAAAGTTCTCATTAATATAATTCATAGATGTTTTATTTTTTAGCATTTTCTTTGATTATATTTAATGTTGATTCTCATTAGATTCTCATAATTATATTGACTTAAAGTTGTTTTATTAAATCAGTTCAAATTAAAGATAACAAATAGTTGCATCATGTATAAATATATTCCAATTTAAATATTATTAAATTAAACAATAAATAATTAATAATTAATATTAAACATGCAATTCTCATTGCTACAATGCATCCAGATGTTTATCTTTCTTTTTCTTTTTTCCATTATTTTTAATGACGATTCTTGTTATATTCTCATTATTGTCGTGAATTAAACTTAGTTTATTAAAATTAGTTTAAATTAAAGGAAGTTCAACAAATAGTACATCATCTAAATATATTTTCCAATAAACTTTATTGTTGTTTTCATTACAGTAATGAGAATTTGGAGGTAAATTTGTTTTATTTTTTTGGCATTGGATGTTTTATTTTTGAGGGATTTTTCATAATTTTCAATGATGATTCTCATTAGATTCACATTATTATATTGAATTAAAATTAAATCAGTTTAAAGGCAGTTCAACAATGACTTAAATTGGAAAATATTTATGCATGATGCCACTATATCATTTATTTTATATCACTATATCATTTACCAAGAATCTGGGGTTAAATGTGTTTGATTGTCATGAAAATAAGGCAAAAAATGTAATCATCCAATATACAAATATGAATTCTTCCTTTTTACTGTGAAATATGACACACTAAAATGCTCTTGCCAGGTTTCATGAGATGCATGCAGATTATTAATAGTCTATGTGACAGTAAATGTTCCTCTCTTAAAGACGCTCTTGTTTTTGAAGGCGTTGCAGGAAGAGCAATGGGAAATTTAAACATATAATTATAGTTCATTACATAACGAAGGACTCCACTGAGACTCCATCTCACAAGCCTATATACATCATTAATATGCATGAGATGAGCGATGAGAATAATCTGCTCGCATAATGCAAGAATTTCACACCGACCTGCTGTGACTCTGTTTTGGGCTTTTGCTAATACAATAAATTATAATGCACCATAAACAATGGAGGATTTGTCTTTGTCTGCTGGTTTAGATGGGGAGCAGATTAGAAGAAAGCACAGATATTGGGCTGTGAAAACACATAGATGAAAGAAGAGCTTGTTTAGCGGGGCGGCAGTAAAGCCAAATGGGACATTTGAGCAGATGTTGTGTCATTGAGCCATGTAATGTCCTTGTGCAACTGCTGCATGAAATCAGAACGAACATTCACTCGATTCATGTTCCTGGTCTTGTTGTGAATGATTCATCAATGCATGTTATTATAGAGAGAAAAAACTAAACAAATGTTTGTCTTTGTAATAATTTGCTATACTGCTGTGAAGGCTTAATGGTCAAATTTCAGACTTTCTAAAATCTTGCCAGTTATTTAATGCTGGTTGACATTAGGTTACAGCAATAATAGCAAATAAAGATCTTTGAAAAGCAATCTTGGGCAAGTTAATGGATCTGCAATAGTGAAAAAAACAATGTGTCATCGTGCTTCTCAAGTAAATGTATGTTGATTGAAGAATGTTTAGATGTTTGTATTCAGAAACGAGACAAATACCTTTTTGCATTTGGGTTTTGTTTTGGTGGCACAGGATTAAAGTCTCTGGAGTTTTTGTTTCTGAGAGCTGAATTGAAGAACTCTGATAGAAACATGTTATCTGAGAAATTAGGTTGTAAATCAATTTAATAATTTCACTCTGAACACATAGTAGTGTAAATATTCATCTCTCAATCCAGTCTCAAATGTCACCAGAGACTCTCTGAGGAGCTGATTTGAATCTTGATCTTGTGTTTTTTGAACAGGAGTCACATAATGAAAAATGCATCACCTGCAAACAGTGTTATGTAGTAAATCAATCCATGTTTGCAGTTCAGCTGTGAGTAAATATAAGAACAGACCTGGTGTTTGAGAATGAATCTTTTCAGCTGGTCTTTTACTTCCTTATACCTCTATTTCAAATACTTTGACATTTAACCTTGACATAGAGTTTAAGACGGGACAAAATAAATATTTAAGATGTGGTTCTCATTTAGGATTGTAGCAGTGCAATATTCATTAGTGTTGTTACTGTTAGCTAAATGATTTTTATTAATTGAAATAAAGCTGAAATAAACTATAAAAAGACATTTGGAGATGATTTTAATTGAAATGGTTGAAAGCCCATAAATATAATTGCTTACTACTTTTGACCAATAGATGGTGCTGACACCAAATTAATCTGGAATAGTCAGTGTTGGATGACAATTACAATTATAAAGTTTGGTGTCAAAATCATTCCGAAGATACAGCCTCAGACGCAGTTTGGCAAGTAGGAGTTTGAAAAAGTAGGTTTTTAAAGAAAAATCAAAACGGCGGACAGGAATTTCAGCCAACTGTGGCAATATTGGGATCTATGTTTTCGGCATGACCCAAAGAATCTATTAAGACCTGTTTCATTATAATATGCATGTTGCACCAAATCTAAAGAGACCAGCCTTTTGGTTTTTGGTCAAAGTGTTCAAAAGTAATAAGCAAAAAAACAATTTTTCATACCTCCTGACCACTAGGTGGCGCTGTGCGGAAACTGTGCAGGTACTCTCAGGTCATAGATGTCATAACACACACCAAGTTTGGTCATAATATGCTTAAGCATTACAGAGATATGGCCTTGCGTCCATTTGATGTGCTCTTCGTGCGTTATTCGAGATATTACTCTTTGTCGGCATGGTTTGAAGATGATCCAGTTAAATTTTTGTGGAAATCGCAGCAACGGTCTAGGAGGAGTTCGAAAAAGTGGCCAATAATAAATTTATTTGGTTAGAGACTCAAGATATTGTCAAATATCAAATATCTTTAACAGTATATAAATAGAAGTAATACTAAAAAATATAGCTGCAAGCAACAATTAAGGGTCCAAACACAACAGAAGCAATTTGCCATTTACTATCAAAATTTTGACACTTGGCCAACAACCTATGTTTCCGAATTTCCCATGGTGGTTTTGTCTTGATCGGACTTACAGTTTTGAAGATATTGGCATAAGTTTATTAACGCTAAATCACAATATTCCACAAACCATTAGGCGAAACCTAGCATGTTTGGTATCGTTGGACTCAGCAAGGATTCGGTGATCCAAGGAGACTCTCGTGAAAATAAGTCAACCACATCCAAAGTTATAAGCATGTAAATAATTTTTTTCACCTCTAGGTGGTGCTGGTCCGAAACTTCTCATACTCCTTCAGGGCATCGTGCTGATGACCCATTACGAGTCTCGTAATGATATGTTCATGCATTTTACTACAAAATTCAAAATAGCCGATATGGGAAAATTGGATATCATTCGACTCGGCATGCCACCCCAAATCTAACGCGACCACTGATAATTTATGATTTTTGGACAAACTATTCATAAGTTATAAGAAAAAATAGCCATTTTTCATATATCCAGACCAGTAGGTGGCGCTGCGCCGAAACCTCAGGTCATGCTTGTGATGACATGGACTGACTTTGATCTGAATACGATAAAGCCTTGCGGAGATACAGCCTTACATCTATTTTTGCAAGTGCTATGTAAAATTCGTTCACAAGTTATTCGAAAATCATTTGACAAATCGACTTAAATTCCATAACTTTATGTCGGCATGGTCTGAAGATGATCTGGCTCAATTTTCGTGATGGAAAATTACATCATAGGGTGCAATCGAATCATCTTGAGCCAAGGAATCAAAGCCCTTATGGTTCAAATGTTATATTAGCATAAATGTTAGTAAAACTTTGGACAGTTGGTGGCGCTAGAGAGATTGAGTTAAAGACTTGAAAATCGGTGTGGTTAATGTTGGGACTGACCTCTATCAGTGTGCCAAATTTCACAACTTTTTACCATACAGTTCTATGGGCTGCCATACACTCAAGAGCGGAAGAAGAAGAAGAAGAAGAAGAAGGATTACCATAGGTGCCTACACACTTTCAGTGCTTGGTCCTGATAAAGATGTGATTTGAGTGATCTTTGACAGTGTGAAACCGCAGGGATATTTCTTTAAACGCCTCCGTCCCGTCAGAGCTGATGTGAACCGCTGACACTTTCACTCTGCGTTATGAGGCTTGAAATGAGCCTGCGAGACATTTGTGCTCATTGTGTAATTAAAGTAACAAGCTTTCTGTAATGAGTTCATGGTCGCGTTCCGGTATCAGCCGAATTATAAAATCACCAGAATTAGGATGCAGTGAATGTTGGCGAGAGAAACATCACTGCGTATGTTATAATCCAGCCCAAAACTGAAACACCCTCTCTCGCTCACGCTATAGATGAATTGCGTTATTTACACACGGCCGTGACACATCAGGTAATTATTCTGAGACCTAAACAAATACCTTCTCTTCTCTTAATCTACAGCACACATGCAGCAAACGCCTGCTAATAGATCAGCGCTGACAGCTTCATTAGACTGAACATTAGCAGAGACTTTAACAGCGACTCCATCAGCCAACATGAGTGTGACGAGGAACAAGCTTTATTATAAAACACACATTATTGAAAATAAGACTGATAAGCTTTATTTTAACTAAGGGAACAAGGAGCCATAAACGTGTACAGGCGTATGTGGCACTTTCACACTTCTTTTTGTTCTTTCCCTGAAGTCCAATTATAACCTCGATCATTTAGTTTCTTCATTTAAGTTTTCTCTTTGACTGTTAGAATAAATCTTCAGTAACACTTTACTTTTTGCCTTTATGTATGATGCATTATACAGGTATTTATCATGCATTGTGTCTTTTTTTATAAATAATTGCAACCAAAGTTAAAGTGCATTATAATATTTGCAGGTTCTGAAATTGTTTTTTAATGCATTATACTGTCTAAAAAGTGTAACATAAGGATTATAATGTATTATAACTGTGGTTACAATTATTCATGAGATCATACAGTGCATTATAAGTTGCATTACAAGGCATTAAACAAAATACTTTTAGAATGCATTATATATAAAGAAATGTTAGTATTTGGTGAATGTTTTCATAATGTTGGAGAAAACATTATTTGAACAACATTCTTCAAATGTCCTTTAAATATCAGAACGAGCTTTATTTTAGTTTGTTGTGGTTTTAAGGAGCTCTGGGTACATATATATATATATATATATATATATATAACACAAGAGGATAGAAAGAACACTTTAATAAGTAAAATTAAGAAAAAAAATATATTAAAAAAAGTAATATACATCTAGATCAGAAGACTGATGTACAGATATGTGCATTATGATCTGTATACAATTGTATAAATAAAAATATGTATTTATATTAAGGGTCACTACCTTTCCGAGCCAAGTTGAGAAAACGTGAGAAAAGTAATGTATGGCATTTTTTAAGGAGTAACGCAATTACTTTTAAAAGTAACTTTCCCCAACACTGATCATAACATCGTAATATACAGTACATCATACACCTGTTATATTGCTAAAATATACCTGATTTTTCATATCAACAGAAAAATATACCGGGATAACCTTCTCTTGAGACTCCCTTGCTTTCAGATCAGATAGTTAATGATATGCTAAAAAATCACCAGAATCACCAGAAACTTTAAATACAAGATGAAAACAATGACTGACAGGAATAAATAATATGTAATCAGACCAAACGAGGAGATAATCATTAACCACTGAAACTAGAACTAAACCAAGTAGGCCAAACAGGAACTAACAGAACAAAATAGTATCCATAATAGTGACATGTTGAAACGAGGAAACCATCAGGCAGGCAAAGGAACAGGCGGATCCACGTGCATTTTTAACAATGATCTTGCTATCAGTGTGTCACGATCACGTCTGTTCCTGTCACATCCCGGACTACATTTCCCATAATCCTCCATTGCTCATCACCTGCACTCACTTCACAATCACTCCACACTAATCACCACACCCAGCTGCCACTCATTACCAGGACTATAAAGGACTGTCACACACACCACCTCACGGCGAAGTCTTGATTACCCTGTGTGTCAATTCCAAGCGTTATCCTGTTTTCCTGTCTGCTCCTGTCTTTGACCCTTGCCTTGTTATCCTGTTCCGTGATTGATATCTGCCTGCCTTTGACCATTGCCTGTATTTTGACCACGATTCTGCCTGTTCCTTGTGATTCCTGTTTGCTCCTGTCTGACCCTGCCTGTATGACCACCCTAACTTCAATAAAGCTGCAGATGGATCTTACCATGAGTCCCGTATCGTTACACAGTGATTGTGTTTATTTACATTGCATTGCATTTTGGGAGTCAGATCCCATGACTGGCGAACTGGTCGAAGGCTTGAGTGAAATATACAGTATCCTTTAATGTGAAATATAAAATACAAATACATATGTGTGTGTGTGTGTGTGTGTTCAGGCCCTGGGAGGATCACACTGATTTTAGCTCCAGAATGAGAACACTGCGATCGGACCAAAGGGGAACATTCATAACTCTGGATGATGCATTTCCACAGTGAGGTCAAAGGTCACAGGACTCGAGCGTGTGACTCACTGTCAGAACGGTAAAAAGAAACCACACAAAATAAAAAATGACTTGTTTGTTGAGAAGAGCTCTGGAATTATTTCTGAAAAGAAAAATAACTTTTCTGGCATTCACATTTCTCTGTGTGTGTGTTATAATAAATGATTAAATGTTTTGTGAAAATTAAAATATATTTACTGTGTTAGGTCATTATTATTATTCTTTTGATTTATTGCAGGTTTGATCCCTTCCAGTGATGTTTATGGGCTGACAGCTCTGTCACGGTCATGAGGTGATCTAGTGTGATTCTCTGAAGCTCATAAATGCATCGACACTCCTGCAGTCACACGCAACCCTCGTCACATGACGACGCTGGAATCTACGGCATGTTTCATGTGCATCTTACATGCATTCATGGGCAAATCTGAAATTCAGAGAACTACACTGGAAACATCAGGAGAGGCTGAATTATGTCTGATCTGAGGAAACATCAGGCCTCTAAAACCTGAGGATGAGAGAGAAGTGATAGCAGGAGGAAAGAGTTTTAAAAGGGCCACAGCCAACATTTTTATGTGAGTTTATCATGTTGGTCAAGGTTTCTTGCACTGAACAGACAGTTATAATTTAGTTTTTTTAGAATCATTTTTTACACTTTTAAACTGCCAAACCTTTAAGACCTTCATTGAATTATGATGATTGGATAATCTGTTTCCGTGTGAAATGAGTTACAGCGCTTAGTTCCATTTTTGTTGGCTAATAAAAGATTTCTGAATCTTTTTTTCAGCTGGCTTTCAAAAAATACTGAAAATATATGCATTTATTATAAATAAAAACATCTTTCTCAGCAAAAAAAATATGTTCTAAGAATGTTTTGCTAACGTTCCTATTAAGTTATGAAAACATTATTTCTGAATGTTCAAGACGTTTCTTCTTGGTTATGTGAAGGTTAAGGGAACATTCCATTGTATCATTCTTCAAACATTATGGGAATGTTACTTTTGAATGTTCTCTGAAGTTGTAACATTTGATTACGGTGCTCCACGTGGAGATCAGAGCTCACCGTCATCAAATCTGTCTGTGATTACATGAAGAAACACTGAGACAAACTAAATCCAGAAGAACTGTGGCCGTGTCTCCAAGAGATTTTTAAGAAACCTACCTCCAAAGCTACCTGATGTCATCCTGACCCCTGGCTGAAGCTTAGCTAACACTGTAACTTAACTCAGTTCTCCAGCTCTTCCCCTGCGGCAGCGCTGTGAATCAATAGACCCTCCGACCTCAGGCCTGAAGGCATCATCTATCTGACCCTGTTAAAATGTGTTGGACGGAGAGAAAGAAACAGACTGAAAGAGAAATTTATAAAGTGAAGCGGCAGCAGCAGCCTCGGGCTCTTCAACACTGCTAAAGACAGAGAAACACTGTGTGGGAGGACAAACACTGACCTACATCAACACTGAGAGAGTGTGAGAGAGTGTGTGTGAGTGTGTGTGCGAACATGTATTTATCCAGAAGATCCTACATAGTACAAAAGATGTACCCCACAATCTTTTGAGACTAAATGTTGGATCAATTTACTATCGTCCTTCCCTACACTATACCTAAACCCACCAGTCACAGGAACCTAACGTCATTTTAACATTCTTATATATAAGAATGTTGGGTAACACTTTCTATGAAGACCATGATTATAATGAATTATATCTCCATTTATACTTCTTTATAAGCAAGTATCACTATTTTATAAACATATTTATAAAGACTTATTAAGACCTATACAGTTATAGTTACATTTATATTATTTTTATAATTACTTGTAAATCATGCATTTTCCTTTTCAATGCATGTTCATAATAAGTATTAATTAGTCTGTCGTATGGTTCCATGAATGTATTTATAAAGATGCAGCTTGCATTGCTATAATGTTATATTATAGTTAAAATGACTTTTTATTCAGATTTATTTGTCAAATTAGTGAATATATTAATGCTGTGTTGTGTTCTTATAAATGCTTATTGTGAGTAATAATAGTTACTAATGCATCATTGATGGCTTTAAGTAAAGTGAAAACATAGGATGCAATTTTCCTAAATCAAATGTTAAGAAATCACGAATATGTGCTTATTTTACATTTTAAGCTTACTTGTAAATGAAACTAATAAACAACAATTCCTGAAATTAAATAAACAAATGGAAAACTTTAATACAAACAGTTGAAAAAAAAAGTATCTTTTTTTAATGTTACATACTAGCAAAACATTGCAACAATATTTTAAAAGTATAATTTCAAACTGCTATAAGCAATACCATGCAAATGGCTGAGGAGATATAGATTTTAACAAATCAAAATTACCATTCATTACCTCTAATGCAAACTTTAGCCATTAAAGACATAATAACTACACTGTAAAAAAAAATTCCGTAGTTTTTACAAAATAATTTTGGCAGCTGTGGTTGCCAGAATAATTTTGTAAAAAATACAGAAAAACTGTGTAAACATTTACAGAACAAACTGTAAATTTTACAGTATAAATCTGTAATTTAAGAAAATTTGAATGTAAACCAATAAAGTCATCAATGCACATTACTACTAAAATATGTTTTGTATCTTTAACATATACTGACAAGCATCATAATAATGCAGATGGTAAAAGAGAAAGCCACATGAAGAATCAGAGTTCATCACAAGCAGCTTTTCCACAAGCTGAAGTATATATACTAATGTAAAGAAGGTGCAAAGAGTCATTCACGCAAACGCAAAACACCATCATGGTAACCCACAACACTTAAATAATGCAATAAACATTCACTAAACAGAAGATGTAACATAAAACCCTAATGTACATGACTGATAACAGAAACTATTAAGAAACATGATTATTTAAAGGTGCTAAAGAGGATGTTTTGTTTTATACATTTTTGCAATATTACTTGAAACTGTCTTTACCAGCTGATAAAAGACTATTTATTAGGTGCACTGAAAGGAATAATATTAATATACATCATCTGTGCACGAGGTAGGGCCTTAAAAACATCAGCCGATCGTTTACGCGATCATCGCGTAAACGATTGGCCCTCTGGCTTGTCAATCACTGCCGTGACGTTCCTTGTGAGAGACGAGCGCGGCTGCGCGCTCCAGTAACTTTCCACACTCCACAGGCGCCGCATGCAATGTTTTTATCAGGAGACAGGAGTAACAACTGCAGATTATGAGTTACCTGCGGTGAGTCCGACATAATGAATCCACTAACACGACACAGCGAATGCCGGTGGTAAACACTCGTGTTCCAATACTCGTGCACGAGTTTTGGGAGGCGTTCCTTTGAAATGAGCTGTGAAGGAGGGGGGTTGTTCTTACGCATGCGCTCATTTCAAAAACTCAGTAACAGTCTTTGGATTCTCAGTCGACGAAAAGATCCTCTCTATCACCTTTAAACAAAATACTTTCAAATATGGAGTGTCACACAGGGAATTGTGGGAACATCAGTTTACAGATTTTGACTGTAAATTATACATTGATTTTGTCTTTTTTACTATAATAATTGTAAAATTTACAGCATCTTACTGTGAAAATTGCATAAATGTCTGGTTAGAGCTTTTACAGTTTTTCCCTGTATATAATACGGGAACTTACTGTTAACCTATTTACAATTTTTTTTTCCGTAGTGTTTTTACAATATTTTACTGTTAAAATCACATTCATTTTTACAGTGTAGTTGACAGAGCAAGCAAGTGTTTCTGGAACTATTTTGTGATCATTTATAAATCAGTGTATAATAGGTTATGAATATGCACATTGAAAAAGCAAATGCATGGCTTATAAGTAATTATAAAAATATAAATGTATCTATAACTGTTCTTATAATGCAGTATAAATCTTTATAAATATATTTATAGAATAGTAATACTTACTTATAAATAAGTATAAATGTGGCTATAAATCATTATAAGCATGCTCTTCATAGAAAGTGGTACAGAAATTTTAACATTCTATATATATATATATATATATATATATATATATATATACAATACTTCCCTGGAGAAACTGACTGTAGAAATATAACTAAAGACAGGACAAACTAACAAAACCAGTAAAACAACTGTGGAGCTCCACACCCAGTCGTTTGCTGCGCCATCTTGATGTCTCTCTTTTGTAAAACTATCTAGTGTAAGTGATAAATCCTATTTGACATTGTGCTGGCTACTGCATACAGGCCACCATACAGACTTTGCTGATTTTGTATCAGAATTGGCATTGGCTGCAGACAAAGTCTTAATTCTTGGTGATTTTAATATACAGTAATTGTAGATAATGAAAAAGACACATTGGGATTGGCATTTACAGATATTCTAAACTCTACTGGAGTTAGACAACACGTGTCAGGACTCACTTGTCATAATCATACTTTAGATCTAATATTGTCACATGGAATCAATGTTGATGCCATTAAAATTGTTCAGCAGAGCGATGACATCTCAGATCATTTTCTAGTCTCATGTAGCCAAAACCGACTCCCCTGTTACAAATATGGTAGAACTATTACTTCTCCAGCTAAAGATTGCTATATAAATAACTTCCCTTATCACATTCTACTCCTCAGCATAACAGATAGCTCAAAAGAACTTGATTTTGCAACAGAAATGTCTCAGGTTATGACTGTAATCATGGTTCCCTGAAAAGGGAACGAGACGCTGCGTCTGAGAATTCGATGCTGTTGGAAAGCCTCTGCGTTATTGCATCGTGAAGCACGTGTGAAATCAGTTTAATAGAATGAGGTCGAGGCCAGGGTACGTTCCAAAGGTGCCATCTTTGGCCATCCATCTGGTTATCCTTCAAGCCTTTTCTCCTCTGCCATTTGACTCGCCGGAGCAAGAGAGGTGTCATTTCTTGTCAGGGCCCTTAGGATTGATGTTGATCATATAAAGCCTAGTGTAAATCTGCTGTTTATCTGCTTTGAAGGTCAGGATGGAGGTACCATTACGTCATGATTGGATTTTTTGCTTCAGACACCGGCTCACGCCGAAGCATTCCCATAACGTAAATGCATAACGCAGCATCTCTCAGTTACATACGTAACCTGAGATGTCTTTAAGGGTAATTATTTCCTCGAATTCACTATGAACACTTTTTGTTGAATCATGCTGAATTAATTTGCTTCAATGAATTTGCTTCAGTTTTAATATTCACATTTATTAATATTTCTCACTGCATGTAAAATCAGATCCAAGCAAAAGCAGAGAATGATATACACTCTAATATCTGGATAACACAAATGTATAAAAACAATTGAATTACATGAAGTGAACGGATATAATTTGTTAATGTGAACAATATTTTTCTCACTTACATTACATACATTTTTATATTAGTAGAATATTATAATTACAAAGCCTTTGATAAGTTCTAGTAATTTGTGATGCTATATGCATTTCAGAAATAAATATTTGATGAACAAATAAAATATTCATATTATCTTTATGTTAATTATTTTGCAGCTCAGAGCTATGATACGACAATATTATTTGTAGAGATCTAGATGGAGAACTTAACATTTCTAGGAGAGATTCACACCAATCAAGGAATCTGAATTTCTGGCGCTGAAATAAGTGTTTTTCTTTCATAGATTTAATATGATGGTTATTTAAAAGCAAGTTGTATAAACTACATTTATGATGTTTTATGGTGTTTCCTTGTACTTTTGCAGCTCTCTAAGAGCTCTGATTATACTTTTACTGCGAACAGGATGCCGTTGATTCAGAGCAGATTGACTTAATAGTGACTTTTCCTCAAAAGGGCTCAAGTGTTCTGATAATGGCATAACCTGCTGTTTTGCTTTAAAAAAAAAAAAGAGAGAGACAGAGACAGAATGAGAAACATATAATTAAAGTAATCCCTCTTTTATAAAAATATACAAATACTTGTATCATATTAGTTTTTGAATATGCCCTAAGTGACAAAACATGATGCATGTTTAAGTAAATATCTGCTCCTTTACCTCTGTCAGTTATCTTTTCCACCTCCTCTTTGCATAAACCCTCTAGTTTTTTCTTTCAGTTGAGAGACAGATTTCCCCACATCATCAAAAGAGAAAGAACAGTCAGTGATGCTGGAGAAATCTGAAGATGTAGAAGGTGAAGGTAGGGACTTGAAACCCTAGAAGAAGAAAACTATGATAAGACTCTCCTAATAACCACTGTCCTGTCATTGAGGAAATGTCTGTTACCTGTAGGAAAAGGATGTGATTGTCAGTGTGTGAAAGTTGCTCCAGCTCAGCTTCTCTCCTCCTCAGATCACTAATATCTCACTCCAGTTCCTCCAAGATTTTTTCAGCTCGACTCGACTTTAGTCTTTTCCTCATCTCTGATCATCTGTGTGACCTCAGATCGGCTTTTCTCAATGTAGTGGATCAGTTCAGTAAAGATCCTCTCACTGTCCTCCACTGCCGTCTGTGCAGAGCGCTGTCAGGACACACGGACAATCAGACCTTTGACTCGGATCAGCCTGCTTTTCTCCATCTCTCAACTCACCTTGTGTGTCTTCACGGCGTCTTTTAGCTCCTGAATCCTTTTCTCTGTTTCTTGCATTATCTGCTGGACCTTTCTCTGCCTCTCCTCCAAAGTATTCTGTATGAAAATCAAATAAAAATGGTGAAATCCAGTATTTTTCATTTATATTAAGCCTTATAGGGTCTTTTGGGTCTTTTTAGACCCAAAACGACATTTGCTAAAATTAAAAAAAAGTTCTCTTTGTCCAAATGACATGAAACTTTGTACAGTTGTGAACACTTTCTAGATCTACAAATAAAAAACATTGGAGTGATATCTTGTTTTTATGTTAGTGTAGAAAAAAAAAGTCACACTCAGGGTCTTTGGGGTCTCCAGAGACTCCAGGCAACACAATGTAATTTTGTAACAAAATAATTGTTTTTTAAAAAACAAATGTCATTTTTACTCTGTTTATTAATGTTTTTACTTCATATCTGTGCAGTTTTTGTAGGATTTATCATATCTTTTAAATTTATATAAATAAATAAATGCATATTTTTTAAATAGGTTTTTATACAAAAACAGCTTTTTATGTAAAATTCACTTTATAAAAGACCCACATTTCTAATTGGATTCATATCTAAATATTATGAAATCACAATTATGACAAAAAAAAAAAAAAAAAAACTTTTGTCAAAGTTTAGCATTTTTTTGTACTGAAAAAATAAGTTTTTAAAAAATGTTGATTTTAAGGATGAATTTTGTCCATTTGTAATTGGGATCTCATCATAATGTAACAATCTTGAAAAACTGATTTTTTTCATTATAAACAATACCAAACTTTGACAAAAAGTAGCTTTTATTGTCATAATTGTGATTTCACAATATTTAGATATGAATCCATCTGAAGAATACTTGTGAAAAGATGTCTTTCAGTCAGTCAAACAGCAAATAGTGGAGCTCTGCTGCCATCTACTGGATAAAGTGATCATTTTTTACTTTTAAAACTGCATTTTCCAAAAGATGGGCAAAAATCTTACACTAAACCATGTCAAATTATCCATGTTATCCCCATGAATGAAAGTTAGAAATGTGGGTCTTTTATAAAGTCAATTTTACATAAAAAGTTGTTTTTGTATAAAAACCTATTTAAAAAATATTTTTCAATTTATTTATATAAATTTAAAAAATATAATAAATCCTTAAAAACATTAATAAACAGATTAAAATGACATTTGTTTTTTAAAAAACAAATATTTTGTTACAAAATTACATTTTGTTCCCTGGGGTCTCTCTTTAAAATGTTCAGTACTTTACCTCTGCCAGATATATTTTGTTATTCCTCGCTGTAGAAACCCTTCAGTTGATCTTTCAGATCAGTATGTTCTCCCTGCCTTAGGAGGAAGCTGTGATTTATAAGTGTTTCACGAGTTCGCCTGCCCATTCAGTCTTAATGGTTAATGGTAAATGAACTTGGCTTGCTCTCCTCAAAGGAGGCTCGACTCGAGCTAAACCCTCAAAAAGATATTTACAAGGACTGCAAGCTGGGCAGTCAACTAAGAGTAGTTCAGCGATATAAGTACAGAAGACTTAAAGGATTTAATCCCTCTCAAAGATGAGCAGAATATTTTTTGCTGTTGCCACATTGGGGAAAATAAGGCAGCTTGTGCGGTGAATTACCTGCGGGTGCTAAAAGAGAAAATGAAAGAGATCCTGCAGGAACAGAAAGAGAAATCTTTCTGAGGGATACTTTTCTGTTCCTACAGATGATTAGTTGGAGAACTGCTTCGAGGGGCGGAGGCTGAAATCACTGCTGCGGCAGTGAGAAATAAGTTTTAGTCTGAAAGCAGTGCCCGAAATAACTGCTGCGGCAGCGGTGCCATGTGTTCCCCAAGTAAGAGACGCACCCGGCCATCCACATGATGTAAAAGAAAACGTGATTCATCAGATCAGGCCACCTTCTTCCATTGCTCCGTGGTCCAGTTCTGATGTTCACGTGTCACTGTTGGCTCTTTCGGCGGTGGACAGGGGTCAGCATGGGCACCCTCCATAAAATAAAATAAAATAAAATGGATATCTTGTTTTTATGTTAGTGTAGAAAAAAAGTCACACTCAGGCTCTTTGGGGTCTCCAGGCAACAAAATGTAATTTTATAACAAAATAATTGTTTTTTAAAAAACATGTCATTTTACTCTGTTTATTAATGTTTTTACTTTACATTTATGCAGTTTTTGGAGGATTTATCATATCTTTTAAATTTATATAAATAAATAAATAAATATTTTTTAAAATAGGTTTTTATACAAAAACAGCTTTTTATGTAAAATTGACTTTATAAAAGAGCCACATTTCTAACTTTCATTCATGGGGATAACATGGATAATTTGGTTACATGGTTTAGTGTGAGATTTTTGCCCATCTTTTGGAAAAAATGCAGCAGATGGCAGCAGAGCTCCACTATTTGCTGTTTGACTGACTGAAAGACATCTTTTCACAAGTATTTTTCAGCTGGATTCATATTAAATATTGAAATCACAATTATGACAATAAAAAATACTTTTTGCCAAAGTTTAGCATTTTTTGTACTGAAAAAATCGTTTTTCAATATTTTTTTTATAAAAATTTATATAGTCTTTTATAAAATCATTTTACATAAAAAGCTGTTTTTGTATAAAAACCTATTCAACAAAATATGTTTTAATTTATTTACATAAATTCAAAAAAATATGATAAATCCTCCAAAAACTGCACAAATGTAGAGTAAAAACATTAATAAACAGAGTAAAATTACATTTGTTTTTTTAAAAAACAATTATTTTGTTACAAAATTACATTTTGTTGTCTGGGGTCTGTGGAGACCCTGAGTGTACTTCCCAAATGAAGACCGCACAATGGTTAAATTCTTGAGCAGTTTGAGCTACAGGAGCTCGTCTGTTGGATCGGACCACACAGGTCAGCCTTCAGTGAGTCTTGTCCGCCATGACCCTGTCTCCGGTTCTCCACTGTTCCTTCCTTGGAGCACTTTTGATAGAAACTGACCACTGCAGACCGGGAACACCCCACAAGAGCTGCAGTTTTGGAGATGCTCTGACCCAGTCGTCTAGAATCACAATTTGGTCCTTGTCAAACTCACTCAAATCCTTACGCTTGCCCATTTTTCCTGCTTCTAACACATCAACTTTGAGGAGTGTTTAGCCGGATGAATATCGTACACATAAAGAGTCTGCCTTTATGAACGATCTCTTCTCATGCCATCTGACAGCAATCATTGTCTTACACATTGAGCACACAGCATTACATGACAGAGAAAAAGTTTTAATGTGTGTTTGAACAGAACTGCACCTGTGTCGGGACAGCAGCTGGAGCTCAAACACGCTTCACTGCTGTAACTGCTGGGATTAAATGATCGCTGAATGTGGTTAAACGTCTCATTCAGCAGGACTCTCTCTCTCTCTCACGTCACATCTTCATCCTGAGCTCATTAGCAGGAGCTGCTCTGCACCAGTGATGAGGAGTAACTCATTAAAAACAATGCTAGTGTTTTGTTATAATTTCCTGTTCCTCGTAATCTTGAATCAGAATATCTTCTCCTCCCTCTTGCAGCATCTCTTCTCTGATGATGAGGGCGGGGCCACCTGTCACTCACATGAGATCCACCAATAGCAAACCACAACCATCCAATCAATTCCCCACAGACAAAATCAAGCCCCGCCCTACATTTGTTCTTGTTTGCAAAGCATTTCATTCGGATATACGGCACAATAGAGAAGAAAAGACGAGCGCAACTTCCATTTTATTATCCGACTGCTCTTTCAGAACACGTGTTGTGGACTTAGACCCTGCCAAGTTACCTCCCCAAAAAAGATTACTTTAATGAAACAATTAAACATTTAATACACGAGCGGGTGACATTTATCTCGCCCTCAGCACATTGCCAGAGCTCCTTTCTCTGCCAGTGAACCGGCCTGTTGTTAGAGCATATTTTATAGCTCAATATGGGATCTTGGCCAAGGATTCTGGGAAAAGAGCTGTATGCCAAGCGTAATGAAGACACGGATAAATGGAGGGTGGATCTGGCTGATGGCATGTTTGATTGGTCAGAGGGACGTGTTCATGAGTTCTTGTGTTCGTATATGTAGAAGAGGAGAGGGACGGGTTCAGCATGACAGTGTCTCTCTGGATGTTTGTCGTTCTGGAGGCTGATTTCATTTGCCTGCCATTAGGTTTTAAAATGTTGAAATTCAATCACTAGAATTTTCTTAACACAAATGCACAATATAATCCATTTACTTTTTATTCTTCTGGGTCTCTGTACTGCCAACAGATCCAGCAGATATTCATGAAAACATTTTTTAAAAATCTGGCAAATAATTCATAAAATGTTATTTATGAATGTTTAAAACGTCCAGTTTTATAAATGTTTTACAAACGTTTTTTTTTCCTGGTTATGCAAACGTTAAAGGAACATTCCATTTTAATCATTCTTCAAACATTATGGGAACGTTACTTTTGAATGTTCTCTGAACATTCCGAAACAAGTAACATTTAAACAACATTAGACGAACATCAAACTAAAACGTGAACGATGTATAAATAATGTTTTTGTGCTAACATTTTGAGAACATTATTAAAGGCCAGATAACACTGAACAAACGTTTTATTAACGTTACTGGAAGAACGTTTGTTCATAACTTTGCCAGAATGTGTTAGCTGGGATACTGGCTCTTATTATTTAATAATAAAAAAGCTAGTCAATGAGTTGAATCAACTCCACAGCAACTACATCAATTTATCCACTAACCATTCAGAAACGTCTAAAAGTTGTAACTTCTTCCTGAGTCTCTCCATCAGTGTCGACTCCGGTTTGAACAATGTAAGGCTGAACACTTTCGTCATTTTGGCTGCGTGAGATTCTCCAGCTTTGTTGTTGTTGAGCTGTTAAAGCTCCGCCCTCTTCTGGAAAGCAGCAGCTCATTTGCATTTAAAGGGACACACACAAAAACGGTGTGTTTTTGCTCACACCCAAATAGGGGCAAATTTGACAAGCTATAATAAATGATCTGTGGGGGATTTTGAGCTGAAACTTCACACACACATTCTGGAGACACCAGAGACTGATATTACATCTTGTGAAAGAGGCATTATAGGTCCCCTTTAACTTTAAAATTTCAGGGTGACTTAAAGTAGATATTTTAGCTCAAAGGGATTCAGCTGACAAAAAGTTTGGGAATCCCTGGATTACATCATTCATCATGATGCACGAATATGGTAATTGCAAATATGGTAATAAGGTAAAAAAAAAAAGCTTAACATTATGAAATGTTTGCACCGTCTGATTGTGGTTGACAATAGAACTGAAAAACAACTTGAAAACATCCTGTAGTTTCAATTAGTTCTTTATCTGATCAAACTGACACACAGTATGTGAGAAAAAACAACAGAAGATTGAATCCAAACCTCATTCAACCCAAATAATACCTTGAAGCGTTAACTTCTGCTCTGGTTTTCTTGTTTCAGCATTCAAGAGTCAGAACTGAGGAAAAAGCTGAAACGCTCCCAGCATCTTCAACTTGATTTTTCCCTTTCGAAAGTGTCAACAAGCTTCCAGCTGCTTCAGGAAGGGAGCGTTTTACCAGCTCAGCGGATGCAAAAAAAACAGGAACAGCTACTTGAAATTGTCCTTGAGGCGTTTGAGTTAGTGATGGTTGATTGCTTGAAAATAAACACTGCGGCCTAGAAAGACGCTCACTTCTGCTGCCGTCTATGAAGGGTGAATGTACACTTCAAAACATATTTGTGTGTATTTGAATTGTATAGAATTTACATTTATTTGGATTACAGTTTTAACACAGACTACAACTTAATGTCATGCATATTTCAGTCATACATATATGAAATGCATAGTTTATTATAAATTATTTGTCTATTTGATTTTATTTAAATAACCATATTTTCATATTTGCAAATTTTTATCTAATATTTACGACTTTTAAAGACATAATGTCAACATAGTATGTCATAATTTTGACTTAAGTGGAAATTTCGACAATAATTTTGACTTTTTTTCAATTTTGACTTAATAATTTTGACTTTTTAAGTCAGAATTTTGACTATTTAAATCAATGTTGATTTAGTATGTTTTTTATATTTTGACTTTTTTCAATATTGACTTAATAATTTAGACTTTTTAAGTCAATTTCCATTTTGACTTTTTTCAATTTCGACTTAATTTTGACTTTTTAAGTCATAATTTTGACTTAAGTCAATTTCGATTTAGTATGTCATAATTTTGACTTTTTTCCAATTTCGATTTTGTATTTTTTTTAATATTTTGACTTTTTTTTTCAATTTCGACGTAAAAATTTTGACTTTTTAAGTCAATTTCGATTTAGTATGTCATAATTTGGACTTTTTTGTCAATTTTTGACTTAATAATTTTGACTTTTTAAGTCAATTTCGATTTAGTATGTCATAATTTTGACTTTTTAAGTCAGTTTCGATTTAGTATGTCATAATTTTGACTTTTTTTTCAATTTCGATGTAAAGATTTTGACTTTTTAAGTCAATTTCGATTTAGTATGTCATAATTTTGACTTTTTTTCCAATTTCGATTTTGTATTTTTTTATATTTTGACTTTTTTTTCAATTTCGACGTAAAAATTGTGACTTTTTAAGTCAATTTCGATTTAGTATGTCATAATTTTGACTTTTTAAGTCAATTTAGATTTAGTATGTCATAATTTTGACTTTTTTTCAATTTCAACCTTAATAATTTTGACTTTTTAAGTCAGTTTCGATTTAGTATGTCATAATTTTGACTTTTTGTCAATTTCGACTTAGTAATTTTGACTTTTTAAGTCAGTTTCGATTTAGTATGTCATAATTTTGACTTTTTTTTCAATTTCGACATAAAAATTGTGACTTTTTAAGTCATTTCGATTTAGATAATTTTGACTTTTTAAGTCAATTTAGATTTAGTATGTCATAATTTTGACTTTTTGTCAATTTCGACTTAGTAATTTTGACTTTTTAAGTCAGTTTCGATTTAGTATGTCATAATTTTGACTTTTTTTTCCAATTTCGATTTTGTATTTTTTTTATATTTTGACTTTTTTTCAATTTCAACGTAAAAATTTGACTTTTTAAGTCAATTTCGATTTAGTATGTCATAATTTTGACTTTTTTTCAATTTCGACTTAATAATTTTGACTTTTTAAGTCAATTCGATTTAGTATGTCATAATTTGACTTTTTTCCAATTTCGATTTGTATTTTTTATATTTTGACTTTTTTTCAATTTCAACTTAATTTTGACTTTTTAAGTCAATTTTGATTTTGACTTTTTGTCATTTCTGACTCATATGACTTAGTATGTCATAATTGTATATCTTATCAATTCTAGGTGATATGGCTAGCTGTGGAACAAGCCATTTGGAAATGGCTGGATGGAAATTTTGAATGCAATTGAATTTTGCATTTATATTATTTTGTGTCCACCAAGTGTCAAATCCAGGCTTTCCTAACAATGGTCTCTATGCTTCCCATAATACCACAGCCTCCAGCCCTGGATTACTGTTAAACCGGGTTCAGTCACTCCTCACAGGGCAGGTGCGACAGGAGCCGAACGGATCTCGCTGTGGGGGGTGGAGAAGGCCTGAGATGGGATTTTCTGTCACAGCCTCCGGTGGAAATGTTGAAGACACGGCTACGCCTGAAGTCTGAGCGCACGGATAAAAGGAGAGCTGGATGGGGAAGTCAATAGTGTGGGTTGTTATTGTGTGTCAGCACTGAGAGAGAAGCTTCAGTGCGACTGTGACCTATATTTACTGCTCGAGTGCATTTCACTCTTGTTATGCTGAGACACTCTGGACAGAGAGACACCTATGAGACAGAAAGACATCTGGTTAACCGCAGGATTCATGCATGACTGGAACTACGGAAGCTCATTTCCAACACATGAGGAAAAACTTCATGCTCTGGTAAATCATCATTATGACATACTAAAGAGAAATTATGACATACTAAGTCATAATTATGAGATGAAAAGTCGAAATTGATTTATAAAAGTCGAAATTGACTTAAAAAGTCAAAATTAAAAAGTTAAAAGTTAAAATTACAACTTAAAGTCAAAACTGACAAGTCAAAATTATTACTTAAAAAAGTCGAAATCATGACTTCAATTATGAGATAAAAAGTTGAAATTATAACTTAAAATCCATAATTATGACAAAAAGTCACATACTTGTTATTATTTCATTATGTCATTTTGACTTTTTAATCTCATAATATTAATTTAGTATGTCATAATTTCGACTTTTTAAGTCTATTTCATTTTAGCATGTCAATTTTTATATCATAAGTATGACTTTTAGTCAATTTCAACATAGTATGTTATAATTTCGACTTTTTGATATGACAATTTAAGCAATAATTATGATTTTTTTTTTTATCTGATAATTTGACTTATAATTGCATGATTTTTTTCTTATAGGCTTCCATACTGAAACACACTGAAATGCACATTACATCAAGCCATTTCAAAAATCAATTGCACATCTAAATCCACATGTAATCTGTAAATTCGTGAATAAAATAAGGTTGCATGGAAGTTGCACAGAAGATAAATGATGTGCACAATAACGAGATCAGTAATTGGCTCATTCTTTCACTCAGAGGAACAATTTACTCAATTTGCACAAACCCGATTGAGTTGTTTGTCTGTCTGATGGCGGCTTATTTGGGGAAATCACTGCTTTAATGTCATCATTAATTTACTTCATAAAGCATCCTGAAAAAAAAGATGTTTAACTTGAGTTATTGAAGTCCTGCATGAGACGAGCCTCTTGAATAAATCATCCCATAATGATCACTGTCATCATTTACTCGCCCTCGTGTCTATAAAATAATATTAACAGCAGGGCCGCATTAAGACTACAAGGGGCCCCTGGGCTTTACCTCTTGAGGGGGCCCTTCATCCACCAGCACTACATTCAGGGGTTAAATTGGGCCGGGGCCGTCCAGGGCTGAGCCCCGGCACATAGGCTTACGAGGGCTCGACATAAACTTGTCCGGGACTGCGGGACAAGTGGATTTTTTGAAGTGAAAGGAATTTTACTTGCCTGGCCAGATAAGTAGCTTGATTAAAATGTCAATACAACCAAAACGCGAGAATGATTAATCTAGCTTAAGTGGCGACTGATAGTGGATGTACTGGCGGTGATATTGCGCTGTTGAGGATCACGTAACCTCTTGAGGAGAATTCAAAACAAATGAGCTCTGCTCACACAAAGAAACTCAGTTATCATGTTGCAATAAAAATTCAATGGGGTTTAGCTTGCTATTTACGACATATGATAAAGTTAAGCATCACACGACCGAAAGTGCTGAATTCCTGAATATCACCTCGATTGAAATTGACACTAATTTCATACAACAGTTCAATAAACAAGTAGTTAATATCAATCACTTACGTTTTAGATGCAATATGCCTGTTTTTTGTTCTATTGTAGCAGCGAAAATAGTTCCAAACAAAGCAGAACCAGGACATCTCGCAGCTGCGCTCAGCCGTTTAGAATGATTCAGCGTTTTGAACGAATCGGTTGAGTGAAGATTCAATCGCCCGATCATAAACAACTGCTTCATTCTTGATTCAGAGTGAATCGTTTGAATAAATGACTCAGTGGCTCACTCATTAAGACGGTCACTTGCCGCCATCTACTGGCGGTTTAATTTCATGTTTAAAAGTATAAATTTCCCACCAGCATTTCTTAATTGTTTATTCAAAAATTTTAAAGAATCTCAAAACATTATTGAACGCAGTTGTACTTTCAGTGTAAATTATTTAATTTGGTAACAGCCCTATAGTGTCTTACTATTTAATTTATCAAATGTAAGAATATGAAATAAAGATAAAAGATTTGAATAATATATTTTTTTTTTTCCCAGACAAGCTACTTTTTTACTCTGACAAGTAAAGGACCAATGTAGTTGTGCAAATGACAAGCACAAAACAAGGCTTAATGTCAAGCACTGTATTTTGTATTTATATTCTGTCCTTTAATGGTAGCATCACTCTTATATTTGATACTGACACAAAGGAGAAGGCACAGGCCTACAGAAATATTTTATTGTCATCAGATGTAGCTTTCACACTACCAGCATCTATAGAATGATTTTGATCAGCATTTTATTGTTCATAGCAGAGGGCTCTCTCAACTTCCTATATTTTAGTTTGTCAAATGATATGATTTGTAGTCTGCATACACATGCACCCCGAAAGCCTAAAACCACAGAGCCCCCCCACATAACAAATCCAATTTAACCCCTGCCTACATTCACTCAATCTTCTTAATCACAAAGTGAAGTTCAGCCTTTATTTTGCTTGAATAAATGCCATTACCAAAACATCTGAATCTATAGGTCTGTTATAAAATACAAATATCACTGCATGAACTACATATTGGCACATAGTCTGAACTATTTGTACAGGCTACTCATTTTCGAAGGCTGCATCCTCCAGAGGTCGCATTTGAAGGCTGTATACTTCATTGAGGCCGGCTCATTTAAGAAAAACAACAGTTGAAAGAAAGAAAAAACAGCATTTTGCACCTCACGAGGAATAACCATCAATTTTATTATGGTTACTTTTCTTAAATAAGACATCCTTAATGATGTATGCAGTCTTCAAATGAGAGCTCCGGAGGACGCAGCCTCTGAAACGAGACGCAGATTCGAACAGTAACAAAGGCGCCAGTTTTACCATTTCAATTCCAGCGTGAGTCCTTGTCTTTTGGAAGTGCATGCAAAGTGGATTTGCTTTCACACCATAAAGATGTCATGTCAACATGTCAACAACACAAACCAAACTCTTCCAGTCTCAGCTTTTTGAAGTCTCAGTCTTCCAGTCTCAGTGTTTGAAGGCGGGTCAAAATAGATGTTGTTCGCGAGCAACCGGCTGCCATTACGCAAATTTTTACATTGTTATGTAGGTTTGTAACAGAAAGTGAGACTGGAATTGCTGAAGACTCATTTTGGCAGTTCAGAATCAATTCATTCTTTAAGGCAAAAATTACTTTTTTATCCTGCACTTTGGTCTTTAAAACAATGTGACAAAAACACACGCAAGTTCGACCCAAATGTTTAATGTCATGATTGTTACCATCGATTTGCATTAGTTTATATCCAGCTGGTCGCTTTTATCGATTCGTTATGCAGCAAAGTTGCATAATTAAAACTAGTGTCATGAGAAAGCAAACTGTATCGTTATGCAGCAGACATATATAAAGAAATCAGAAATGCATTCGATTTCAGTTGTCTTTTATCATCACTGTAATACAATACAAATCTTATTTAAATAATAATCAGTGTTCTAAAATGGAAGCAAATAATGTATACATACATACATACAATGTGTGTCTAATGTCAATGCTATGGCCTTTGTGTAGATATTTAAAGATGATCATCTTAAGCATGACTTATAAGCATGATTATATGAAATGGTAAGACTTTATAATAAGATTCCATCTGTAAGGTTAAAAAAGTATTGTTCATTGTTAATTTCAACATTTCAACATTTTACCTCATGAACGTTTTCAGAGACTGTATTTTTGCATGATTTGTATTTTATTGGACTACTGATGACTGCAGGGTTCAGTGAGTGAAGGGTCGCAGACGCGCTTTTTTTCTTTGTTTTCTATGAAACATGCGCTAGAAGGCGCTAGCGTCTAAAGCCAGAAGTAAAAAAAAGGTTTACTGCGGTTTGCCCACACAAGCAACCCACCCTGACACGAGCACGCAATAGCGATGATGTTATATTTTTTCCGGCATCACGGGGCCCTCCCCCGCCTGCCCTTAAGCCCCGTGCGATTAACAGATACACCTTTTGATCTCAGTAATGTATTAGTGATTGTTGAAATTACTGTTAACAATGATTAATGAATGCTTAAAAGTATCATAGTGCACTAATGTTAACAACTGGAACCTTATTGTAAAGTTACAAAATAAATGTGACTGAAAACATTCTGCTAAATATCTCCTTTTTTGTTCCTCAGAGGAAAGGCGAGCACATTTTAATTCTTGCATGAGCTACTCATTAATTTGTGCAGACTCCACAAGTCTAGTCAGAAAACAGTAAATGTTGAAGACTGCTAAAGCCTTTACTTCTGTTCTGTTGCTTTTTGAGACGATTTGAATGGGTAGATTTACAGAGAAGCACTGCGGTGCACACACACACACAGAGCAAGCTTTTAGTGGCAGCTGAAGTGAAATCCAATTACAATGTTAACGCAGCGAGACAGTGAACCGGCGCTCGGTCCACCTCCCTCAGAGACTCGTTCTGTGCTGCTGTTTCATGCACAGAATCACAGACGCACAGATTCTCCTATAGAGCTGCACAAACTCTTCTCCAGCCTTAAAGGATGCATTTATGTGCATGATGGTGAAATACAACAGAGCATTTTAAAGGCAACGTGAAAAAGCATTTTGTGTCTGTGCAACAAGAAAAAAATGAATGTGGTGAATTTATTTGTAAAGCATCTCTAAATAAGATAACATAGTGTCATTGAGTTCAGATATTCAGCGACCTGATTTGATATTTTCAGGTGGATTGTGTCTGAAGGTCAAGATGCCAGTGGTAAAGCTTCTTTTTTTCTGTTAAATTAATCAGCATTAAATTACTGTATTAACTATTTACAACAATTTAGAAAAGCTGCATGAAATATGGGTTAAATAGATTTGTGACTAAAATTAACATTATTCAAAAATGTCTAAATTTAGAGGTGGAGCAAGTTATTGTATTTTGATTAATTTTTTTTTTTTTTCTTTTGAGTAAGGTGCACTATTATCACAACACCAGGAAAATAAAGTTGTACCTTTGACCCTGTAATGGCCCTTTTTCAGGATAGACAGACATATATTTAATGTGACGCCAGTGAAAATAAGTCTGAAAGTGACACATAAACATTAGAAATACAGAAAATTCATGTGCAAAAATTATGGGTTGTGAAAATGAGGGTGAGCTTGAACCTAAAAACATATTGAACAGACTTTTCTGGAGACTTAGGGATCGGCTCTTTTGATTGTCCTTGCAACCTTATTATATTATCTATTAGTGTGTGTTAGTATTAACATGTCTTGTAAACATTTATATTTTCTGCTTTGGGGATTTTTAGTCCAGTATGTGGATATTCATAATTTATTAAAATATTTATACATTTAGTTTCCACATTAAAGGAATATAGAACAGCAATTTCCTCCAGTGTAATACATGTGATTGATTATTTGAGACACACTGATTTTTACTGTAAAGCTGCTTTGAAGCAGTTTGTATTGTAATGTGCTTTAGGCGAAATGTCTAATTTTATTCATATATTTCTCTGTTCCTCCTTCATGCTCACAGTATGATTTAATGCTTTTTTCACATGCTATCAGAATGATCGTAAATACGAGTTTCCTGGAGGGGAAATTGGTCACGAAAGCCCTCTCAAGTCGTATTTTACTCTTTTACTACCTTATTATCCACCTTATTTTGCACTCTTTGTGAATGTGTTAGACTAACAATTCATTAAATAGCCTCTACAGGTAAATAACTAGACGAATGACAAAGTGAAGTATCTGCGAAACACAACAGTTTGTTTATGCCTACAATAATAAATTAAAATATGATAACAGAGAACATTCAGAACTAGCAAGATTTTTTCCAAGTTATGATCCAGGAACATTAATAGAACGTTCGTTCAAAGTTATCTGGTCTTTAATAATGTTCTGAAAACATTGTTTATACATTGTTCATGGAACTTTTTACCTGAAACTTTTTAGTTGGAACTTCTTCTTTTTTTTAAATGTTACAACTTGTTTCAGAATTCCAGAGAACATTGAAAAGTAACATTCCCATAATAGTCTCATATGTACGGAAGCCCTGCTCTTACGTTCAAAATAAGTTGGATAGCATTGTTCTAAAAACACTTTGAACACCCTAGCAACTTTATTACTTTTTTTTGAGACACAGTGTGTCTCTTAAGTATTATCCCAGCTAACAGGGAACGTTCCCATAACTTTCACTAACGTTCTTTAAATGTTATGTAAATGTTTGGGCAAAACGTTCTTAAAGTAATGTTATGGAACGTTCTTATAATGTTATTAATAGTTAGTATACACTCTCATAATGTTGAGAGAAAACGTTCTTAGAATAACATTCTAGGAACATCCTTATAATGTTATTATTTGCTGAATGTTTTTATAATGTTGTGGTAAAAGTTCTAGGAACAGCGTTTATGGAATGATTTAATTTGCACTTGATGGATGTTCTCATAATGTAGAGAGAAAACATTCTTAAGACATTTTAAAAAACTGGACATTTTGGACATTCAGAAAACATCTAGAAATAACGTTTTCATAACATTTTCAAAATGATAAAATGGAATGTTCCTCTAATGTTCATACAAGAAAAACGGTCTTAATACATTAAAAAAACAGGACGTTTTGAACATTTAAAAACATTAAGAAATTACGTTTTCATAACTTAATGGGAATGTTAGTGAAACATTCGAAGTGTGTTTTTTTAGCTGGGATTAGCTGTTGAAATTAAGGCTGTTTTCTGGCTCAGTTCAGGGGTAAAGTTGGTTGCAGTTTGGCCTTTTTCTGGCTGACATCTGGGGAGTTTTGGGCCAGTTATGGCTGAATTATGGGGACATGGAAGATGATGTGGATAAGTTTTGGTCTGCTTCAGGCATGGATCTGGTTACTTTCAGCAAGCAGCTTTTGGGCCAATCTTGGGCTGTAATTCCATGTGGTATGTTGCCAAACTCTCATCCGAAACTCAACCAGATTTGGCCCAGAATCAAATGCTATAGTCCTCCATAAGCCACCACCCAAAATACAATTGCAGTTGCTTAGTATCATATTAAAGGGGATCTTTCACAAGATGTAATATCAGTCTCTGATGTCTCCAGAATGTGTCTGTGAAGTTTCAGCTCAAAATCCCCCACAGATCATTTATTATAGCTTGTCAAATTTGCCCCTATTTGGGTGTGAGCAAAAACACGCCATTTTTGTGTGTGTCCCTTTAAATGCAAATGAGCTGCTGCTCCCGCCCCCTTTCCAGAAGAGGGCGGAGCTTTAACAGCTCAACAACAACAAAGCTGGAGAATCTCAATTTATGTAGTTGCTGTGGAGATGATTCAACACTAATCGACTAGCATGTGCCGTCATGTTCATCTTTTGTGTTGAATTGACCCTCGTTTGTGAAGCAGTCCGGCGTAAAATGACGGCATGTCAACAACACTCTACTACAACAACTCTTCCTCTTCTCTAAAGCAGACCAACATGGCCCCGCCCCCTTTGTTGTGTGTTCTGGGGGGCGTGGTTTATGTAAATTTTAGGGTTTGTGATGTCACTAACCCGGGAAGAAGCTCGTTGTAGTCCCTACCAGCCGTTTAAACAGCGAATTCTTTTAAAGAAAATATCTCCTTTGCATTGAACTTTGAGCGTCGTAACTTTGCAGATGTTGTTTATGCTCAAACAGCAACATTACACACTAACTAAAGTTAAAAAAGTCAAATCATAATCAATCACCTCTTTAAAATACTTTTTGAATTCATAAAATGTCAAAATGTTTATCACATGTATTGCATCTTTCTATAAAACTATATGTATTGTAAAAATTGCTATACACAAAAAACATGAATTGCACGGAATGTAATTGAATTATCACGATCCCTTAGCGACGCTACGTTTTTGCTCCAGTGCTGCACTTGCGAGACGCGCCCTGAGTGTGTGTCAGCAGCAGCGAAACCAAACAGCAGCAGATAGACAGCGCCAGAGACAGTGTGTGTTCTGTCTCTCTCACACACCAGCACGCGAGCGAGTGCGCGCGCTGACACACTCTGGAAGAGCATCTCTGATCGTGCGTGTGGAGGAAGAGGATTGTATGTGTTCGGCGTTTCTGATGCCAGCAGCTGAGAGGTAAACAGCTCACACACACACACACACACACACTCGGGCTTGAGGACACGTATGGACGCGGTCGTGTGACTTATGGACAGACAGGAGAAGGTGACGGCGAGCAGGAGACGAGGAGAGACGCGCACGCTCACGGACAGACAGATGAGGACGCAGCCGTCTCACTCCAGACCTGGGTGAGTGAACTTCACAGACACACACTAACACACACTAACACACACACACAGGGGGAGAACAGGTGAACCCTGGAGCCGCACTACCTGTGGAGCGCGTGGGCTGAAAACACTGAGGTTATGCAACATCAGCTGGAGGTTCTTCTTTGCAGGAGAGTGTCGCTTTCATCCTGGATGCTGAGGAAACATTGAAAGTTTTGTTTGGATAAAGTGAGCCGACTCTCATCCAGGCTGTGTGATGTTGTTCAGTCCTGTATTATGGCTTTATTTGCTTTGAGACACTATATTGAAGAAGAGTCTGTCTCAGTTTCTATTCTAGAAATCAGAACAAAAGCAAACGAAACAGAAGGTTGTCGCGCGACACACATTTCATCACCAGATTGTATTGACTCAAAATTAATTTTCACACTAACTCATGTGGAATGGTGCCAACAAATAGGCTTATGCTGAGAATAAACTATAAAAAAAGATAAAAATCAATATAGATGAAGATGAAAAGCCGAACTGAATAAAATTAATCTCATAGTGTGTGTTAGTATTAATATGTCTTGTAAACATTTATCTTTTCTGCTTTGGGGATTTTTAGTCCAGTATGTGTGTATTCATAATTTATTAAAATATTTATACATTTAGTTTCCACATTAAAGGAATATAGAAGAGCAATTTCCTCCAGTGTAATACATGTGATTGATCATTTGAGACACACTGATTTTTACTGTAAAGCTGCTTTGAAGCAGTTTGTATTGTAATGTGCTTTAGGCGAAATGTCTAATTATTTTTGTTCCTCCTTCATGCTCATTGTATGATTTAATGCTTTTTTTCACATGCTATCAGAATGATCGTAAATACGAGTTTCCTAGTGGGAACTTGGACATGAAAGCATTCCTAAGTCATATTTACTCTTTTAGAGTTTCCGACTTTAAACATGGCTGGAGGACGATTGCTTCTGCAACTGCTATTCTTTATTAGTTTTTTCCACAACAGCTACATCGCCTTGTCTTGCCATTAAAGACAATATTTATATATATATATATGAATAACCATTTGAAGCATATTTAATGTTTTATACACAGCAAAAATAGCTTGTATTTTAGGGCTGCACGATATTGGAAATGCACAATATCGATTTTGTTTTTCTGCGATATATATTGCGATATGAAAATTTCAGCAGATGACTTGAATAGCTCTATTTGGAAAGAATTAATCATTCTAGAATGATTGGGGTGATTTTGTAGTGGAGTGAATCTGCATAGAAAACAATAAACACATTATAAGCACAGATAAATACAATAGAACAAAGATACAAATGAAATAAACAGTGCTTTATATTTTTCAGGAAAGTCTAACAGTATTCAGATACAGAAATCAAATGCAAAAATAACACTGCATAGTCTTCACATAAATTAAATATATTAATCTTTGATAAAGCTACAAAAGTGATTTTCTCTTTGTATTTTGTCGTTTGATTATCATTAATGACAGAAAGCAGCAGGTTTATTAGGCTGCTGTCACTTTAAGAGCGAATGCACGGATCCAATATACTGTTACACATCCGTTTTCTTTTTTAATTGTTTACATTTGCGTAAGCCATTAGCATCTGTGTTTATGAGGATACTCACCGAGACGGGCATTTTGACATAAATCTGCATGTATGTGTCCGTTCAAACACAAATAGACGGAAGAGGACTGAATTCGGTGTTTGTGTGTGTGTGTGTGTGCACAGAAAACAGCGTGTGAGTTCAGAATTGAGTTCTCTTTCACGTCTTCTTGCACTCGAATGGTTTAAAATCACTTGAATGTTTAAACTGACACAACCTAAAACATGTGCAAATGATAAGCTTTCGCTCTATTATGGTTAAACTCCGAGGATCACGTGTATTTCTAACCGTGGTGCCTGATCCATATGGATCAACCAAGATCCGTATGCTTGACGTTGCACGTGTGCACAAAGCCATTTCGGTGCTAAAGCAAATTTGTCTAAAATTCCAGAATCGTCAGCAAGCTGATTTATCTAGATTGCTCGTGTTTATGGTTGTCAACAAATGAATTGCTACACTTTATTCAAAATCCGCTGGAAATATCTTCAATACACTTTGGCTTTAATAAGATTTCCCCAAGAAATAAGTAAGAATAATTCAAATTTTCCAACAACAAACCATTTGAATGCAACAAGCTCTTAATCACAAAGTGGGAAGTTGGAAATTTCCGATATGTTGTGAACGCAGCATATTCGCTGGTGTTGGACTATTCAGTCTCGTTTTTTTGTAATATTTGTTTTGTTGTATTTTTGTACTGTTGATTAATTTTCTAGCCGCTGTCCGACCGCTCCCTTGGAGAAAACACCCCCAAATAAAAGATATATTCTGAGACACCCCAGACGAACATTTTATTGCTCTGGGACTTGTGTTTCAAATTTGGCAGATCTCAGTTAGGTTTCAATTAGATATCATCTTTGTCTCAGATGCCAAAAATTCCTCTGGTGAAATAAAAACAGACATAAATGAGTCAATATTTGTCATTGAGTAAGAGTTTAGAATTATAAAACAAATCTCTTTTGACACATATGATATTACTGGAGTCATAATTTTATAGATGCTCTATTCTAGCATTCTGGGATTGTCTTCTCTTTGCAATACTAGGTTTAGGAACATAGCTGTTGGTATCTGTATGGTAAAATCAGGCAAAAACAGAATATGAGATAAGCTTATGTATATATATATATATGTGTGTGTGTGTGTGTGTACAGCGTGTTATCTGCCTCTCTCCAGTTCGCAAGTCCAGGCCATTATAACAGAAAGTGCTTCTGACAGGCGCGTTACCGTGTTGCCCGGGGCCATGAGGGTTTTAAACAGGCTACAATCTCAAACCGCCAACGAGAACGTGAGAAAGACGGAGCATGGAGAGAGATGGAAAGAAAGAGAGAGAGAAATGAAGCTATAATATACATGGCATGCATGTTCGCATCATTCTGTTTCCCGTGTCCATGTGAAGGTGAATCAGACGGCTTCGTTCATCAGGAATATAATCACTCTGGCCATTTGGTTTCTCTGTTAATCAAGCAAAGGAGCCGAACAGAAGCAACAAAATAATCTTGATTATGGCAGAATGGCACATTAGCTGATCCACCGGGTTGACAGTTATGATTAAAACCAGTGAATTAGAATAAATGCATTGTTTGTGCTGATCAGACTGCAGAGGATTTTTTTGTACGATGCTTCCTTTTGATTAAGTGCTCATTTGCATATGTTAGGCGTACATTGAATTTTAAATGAGCAGCATTAGTGCTGTTATCTAAGACTAGCGTCACTGTTACTGTTGCTCATACTCGGCGGCGAACAAACAAACCACTAACCTTGAACTACACCATGAATGATTCCTCAAATAGGTGAGAAAATCACACAGATGCACATTACATTTTAAATGAAATGTGAGAAGTGAAAGGCTTTTCCTCCTTACTGTGATGTGCAGTATATCTGAGTGAAACTGCTTCTCAAACAAGAACAAATGTAGGGCGGGGCTTGATTTTGTCTGTGGGGAATTGATTGGATGGTTGTGGTTTGCTATTGGTGGATCTCAAGTGAGTGACAGGTTGCCCCGCCCTCGTCATCAGAGAAGAGATGATGTTGCTGCAAGAAGGAGGGGAAGTTATTCTGATTCAAGATTACGAGACACATGAATTTAAACAATAATATGCACGATAATTAATTTAGATTATATACCGCAATATTCCATAAAAATAAGAGTGGTCAGTTTTGATTTCATGGTGACTTTAAAGGACCAGTTTTACACCTTTTACATGTTTAATGTTGTGAATTTCCTGTCTGGGCGTCCTATCACGGAAAGGCAGGGTCCCTGTATCCACACCGGTTTGGCATCAGAGGTAATGAACGCTCCTCTAACGAACCCAAATCAGCACTGCCGTCTGTTTTTACTATTTGATTGTGTAGAATGAAGTAATGAGAAACGGAACACATTTGACGAGGAAACGAAGTAGCAACAGGAAATGTGTGTCATTCCATGTGTTTTTGGAAGTTTCCCCTTTTGTTAGCGGGAGTGGATTCACATAATTAAGACTCGGCGCACACAATGGTGTTTTTATTTGTTTTGTTCCCTAAATGCTCCCAGAGGGAAATTTTATGGCTCAAAGGTTGCTCTTTAAAAGCTCAGGGAACTTAATGGAGTTCTTAGTTAAGTATTCATTTAAAATTCCTCAGGAGAAAAATACAAATGTGTTGTTATTCAGTAAGAGTATAGAGCTGTAAAATGAATGCGGTGCGGCTCAGATCGTTTGAGATAGCCTTGATTGCTTTTGAATGCAGTCTTTGGATTCTTTTTTCAATAATTTCAATAATTTATCAACACATTTACATGTTTACGATTCTCTGATGTTGTTCACATGACATGCAGATAAACAAATAAAATATTTCCTCTTTTTTAGTAATTGTTAGTAGGGGCCAAGCACAGAAGGTGTATTCGTTAGTGTTCTAATTATTATTCTGTTTGCGGAAAATTATTAAATTTGGCACAGAGATAGAGGACAGGCTGAACATTAAGCACAGCAATTTTGGCGTCCCTAACTCAATCCCTCTAGCTCCACCATAATTTTCCGTCATAAAAATCTTTCCACCATTTTGAAATTTCCAAAAAACTTTTTCAAACTCGCCCTACACGATTTACACCAAAATTGGCTCGTGTCATCTTTAGACCATGCTGGCTAATAGTTGATAGTAATGTGACGTTCGACAGCGAAGCTTTGAAGCTTGTATCAAAAAAACGAAACACTCACTGTGAAGCACTGTACCGGAGCTTGATTCGTTTTGCCATAACCCCATAATCTGTGATGCACACAACCACATTGATTCAAATAATGCGAACCCTTTTCGCAGTTTGAAGTGTCATTCGCTTTGTTGAAAAGAATAAATCATAATACGAATAAATATTTACATGTGTAGTTTTATTCATGTTCAGTTTGTATTCATTCCCAGTATTTCAACTGACCATTCCACGATAATCTTCTTATTTTGATCATATATGCCTACATGAGCCTTGCCTATTTTCTCCACAAATGTATTCACAGACTCATTTATGCACACATTGTGTAAGTACAATGACATGTGAAAGACTTATTTATATAGACTTTTCTCTGCTTTATACGGTTTTCATTGCACAAACTGAATTATTAAATGAAGCTGGGTCATCTTGGACGCAAAGGCAGCTTTTTCCACTTTTTGTGAACCTTGTTGAAAAGCTTCAAGTAATGAACTTCTTTATGATAGCCTCTGTGCTTTGCAAAGCTTAATTTTTCCATCATTATGTTTTGATAAATCAAACCATTCTCGAATAACATGTGAATTTGATGAAGAGCACATCAAAATGGATGTATTTCCGCAATGCCTTAGCGTATCCAGACCAAACTTGGTACATGTCATCACAAGCATGACCTGAAGCTACTTGCAGTGTTTCAGCACAGTGCCACCTACTGGTCAGGAGCTATGCAAAAATGGCTTTTTTTGCTTGGAACTTGTGCTAATATCTTTTGATAAGTTTTGCCTATTTTATTGAAAGTGGTCTTGATGGATTCCTCGAGTCATACCGAAAATGATGCCAATTATACCATGTTTGGTCGAAATTGTTGTCTGCCATTTTGAATTTCTTTGAAAACCTGCTTTTCAAAGAAATAAGTTTTCGAATAACACATCAACAAATGTTGTGGCATAATGCCAAGCTGATTTTGAGGCTGTAACTCTGCAGTGCTCTGGCATATTGACACCAAACTTTTTATGTGTCATTGCTATCTATTGGTCAAAAGTCATAAGCAATTAAATATATAACTAGTTTTCTGTTTGACTAAAATATCTAAAAATGTCTTAGTTGCAGTCGGTCTGATGCTTGGGCTTTTTGTGCTTAGCCCCAATTATTTTAATTCTGCATTTTTTATCATTTAAATAATTTCATACTCTAACAAACCCCAGTTTGGGAAACCCTGGTCTAGGAGAAACAACTGAGATATTAAAGAGATTGCATTTGTTATAGTTTTCATTCCTTTTGTATGCAATCTGCTAAAGTCATTGTTCCAAATCACATCAGCATTTTTTATTTTATTTATTTTTTTGTAGTAAAGGGTTCAAAAAATGCATATGATGTTACTGGAAGAAATGTGACTTTTATTTATTTATTTTTTGTATAAACTGCATGTTAAACAGTGTGATTCGGCAGCAGCAGTGTTGAACAGAAGTGCGGCACCTCTGACACCCTCATCTCATTAGAATTCATTCCAGAATAAAGGAACAGACATGTAGAATTATGAGATATCTATTAAAAGACAAAGACTGTCTGCTAGAGACCATATCTGACTGATGAGACAAAGAGAGACCGGCCTTATGAATCATAAGTCATTTTGAAAAAAAAAAATCTGGCTAATAGACCACAGGAAGAGTATTAGCAGTTTAACTTAAAGGTGCATTTTTCCTTGTTAAAAAGTTTTATGTAAGGACGCAGTACTTTTTAAAGTCACATGATCAGCTGAATGTTACTCATGTTATATCTGGCACTTTTACTCACAGGATAAACTAATCATAATCATCTGTAACTGAAACATTTGTGTGATGCTGCATGCAAATTCCATTTTTTAAACAAAATTAATACGCTTATTCAGCAAGGACACATTACATTGATAAAAAGTGACAGTAAAGACATTTATAATGTTACAGTAGATTCTATTTCAAATAAATTCTGTTCTTTTGAACTTTCTATTCATCAAAGAATAAATTGCATCACCGTTTCAACTCTTTTCAACACTGATAATAATCATAAATGTTTCTTGAGCATAAAATCATCATGTTAGAATGATTTCTGAAGGATCATGTGACACTGAAGACTGGAGTAATGATGCTGAAAATTCAGCTTTGCATCACTGAAATAAATTACACTTTACTATATATTCACATAGAAAACAGCTGTTTTAAATTGGAATAATATTTCACCATTTTTACTGTATTTTTGATCCAATAAATGCAGCCTTGGTGAGCAGAAGAGACTTTCAAAAATCTTAACAACCCCAAACTTTTGATTTTAGTTCTAGTATTGTAGAACTTTTGCTCTTGCCCAACACAGCAAACATGAACGATGAACAAAGAGAAAGACAGATTTATTACCGAAGGCTAAATTGAATTAAAATCATATCAGTGCACCCTAAAGCTTATTGTGGCAATAACTTCATTAAAGAGATGGATACGCATGTCTGTTTAACAAGTAAAGTCCAACAGGTTTCTCACTCGATCTCTTCAACCCTAAGACAAATATAAACTGAGCTTATGGGTGAAAACTGCAATCATCGTTCATCTCTTCTGGACATCACTGAGGGTGGCTGTACTTGTTTATGAGATAATTACATTAGTGATTCATTTAAGTGCTGAGGAAAATTCACACAAGAGTCCTCGTGTTGCTCTGAGGTGATTGTGACGGTAGTGTGAAGGTTAAACCATGAGATTTGGTTTGGATCTGCTAGCATTAATCTCTCTCAGACAGCTGGAGACGCACAATGTCTATCTTCATGAGTTAAATCCACTCGTGTGGAAATTCAGAACTGAACTGAGAATGCCTTTTGAATTCCAGTATGATTCCTGAATTTAAATTGAATTTGATTTGAGGTAGCAAACAGGAATCTGAATTGCAATGTAAGGAAAAAGAATTATATAGACAGATAGACGATGGATGGATGAATGGATGGACAGATGGATGGATGGATGGATGGATGGATGGAAAGATAGAACAATGTATGGATGATGAATAGAAAGATAGATCGATGGATGGATAGATGGACAGATGGATGATAGACAGATGGAGATGGATGGATGGATGCGAATAGATAGATGGAGATGGATGATAGAAAGATGGATGGATGGATGGATGATAGACGAATAGATGGATGGATGATAGACAAATGGATGGATGGATGGAAAGATAGAACAATGTATGGATGATGAATAGAAAGATAGATGATGGATGGATAGATAGACAGATGGATGGATGGATGGATGGATGATAGACGAATAGATAGATGATGGATGATGAAGATGAACGAGGATGGATGAATGGATATGGATGGATGGATGGATAGATGGATGATAGATGGATGGATGGATGGATGATAGGAATGGAATGGTATAGAACGATGATGGTCGATAGACGATGATGGATGGAGGATATAGATGGATAGATAGAAAAGATAGATCAATGGATGAATGGATGGATAGAAAAGATGGATGGATGGAGAATGAATGAATGAATGGATGAATGGATGTTAGAAAGATAGAATGATGGAGGATGATGATAGATAGAAAGATAGGATGATGGATGGATCGGTGGATGGTTAAAAAGATAGAAAGAGAATGATGGATGGATAGAAATATGGATTGATGGATGGTAGATGGATATGTAGATAGACAGATGGACAGATGGATGATGATGGATGGAGAGAAGATAGAATGTTAGATGGATGGATGGATGGATGATAGATGAATAGATGGATGGATGGATAGAAAGATGGATGGATGGATGGATGATGGATAGAAAGATGGATGGATGGATGGATGATGGAGGGATGTGGATGGATGATGAATGGTTAGAAAGATAGAACGATAGATGGATGATGGATAGAAATGAATGATGATGGAGATGGAAGATGGATGGATGGATGGATGGATGGATGATGGATGTAGATGGAGACGAATGATAGATGGATGGATGATGATGGGATTGATAGACGAATAGATGGATGGATGGATAGACAGATGGATGGATGGATGGATAGACAGATGGATGGATGGATGGAGGATGGACAGGATGGAATAGATGGATGGATGATAGACAGATGGCGACAGATGGATGATGATAGACGATAGATCATAGACAGATGGATGGATGGATGGCCAAGGATGGACATATGACGGATGGATGGATTTGGTTGTTTTAATGGATGGATGGATTGGATGGACAAATGAATGGATGAATGGATGGCCATTTTTCTGTCTGAGCATCAACATCAAGATGCAGTTAAAGCTCCTCCTGAAGCTCTTGAGTCTGAACTTCATCCTAAACCTTCTTAAAGTTTCTCCATCTGGAACCCGAAGCTGTTGATGGAGCGTGTCTGATTCAGATCAAACATTCATCTGAATTCACAAATCCACCGTTAAATCATTAAATTATTACATCTTTTTAAAGATGCATTTGATACAACACGTACTTCTTGAAGTTTCTTCACATATTCTTGGAGATTGTGTGTGTTTTAGACACAGTTTCATATATAAAATATAACTTTTTTTAGATTCCTGAAACAGATGTTAGAGTTGTAAATGACCCTCTCTCTCGATGCCTGGCTGTAAATCTGGATGCAATCTCAAACTGTCATATGGCTCTTATCAATATTGCATTTTAATTAATGATTTACAGATCAAACGAGCAGCTGCTGTGCGGACCTCGATCGATGCAGAGGAAATTACAGACCCGTGTTCATGTTATGGGTTGAATCCAGGGTTTATGTCTGCAAGATTTATTAAATTGATTAAAGTTTGATTACCCACCTAAAATAGCTCGACTGGTATTAGAAGGGCCGGTATTTTGGTCTCGTATCAAAATGACTTTCCGTCCTTTCAGGAAACTGTACAGAAAACGAGAACAGACTTCATTCAGTAACCCTGGTATGCAGACTTTCTTTAACCATGTGAATTAAACGTGATGCGGTAATTAACGATTTTGCAGTATGTACTATTGCAGTACACGAGTATTCAGTTCCAAACATTGCCTGTTCATCACTATCAGCTTCCTATCGGCTTCTGATTAAGGCTCAGGTGGACAATAAATTACATTAATTAGACAATTAATTATTGAGAAACGTCCGTCCTCAGCCGCTCCACAGCTTCATCAATAACTGTCCTGTGCTCAGTTTGTGAGAGACAGTAAATGTCCTCTGAAAGTGTTTTAAAAACTTTTTTGGTTTTGTGAATGTTAAAGGGTTAGTTCAGCCAAAAATGAAAATAATGTCATTTATTACTCACCTCATGCCGTTCCACACCAGAAGCATCTTTGTGTCGAATCAGCGGTTCTGAGTGCCAAAGTCACGTGATTTCAGCAGTTTGACACGTGATCCGAATCATGATTCGACACTCTGATTCATAACGCTCCGAAGCTTCCTGAAGCAGTGTTTTGAAATTGGCCATCACTATATAAGTCGTTATTTTGTTTTTTTGGCGCACCAAAAATATTCTCGTGGCTTTATAATATTAATATTGAACCACTGTACTCACATGAACTAATTTAAATATGTTTTTAGTACATTAATGGATCTTGAGAGAGGAAATGTCATTGCTGGCTATGCAGGCCTCACTGAGCCATGGGATTTCATCAAAAATCTTAATTTGTGTTCTGAAGATTAATGAAGGTCTTACAGGTGTGGAACGACATGAGGGAGAGTAATAAATGACAGAAGTTTCATTTTGGGTGAACTAACCCTTTAAAGGAACATTCCATTCTGCAAACATTCTGGGAATGTTACTTTTGAATGTTCTCTGAACGTTCTAAAACAAGTAGTAACATTTAAAAAATGTAAAACAGACGTCCAACTAAAACATTCTATGAACGATGTATAAATAATGTTTTTGTGCTAACGTTTTGAGAACATTATTAAAGACCAGTCCAAAAGAAATGAACAAAACATTCCAGGATTTTTCTCCATATAGTGGACTTCACTGGGGTTCAACGGGTTGAAGGTTCAAATGTCAGTTTCAGTGCAGCTTCAAAGAGCTCTACATGATCCCAGACGAGGAATAAGTCTATCTAGAGAAACCATCGCTCATTTCTAAAAAAAATAAAAATTATATACTTTTTAAGCACAAATGCTCATCTTGCACTGCTCTGTGATGCTCCACGCATTACATAATCATGTTGGAAAGATCACACGTGACATAGGCAGAAGTACCGCGGTAGGGCGAAAAACTCCATCTCATTTTCACCTCCAACTCATCAGAAATCGTTGTTTTACCTTTTTTTGTAAAGACCGTTTGACTTAGTCTTTGCACTTTTGCTTTGTAAACACTGGATCGGTACTTCCGCCTACGTCACGCATGACCTTTCCAACATGATTACGTAATGCGTGGCACAAAAATGACCAATGGTTTCTCTAGATAAGACTCTTATTCCTCGTCTGGGATCATGTAGAGCTCTTTGAAGCTGCACTGAAACTGACATTTGGACCTTCAACCCGTTGAACCCCAGTGAAGTCCACTATATGGAGAAAAATCCTGGAATGTTTTCATCAAATTTCTTTTCGACTGAAGAAAGAAAGACATCTTGGATGACATGGAGGAGAGTAAATTATCAGGAAATTTTCATTCTGAAATTAACTAATCCTTTAACAAATATGGTGAGCACATATTATATATTTTAAATATTAGTTTCAAAAGTTTAAAGTTTGCATTTATGCATTATGTTGACACTTTTATCCAAAGTGACTTGCATTGCATTTCAAAGTAGGTATAATTGCATCATCCGTAACTTGTGTGTTAATCCATCACACTTTACAGATGTTTTTAACAGCATGTTTTCAACATTGATAATAATCATAAATGTTTCTTGAGCAGCAAATCATCATATCAGTATGATTTCTGAAGGATCATGTGACACTGAAGACTGGAGTAATGATGCTGAAAATTCAGCTTTGAATTACACTTTACTATATATTCACAGCTGTTTTAAATTGTAAAAGTATTTCACAATTTTTACAGTATTTTTGATCAATAAATGCAGCCTTGCTGAGCAGAAGATGCATGGTTCTTTCTGTTCGTTTTCTTGATATATTACATTTCATGCACATTAGTGAAAGCAGATGGGTGATATTTTAACAGTCATTGTTTGACTCATTAATCTCTGTGTCACTCAAAGTGGGTGTGAAACATTTTGTCACGAATGTTTCAGAGTCTCTGCTGCTGTCGGTAATGCTAACTTGAGACGCAGATGAGGGTCAGACTCTCGAGAAGCTGTAGATGATGAAGTGTGTGTGTGTTTTGCACATGCTGTTGTGAGTCGTATAATCGTGAGCGATTCTGAGCCGCTTTGACAGAGATTCATCAAAGACGCCAGCGAGGTGCCATATAGTGAATTACTATGGCAACAGGAGTGTTGGGTATAATGAAACCCGACTGGCACAGAGACGCTGGCGCCGTTCCATCATACAGACAAATGCTGCTGTACAGACGCTGTTACCTGCGAGTGTGAAACTGTTTCCAAGAGAAACACTGCTGTGAAAGTTCAGGATGACGTGAGCAGACATACTAAACATGATGACTTACTATATTTATAAAATATGATACTTAAAGGGATAATTCACCCCAAACCTCTATGATTTATTTCTGCAGAAAATGTGTAATCTCAGCCTCCCACAAACACATTCAGGCTCCGTCCCGTCTTCACCTGCTCCTCGTCCTCTTCACCTGTGCAGCGTCTCTCATCTTCCTCCAGACGCTTACAGTAAAACAAAGAGCGAGTCTGAGGGCAGATGTGACGGATCTCTGCTTTAAAATAGCTCAAATGGCACCACGAACAGACTCCATGATCATAATTTTGAGTGAAAAACCTCTGAATTATTTATTGCGAACCATCGGCATGCATGAAGGGGACAAAGACGCCGAATCAGAGCTGGGTTTGAGTCCCATCATAAATTCATGACTCACAGAGGAGGATCTGGAACAGCCTGGCGTTTCTCTGGGAAAGAGAAGAACGACACATTAAAGACGGAGAGAATCTAGTCTAAAACATTCACACGCATTCAAGGCAACATGTATTCTTAAAAATCAAATTTGACAATTCTGTTTTCTTATGGAATATTGCGCTGTTTATTATGAATGATTAATCATTAAAATTCATGTGCCTCGTAATCTTGAATCAGAATATCTTCTCCATCTCTTCTCTGATGATGAGGGCGGGGCAACCTGTCACTCGCATGAGATCCACCATTAGCAAACCACAACCATCCAATCAGTTCCTCACAGACAAAATCAAGCCCCGCCCTACATTTGTTCTTGTTTGAGAAGCGTTTCACTCAGATATACGACACAATAGAGAGGAAAAGAATAGCACTTCTCTTTCATGCTGATTTTTTTAGCGATAATTCACACAAAAATGAAAACCCACCCTCATGTCGTGTTTGGTTTTCTTTCTCTAGTACGAGACAAATGGTGTCGTTTATCAGGATGTTCACGGCATGCTGCTTTTTTCCATATAATGACTATTTCAGTCTTTCTACATCAAAATGTCATGTTTAATTCATTGTTAATTACTTCATTGGTATTATTTGTGAATTTTACAAACAATTTCTGAGTAAAAATAGTGTCAAAAATAAGTCATGTTTGGAATAATGAAGATTTTTTGTCTTTGAAAGTCACCAAGGCTGCATTTATTTGATCAAAAATACAGTAAAAACTGGAATTTTGCCACTACATTTTTGCCTTCTTTCATATGTTATGTTATGTTAATTTTAACAGCATTTAAGTAAATCATATGGGCTTATTTTTTTTAAATAATGTTATTTAAAAAAATAGTGTCCCATCATTAATTCAAATAAAACAGAAATAAGTCAAAATAAGTAAATTATTTTGATTTGTTTTTAAAAATGTTAAATTTCAACCACATTTTGCCATTTTTGCCACAAAATTTTTGCCTTCTTTCATACAAAATGAAAGTTTTTGTGGGTTTTATTATATTATATTATATTATATTATATTATATTATATTATATTATATTATATTATATTATATTATATTATATAAATTTTCATATAATTTAAGTAAATCATATTTTATTATGTTATTTTATTATTTTAAAAAAGGCCAAATATAATGTCATATCATATCTTATATCATGTAATATAATTAATTATATAAATATACATCTTCATAACATTAAAGTAAATCATTTGGGCATATATTTTATATTTCTATTATTATATTATATTTTAACAGCATTTAAATAAATCATATGGGCCTATTTTTTTTAAATAATGTTATTTAAAAAAAATAGTGTCCCATCATTAATTCAAATAAAACAGTGTCAAAATAAGTAAATAATTTTGATTTGTTTTTAAAAATGTTTTTGAAAGTCACCAAGGCTGCATTTATTTGATCAAAAATATAGTAAAAACAGGAATATTGTGAAATATTAAGATTTTTTTTTTTTTTTTTAATTACTCTTTTCTATGTGAAAATGTAATTTATTCCTCAGTGTATTAGAATGATGCTGAAAATTCAGCTTTGATCACAGGAATAAATTATATTTTAACATATATTGACATAGAAAACAGTTATTTTAAATTTTAATAATATTTCACAATTTTTACAGTATTTTTGATCAAATAAATGCAGCCTTGATGAGCAGAAGATACTTTCAAAAACATACATTTTTCCATACTTTCGTCTGTTTTCCCCCCCCCACAGTGAAGTTGCATTGAATTCACACTGAAATATTGTTGATGGTCAAATGTGAGTTTATTCTGAAGCGAGGCCGGTGTGGATCTGAGCGTGAGTCCTTTGACTAGTTTGATGCACAGTCGAGCACATGATGCAGCTCAATTGTGTTTTAGAAACGAACGATTCATCCATGCAGAAGTGCGCTCTCTCTCTCTCTCTCTCTGTCCTGCACACACAGTTTGTCCTGTAATTCTGTCATTTCTCTCTGGAGAACCTGTAGTTCACTCACTGACAGATGTGTTTTTTACTGTTGTGATGCGAGGCTTTTCTTGTCGTGTGTAAATGCATCTCTGCTCGTATGTGTTTGGCCTCTGAACCGTAATCAGTTCGATCACATGCCTGACTGATTATATTATATTATATTATATTATATTATATTATATTATATTATATTATATTATCATTTAAGTAAATCATATTTTATTATGTTATTTTATTTTATTTTATTATTTTAAAAAAGGCCAAATATAATGTCATATCATATCTTATATCATGTCATGTAATATAATTAATTATATAAATATACATCTTCATAACATTAAAGTAAATCATTTGGGCCTATATTTTATATTTCTTATTATATTATATTATGTTACTTTGTTTATATTATATTATTATATTTTTATTAAATTATAATTTTGTAAATAATAATTTTTACAACATTAAATTTAATCATATTGGGCTATTCATAAAAATATTCATATTATATATATATTATATTATATTATATTATATATATTATATATATTATATTATATTATATTATATTATATTATATTATATTAATTTTCATATCATTTAAGTAAATCATTTTATTTTATTATTTTCAAAAAGACCAAATATAATGTCATATCATATCCTATATCATATCATGTAATATAATTAATCATATAAATATACATGTTCATAGCATTAAAGTAAATCATATTATATTATATTATATTATATTATATTATATTATATTATATATATTATATAAAAGTAAATCACATGGGCCTATTTTATTACAATTTTTATTATTATATTACATACGATCCAAGTTTTAAAATTAAAAAAAGCATTAGTCTTACACTGTAAGTGACATGAACAAAACAGAATTAAATCATTAACTGCAGTTATTTGTATGACAATGAATCGTCAGCACAAAGTTCATGTTTGTGACGGGCCTGACGTCTCTATTAGTCTAAAGAGACACCGGCGTTATTTACTCCAACTCTGTCTCTATTAAAAGTGTCAGCACGTTTAATTATTTATGAGTGTTTATTCAAAGAAATGGCTTTGGGAGTCCCTGCGTCTTCTGTTAGATCTGGTCTGATGAAGAAGCGCCTGCATTCTTATATCGCATACGCCGTGAATAATAGAACAAAGCGAGCGTTCGCATGACAGCAGCTGTTTCGCTCAGTCTGTCGCTCCTCCAGAGGCAGAACAAGGTTTATCTCGGTCTGTGAGGAGACGCTCAGCGCCGGTGTGAAGGATTGCTTAGATTGGAAAGGATCGCAAACTTATTCTGACTCTAATGGAATCGTGATTTGCAGCAAGTGCATTTGAATCCCTGAACAGGTGTGTGTTTGCTGAGAGTTGGAAGAACTTTAGGTCCCATTTTCCTGAAGCATCATAAACCTGAGGTCAAATGCTCTGACATACAATAATGAATGCATAAAAATAGATGAATGAACAAATGATGTAAATTCTGTAATTAGGTGCTTCAAGAGGTCATTGTGTGGAAGTAATGGGGTACGATGCTTTTGAATGAAGAAGTCTCTTCTGCTCACCAAGGCTGCATTTATTTAATCAAAAATACAGTAAAATTTTGAAATATTATTACAATTTAAAGAAACTGTTTTCTATGAGAATATATAGTAAAATATAATTTATATTCTGTGATCAAAGCTGAATTTTCAGCATCATTACTCCAGTCTTCAGTGTCACATGATCCTTCAGAAATCATTCGAATATGATGATTTGCTGCTCAAGAAACATTTATGATTATTATCAATTTTGAAAACAGTTTATATGTTTGTGGAAACCGTCATACACTGATACTCAAATGTTTGGGGTAAGTAAGATTAAAAAAATAATAATTATAATTGTTTTATTCAGCAAGGACACATTAAATTGAACAAAAGTGCCAGTAAAGAAGTTTAGAATGTTACAAAAAATTCTATTTCAAATAAATGCTGTTCTTTAGAACTTTCTTTCATCAAAGAATCCTGAAAAATAAACTCAATCACTGTTTTCAACATTGATAATAATCATAAATGTTTCTTGAGCAAATCAGCATATTAGAATGATTTCTGAAGGATCATGTGACACTGAAGACTGGAGTAATGATGCTGAAAATTCAGCTTTGATCACAGGATATAAATTACATTTTACAATTTATTCATATAGACAACTGCTATTTTACATTTTAAAAATATTTCACAATTTTTACTGTAATTTTGTAGTGCCTAATGACCAGCATTTCTGTTTTGTATCTCATGCAAAATTCAGAAGCTAAAAAACAATGTCTTTATTTAACACTGCCGTATTCTCGTACACGATATCTTCTCTGTGTGTTTCTCAGCGCCGTTATCCAGATGATGTTGTCACTTTGGTTGCGTCGGGAGTAAACATGTCATCTGTGACGGGCGTCCGGCTGTAAGTGTCCTTTCATTGGATTGTGTGATGGAGGAGGAATTGATTCTGAAGTGTGGAGCGTTTCATGACGGCTGGCGACAGCTGTGCTCTCTTCGTCTGTGTGGTTTTGTCGTCCTGACGCTGTCGAACACTCTGTGTGTTTGTAAACTCCGGCCTCATGTGGAGCGAGACAGATTCAGGCATGAATATCTCTCTCTCTTCATCATAGTGTGTAACTCCCTGCCGTTTCTGCCCCGCGCAATCAATCAGTCTCAAGCATTTGCTCTTTCAGCACTGAACTACTGAGAACAGCAGTTATATTTACATTTAATGCATTCGGCTGGTGCTTTTATCCAAGAAACTTGGTTCATTCGAGGTGTTTACGAGTGCAGTGTGTGTGTTTCTGGGGATCAAACTCTTTTTACAAAAGTGTTTTGTTTAACATTTAAACCCTGAGCCAAACCAACCAGCTCCATTTGATTTGAAGTAATAAAAAGGTACAAATCAAACGTTTTCGTCTTGATTTTCAGTAAAAATATCTTTTTAAAAATTAGATAAGCAAAGTTGCATAAAATAGAACTTGTTTTCCTTGAACTACCTTGAATTTATTTTTCTTCCCTTTCTTGTTTTATTTGTAATGAAGTGCAATTATGAAATTTAAATTTTCAAATATATTTAAAATTTTTAGTTTTTTTTTCCTGGAAAACAACAAAAAATATTTATTTTTTAAGAAGTAATCTTTTTTATATTGTATTTCTTTGTTAATTCATTTTTAGTATAGTGTTTGTTTCATTTTAAAATAATGATTTTAATTTTACTTTTTATAATTTAACTTTTATAATTTAAAATACTGTTTTTTCAAATTTTATTTCTTTGAATTAATTAATAGTAAATGTTTTTTGTTGTTATTTTAAAGTCATTTATTTTAATTTACTTTTATGATTTAATTTTTAGTTTAATTTTTTATTTTGATTTCTTTTTATTTTAAAATCATTTGTTAATTGTATGTTTTTTGAATTTTTATTACATTTTTATTATAGTGTTTTTGTTTTATTTTAAAACAATTTATTTTAATCTTATTTTTATGCTTTAATTAATTTTACTAAGTTTTTTTAGTTAAGTTTTTTTAAATAATTCATTTTAAATTTACTTAATATTATTATATATATTAATTGTTAAATTTATTTTTAATTTTACATTTTTTGAATGAATCAATAGTATGTTTTTTCTCATTTTAAAGTCATTTATTTTAATTTCACATTTTTATAATTTAATTTACTATATTTTTTTCAAATTTATTTCTATTGATTAATAGTAAATGTTTTTGTTGTTATTGAATGTCATTTATTTTAATTTTACATTTTTATTTAAGTAATTTTTAAGCGACCGAGTCCTTTAAACTAGGATGAGGTGCTGTTTTCTCTCTCTTCATCAGTTCCCTGCTGATGCTGAGCTTGTATTGTTTTAATAAGAGACGAGAGGCTTTAATTCTCTCATTCTCCCTTCCGGACTCGCAGCGGGTCACGTAATCATTCCTGTCCCTCCATCTTTCTCATCTCTCACTTGATCTGCTCATTTTCTCCTCCGTCTTTCAATCACTCCATCTCTCTTCCAGCATATCCCTCCGTCTGTTTTGTTCTGAGCAGTAAATTAGCTTCTCCAGATGCGTTGTTGTTTCCTCAGAGCTGCCCGACGACAGTCGCAGTCAAACGGAACATATTATTGCATTATTGTGTGTTCATGGCCTCAAGCTTCATGCCTTTCTGTGGTTTTCATGGGCTTCATTCACACAGCAGCAGCAAAAAGTTGTCATTCCTATATTTTAGGATGCCAAATACATTACATTTTGCTTACAAACCAGAGTGACTGTACTGACTCTAGAAAAGGTTATTCCTTCATACTGTTACAATTTCTCTTGTTTCCCCTGTTTTGTGTTGAAGGACTCTTATGTTGAAGTGTAGTTCCAGTGTTTCACGTCCTGTGTTTAGTTCCTGTTTGCTTTTGTTTCCATAGTTACCCTTGTTTGTGGCCATAGTGATTCATTACTCACACCTGTTCCTCGTTAGGCCCTTGTTATCTTGTGTATACAGTAAAAGCAGTTGTCAGTTTCAAACACTCACTGTAGCGCTGCACGATTAATCGTTAAAAGATTGCGATTTTGATTCAACCCCCACATGATCTTATTCCTAAATGACAGCGATTCAGCTCTGTCTATTAAACCTTTGACAAGTACGATCACAGCGAACATTCAGATCTACTTTCTGAGCCAGAGAATGCCGTTATGTATAGATATGAAACAGCTTCACAAACTTTTCAACCACACAGTATCATTTCTTCTGTCTTACAATAATTCAAATTATCTGAAGTACTGGGATAAGTGTTTATAGTTCAGATATAAACACTGATGTCTGCAGTAGCGATCAAAATAGAGTAAAGCACCTTTGACGCTTCAAATAAAGATTACATCATTGCACCAGTAGGTGGCGACAAGTGACTGTTAAAAAATGTGTCTGTCATTGAATCTTTTATTCAAGAGATTCGTTCAAAACCTCAGAATGAGGAAGTATAATGAGTGAGTTTCATTTATTCAAGAGATTCGTTCAAAAATGCTGATTCATCCAGTAATGAAACAAGTGAAGTTTATGAGTGAGTATGAATCATTCATTCAAGATTCATTCAAAAATGCTGATTCATCCAGTAATGAAACAAAAAAGTATTTATGAGTGAGTATTGAACATTCATTCAAGAGATTTGTTCAAAAACACTGATTCATCCAGTAATAAAAGTGAAGTATTTATGAGTGAGTCATGATCATTCATTCAAGAGATTCATTCAAAAACACTGATTCATCCAGTAATGAAACAAGTGAAGTATTTATGAGTGAGTCATTGAATCATTCATTCAAGAGATTTGTCAAAATGCTGATTCATCCCAGTAATGAAACAAGATTTTTGAGTGAGTCATGAATCATTCATTCAAGAGATTTGTTCAAAAACACGATTCATCCAGTAATGAAGCAAGTGAAGTATTTATGAGTGAGTCATGAATCATTCATTCAAGAATTTGTTCAAAAACACTGAGTAATGAAACAAGTGCATCATTCAAGAGATTAAGATGAATCATTCATTCAAGAGATTTGCAAAAACTGATTCAATAGTGAAACAAGTGAAGTATTATGAGTCATTGAATCATCATTCGAGATTTGTTCAAAATGCTGATTAACCTAATGAAAAAAAGTGAAGTATTTATGACTGAGTCATGAATCATTCATTCAAGAGATTCGTTCAAAAATGCTGATTCATCCAGTAATGAAACAAGTGAAGTATTATGATGAGTCATTGAATCATTCATTCAAGAGATTGTTCAAAACGCTGATTCAACTATAATGAAACAAGTCAAATCTTTTGAATCATTCATTCAAATTTAATTATTAATTAATTAAACATTTTTAAATAGACTGCAGTAATTAAATTTTGTCTGAACCTCTAGTAAATTGTGTGATTTTATTTAGTTGTCTGTTTGAATTGTGATTTCTGTTTGAAACAAACAAACAAACAAAAAAATTATGATTCTCAGTTTATCCAGAATCGTGCAGCTCTAACTCACTGCATAAATGCATCTATAGATGTCTAGATTTTTGCTATGCAAACTTGTGGCATCAAAAGTATTTTTCTTTATCAGTAAGTTTTAATCAATTTAACTAAATGTGTCCTCCCGTCTTTGTTTAGTTATTAATTTTTGTAGCGTAGCAGCCTTCTTTAACCCTCTTTGTTGCACTTTTATGCATAAACATTATTTATGTCCAAGCCGTGTTTATATGTCAAATAATTAGCCAGTCTTTAATTTATTCTAAAATCATTTATTTTGATTAGAAGTCATGTTTGAGAGTGGTAATGAACCGTTTTGGTGATAAATGACCCCTGTCAACACGCCCACATAATGAAGTCTTTGTGCCGCCTTTGTGCATTCGATGCTTTCTGCTGCCCACCCCTCTCATTTCATTAGTAATTTAAACAACCACTCGTTTACAGCATTTAATTACGTTTCAGCACAAACAGCCAGCACGGACGGCTAAACGCTGTAAGGCTTGCGCCGTTTCTGCAGCTGTAGTGCGCTGGACGTCATCCAGGTATGGGATCAGAGTTTATCTCCAGCCAGCGCTGAAGATGGAATCAGACAGTGTATCTCCATCCTCCATCTGCTGCTCTCATCGGCCCTGTGGACGCTCATGTCTTCAGGCTTTGATAAAGTATCCGAGCGGTTAGAGAAGCTCGTCGCTAGCATGTAGATGAGAGCTGTTTTGACTGTGGCATCTGTTGCTGGAGATGTTTAGATGAAGGATTTCAGATGCATATCATACATTGTTATTTAAAGATCTTTGCATAGTGAATGTGAAGTCTATACTCGAAATGCAGTGAAAGTTTTCATTTTCAGTTTAATTTATTAACCAACTATTCATCTCAGTTTACATCACTGCTAGATTATGCCTTATAATGCATTGTATGATCTCATGAATAATTCTAACCACAATTTTAATGCATTATAATACTTATGTATTTATTGAACACACCTTTAGAAAGTATAATGCATTAAAACACATGACAAACAACCAATTTCAGATGTAACAAGGAATCTGCAAATATTATCATGCATTATAACGTACATTATAATGCATTATACTTAAAGGGTTTAAGTGTTACTCTCAGTTTTATTTAACAATGAAAACACAGTTTCTGTGATGTGGGTGAGAAACACAAGCATTCATCTCCTCTTTGCTAGATTCATGCAATGTCATGAACTGTTTTCGGGAATCATTTGCTTGTAGTTGCATTCTGAATACAAAACTTGATTTTCTCTTTTGCATAATTCCAAATGCATTTGTGTTTCAAGTTACTATATAATAAATGTCTTGCAGTTTGTGGAAGGATGAATTTTCAGAGCGTCCTGTTGTGAAAGAAAATAAACAAATATGAATGTGATGTTTTAAAAAGTTGCACAAAAATGCAATGCTTCTTTTTTCAAAGTAGCGTTCTCCATCACTGGTGGTAAACCAGTAAGCCTTTTATAGATGCCAGACAGTTCTCTAAACGATTGACTTTTGACCTCAGCCGTCACATGACCGTCTGCATGAATAAGACAGATGGAACATTTCAGATCAAGGGTTCACGCTGATATTACCATCTCATTCCCAGATGCCAATCTACAAATGGAGAACGCTGTGACACCACAGACACTTTCATGCATCTTCTAGAATAGATCCTGTCCGGCCAACCTGCCAATCAATGCCAGCGGAAAGCTGTAACGTCCATCTTGAGGCGTGTTGTTCTGACTGGGCAGCAGAAACCGCCATCTGTCACGGACAGATTTCTACAGAAAAACATTCTCATCCCTTTTTTTTTGGTCCTTTGATTTCATGCTTAACGTCTTATTCACTGTTAACCTGTGTCCTACATTGCGATTGGATTCCAGCGACAAGCAATTTGTCTGTCCACACCAGATATGATGCGACATTTAATCTCACAGCCAATCAGAAGAGCACGTGGGCGGAGTTTATCTGCAAGCGCATTGCACTCGAAACCAAATCCATCCCAAATGATCGATTGGCTTAAAATGATTTTTTCTAGTTCTGTTTGCTGCATGCCAGATGGCTTGTCTAGACCGGCCTGGTCCGGTTCAAACCCAATGTGAGACCAGTGATCATGTGAAGCTGGTATTAGCAGGATTTTCCAGTCAGTGTTGTCTTAATGGTTCACGGTGAGGACACGTCTAACTCTCTCTTTCAGATTTCAATCCACCCTTTGCTCATGGGAGGTTCATGTTTAGTCCTGTTGACTGCAGATGACTGTGGGGTTTGGGGAAGAAGGCGTTGATGGACTTCTTGAAATATCCTCCGTCCTTGAGGCAAAACCAGAACCGCTTTGACTAAGTGCTGGGCGAGATGTCATGTCATAGTACCGGTGTGTGTGTGTGTGTGTGTATATATATATATATATCTCACAATACTGTTGTTTTTGCAGTGAAACCACAGGTTAATGACTGTTTTTAGTAATCCAGTGAATTTTATACTTAAAATAACCTGGACTGAAACCAAAATATGAGGGGCCTCATGTATAAAATGCATAAGCAGATTTTGTGTACGTGCAAAATATTCAGATTTATAAATATATATGTACATACTGCACAAAATTCCCTTTAGAAATCATATATTCATGCATACACAAATCCCCATACCTCTCCTCCCAAAAATAGCCTATATGGAGCTCACAATGGCATAACCTCATCTGCATATAATTTACATATGAATATTGCCATCACATGTGATTCCACCATGTGTAATGGTACAAGACGATAGGAAAATATAAGATGTGGACTGTAAATACTGTTCAGTAATCTTTTCTTGTTTTAGAATAAAATATCTGTAAAACAAAATATATTTTGCAAAATGTTATATAATAAAATACTTATTTTCTAAAAGGAATTATTCTTATTCATTCCCACTGGTAAACCAAAATTGTGCCTATATATATATATAGATATATATATATATATATATATATAGATATAATATATAATTATATATATATATATAGAATAACATATAGATAATATAATATATATATAATTCTATATATATATATATATATATATATATTATATATATATATACTATATATATATATATAATATATAGTTATAATATACAGTACAGTCCAAAAGTTTGGAACCACTAAGATTTTAATGTTTTAAAAGAAGTTTCGTCTGCTCACCAAGGCTACATTTATTTAATTAAAAATACAGTAAAAACCAGTAATATTGTGAAATATTATTACAATTTAAAATAACTGTGTACTATTTAAATATATTTGACAAAGTAATTTATTCCTGTGATGCAAAGCTGAATTTTCAGCATCATTACTCCAGTCTTCAGTGTCACATGATCCTTCAGAAATCATTCTAATATGATGATTGCTGCTCAATAAACATTATGATTATTTTCAATGTTGAAAACAGTTGTGTACTTTTTTTCAGGATTCCTTGATGAATAGAAAGTTCAAAAGAACAGCATTTATCTGAAATACAAAGCTTCTGTAGCATTATACACTACCGTTCAAAAGTTTGGGGTCAGTAAGAATTTTTATTTTATTTTTTTGAAAAGAAATTAAAGAAATGAATACTTTTATTCAGCAAGGATGCATTAAATCAATCAAAAGTGGCAGTAAAGACATTTATAATGTTACAAAAAGATTAGATTTCAGATAAACACTGTTCTTTGAACTTTCTATCATCAAATAATCCTGAAAAAAAAATTGTACACAAAATATTTTGTACAATTGTACACATTAAATGTTTCCTGAGCAGCAAATCATCATATTAGAATGATTTCTGAAGGATCATGTGACACTGAAGACTGGAGTAATGCTGAAAATTCAGCTTTGCATCACAGGAATAAATTACTTTGTGAAATATATTCAAATAGAAAACAGTTATTTTTAATTGTAATAATATTTCACAATATTACTGTTTTACTGTATTTTAATTAAATAAATGTAGCCTTGGTGAGCAGACGAAACTTCTTTAAAAACATTAAAAATCTTAGTGGTTCCAAACTATGATGATATATATATATATATTAACATCTATATTATGTATTTAATCTAAATGTGCATATCAAATTGGTAAATCGAGTATAAATTCATGTAGTTCTTCACTACTTTGTGAAAACCACTAAACAAATCTAGAGTGTTTGGACATTTTGCACATATTTTTTTTAATAAATCCTGATATGTGCATGGAAAATTGTGTACGCACAAATTGGCCGATGAAATTGGCTTCAACAACTTTCCATGCACGTATCGGGATAAATATGTGTGGACAATATTTATACATCAGGCCCCACTTTATCCATAACAAATAAATAAAGTAGTCTGTTCCGCAATAATAAATCTTCTGCAGTGGTGTAAACTCTCTAGCGGTTGACACATTTCTACTGGTTGCATGATATATATACCGTCCTCAGACGTGACCCTGGCTGTCTGATCCCAGTTAGTCACACCTGCATCTGTGCGCTGTCTGCATGGCACTTATTAGCGAGCGATGTGGCTAATTAATCCCATAAGCGTCGCTTTAAAGCTGTCGGACAGAGTGCAAGAGCTCTTACAAACCCTCTGACAGCTCTGAGCGAGTGTTTGCTAATCTGACTGTAATGCCTGAACATCGGCAGTCAGCTCCACATCTGCCGTCCTCCATGACGCTCAATTGCCTCTGTAGTCTTAATAGTCGCTTAGAAAAGCGCTTCGCAAACTAATTGCATAAATCTGCTAAGTAACATTCTGCATTTGTCATCTAATTTGGGCCTGGTCCGGTGCACATACGCGTGGTAATTGAGCAGGACGTTAGCAGAGGACAGCGTTTATGAATCTGTTGAGCTGCGTTTGCTCAATGTGAAATGAACGTGCTGCTGGATTCCCCGCAGACAGGCAGCGCTCATTGTGTCAGTCAGTGTAGAAGTTCAGCGTCTGTGTGTTTGCGGCTGTTGCCCAGAATGACTGAGACACTGAATTGATCCATTCAAACATGTTCTTGTGTTCACAAATGGCTAGACGGAGAATAACAGAATGGAAAAGAAAGCAGAATTCCCGAGATGAAAGATGTGAAATCTGGTTTGCTTGACTAAACCAATGAGGAGAGGTGTGTGTGTGTGTGTGTGTGCATTTGCTTTTAAAATTTTGTTTTATTTTTACCTTTTACAGCATCATAAAACTGAGGCTCATGGCGTGAGACACTGAAAAAACAGTGAAGCGTGATGCAGCAGGAAAAGATGTGCGTCTTAAGCCGTGTTCCCACTGAAATTACCGGGAACAATTTGTCCAAGAAACTTTTTTCCCAGGAACTTTTCCCCCCAGACCTGTTGCTGTCTGCTTTTCCATCACGTCTAAAGTACCGTGAAGATTAGGCAAATTAGTCCGTTGATATAGAACGTATAAAAGCTTAATAAAACCTGAACCTCATCGTCAGTCCATTGGTCATGCATTTATTAAAATAACCCCATTCATAAGCATGTGAACCATTGATTCTCAATACTGTGTGTGGTCACCTGATGATCCACGACTGTTTTGATGTTTTGTGATGGTTGTTCATGAGTCTCTTGTTTGTCCTGAGCAGTTAAACTGAGCTCTGTTCTTCAGAAAAATCCTCCAGCTCCTGCAGATTCTTCAGTTTTCAGCATCTTTTGTGTATTTGAACCCTTTCCAGCAGTGACTGTATGATTTTGAGATCCATCTTTTCACACTGAGGACAACTGAGGGACTCAAACACAACTATTAAAAAAGGTTCAAACATTCACTGATTCTCCAGAAGGAAACATGATGCATTAAGAGCCGAGGGGTGAAAACTTTTGAACAGGATGAAGATGTCCAAATTTTTCTTATTTTGTTTAAATATCTTTTTTTTTTTCATGCATTACTGCCAACAGAAGATACTTACATGTTTGCCAGGAGACAAATTAAGTACAATATTCCTTGATCTTCAAATTCCAAAAGTTTTCACACCCGACTCTTAATGCATCATGTTTCCTTCTGGAGCATCAGTGAATGTTTGAACCTTTTTTAATAGTTGAGTTTGAGTCCCTCAGTCGTCCTCAGTATAAAACACAGATCTCAAAATCATACAGTCACTGCTGGAAAGGGTTCAAATACACAAAAGATGCTGGAAAACTGAAGAATCTGCAGGAGCTGGAGGATTTTTCTGAAGAACAGAGCTCAGTTTAACTGCTCAGGACAAACAAGAGACTCATGAACAACCATCACAAAACACAAAAACAGTCGTGGATCATCAGGTAACCACACACAGTATTGAGAATCAATGGTTCACAAACTTATGAATGGGGTCATATTTATAAATTCAGCTATTTTTTTATGTAAACATCGTTGACATGATTGGTTACAAGGTAGTTTGTGATGCCACAAACACCAGCGATTTTAAAGCATGTTTTTGAGATCACTGCAGTTTTAAAGAGAAAATACTCAGCAATGGTGTTGACTTCTGAATTTGCACATGGTTTGTCTTAAAGCATATTAAAAACACCAGATAGATTATAAACAACATTAAAAACTTGATTTTCACCACAGGGGGACTTTAAATATAGTTTATGGTATCACAATATATAAAATCACTTTTTGTCTTAATTTTCATTTAAGATTTTATTTTAATTATTCTGCATATCATTTAATTCATTTTGAATGATTCTATTCTATTCTATTCTGTTCTGTTCTGTTCTATTCTATTCTATTCTATTCTATTCTATTCGTATGAACCCTTTAATACATTAAAATGAAAACATCTATTTTTTTCAAGGTTTTTTTTTTATTTCTAATAATGTTTTATTTTTTTTTTTTTGCATCCAATTTCAGGGGTCTAGTTCTATATATTTGTTCAGACGTAATTTTTTTACACATATAAATTTGAATATAATTTGAAAACACAATATGACAGCAGACACATGGAAAGCTATGAAATGGAAAGATAATGACATTTTCTGCAAAATCTGGTTTGCTTGACTAAACCAAGGACAAGTGTGTGTGTGTGTGTGTGTGTGTGTAGATTTGCCCACTATCTTCCCCTGCAGCCTCATTTTCATGGTCAGGTCCCTAACGACATCATGTTCCCTTTGAAGTGCACTAACCTGCTGAGAGTCACTGAACACACACACACACACACACATGCACATTCACCTTGAGCAAGGTGAGAAGGAGAACTCGTTCTTAAAAGTCGTCATGAATCATTCTTAAAGAACTCTCAGAACTACAATATTTCTAAAATGAGAAATTATTTCAGGTTCTAAGGTCAGTCTCTACTACGACTACACTGTATATACTGTATGTTTGCTTCAAAGAATGTTGCATATATATAATATTTGAGGTCTATAATATAACTAGACCTCTAAAAACTGCCATGATGCTTTACAAACACCACTGATTGTCATGCAATTTAAATGCTAATGAGTCTTTAACCAATCATTCCCTCGTATATCGGAATGAGGTGTGTCGCAGCGATCCCGTTAGTCTTATCTTGTTAGTTATCTCTGGCTCCGGGAGTCCAGCGGTTCATCTGAGGCCCAATTCAATTCCTCGCGGTGACGAGCGACGTTAGCGCACAACACACAGTCCCCGTTCGACTTCTTCACAGCCCCTAAAGCTCCAGTTAATCACAGTCGTGTTCCTCTGAGGCGCTCGGGTTAAACGGTGCTGAAGTCTGTTCAGACGTTATCAGCTCACAGCCAGCTGCTGATGTTAGCCTGCTGTTTGTAAATTGTTTATGAGGTCCCATCGCGATCTTCACAGCGGTGGAAAGGTTAGAGCGCCTTTCTAAACTTTTGTTTTCACCTTGAAAGCTTGTTTGTAGACGCAGGATTTCATCATTGCTGTTATTATGCAGGGAGAACAGATCGTGTTTGAGAGCAAGAAGCCACAAGGTCAAGTGTTTTACAGCAACAGGCTTATGCTGCAGATAAATACGGGTGCATTTAGAACATTTTTGATGTCTTTGAATGGATTTATACAGTAAATATGGTTATTTTAATAGCACAAAGTGGAGTACATAAACTCTAAAAAATGCTGGGTTAAAAACAACTCAAGTTGGGTTGAAAATGGATAAACCCAGCGGTTGGGTTAAATGTTTGTCCAACCTGCTGGGTAGTTTTATTTAACTCAACTATTGTTTGAAAATTACTGTATTGCATGCTTAAAATGAACGCAAAATATGTTGGAAATGAACATTTGTTAATAAGTTTAATGAATAATAATTAAACATTTATTAAATTGCTTAGTAATAAATGTTCACCTTTTGATTATTATTGTTGCCTTTTGATAATTATGTCTGATTTTTAATTTCCAACATATTTTGGGTTCATTTTAAGCCAGACATAAGTCATTTTAAACAAATTGAGTTAAATAAACTACCCAGCAGGTTGGGCAAACATTTAACCCAACTGCTGGGTTTGTCCATTTGAAACCTAACTTGCAAGCATTTTTAGAGTGTAAAACACAGTGGAATACAATGTATCAAGCCGCAACAGCTGCAGTTAGAATTTTGATGTGAAAATGTAACTGTTGCTGATGTGTACTGTTGCAACTTGATACATTCAAATATGCTGCGTTCCAATTCGCATACTATCCATCCTAAATAGTATTCGAAATTAGAATTAGTGTGACCCAAATCATAGTGTGTTGAGAATCCAAAGGTACCCGGATGGTCCACTATTTCCAGACGAGGATTCGTTTTGAACTACAAACACGAATAGAAAGTGTTAAAACTACAAACATGGTGGCCATCAATCAGAGATTTTCACCAGAATTCGTTAGCTCCACCCACTCCCATGAAGCACTGCGAATGAAAGTGTATATTTGTGCATATTTTTGCAATATAAATTTTATTTTTATATACATAACATTAAATGAATAGTTTTATATTTCACCATTGTTTTTTATTCTGATTATGTCAGTGTCAGTGGCAGGCTGGGATTGTAGTTCTTTCCCTCACTACATTGTCTTTTTGTCTGATTTTCAAACACTTTTTTGCTTCAAATGAAAGTTTGTAATGTTGTGATTCTCCTCGTATCTCTCAAACAAAGACTTTTTAATAATCCCTATGGGAAAAATACTTCCGGAAGCAGCGCCGCTGAAACAGAATGTGCGTCACAAATGTGTGCCGACTGAAGTGTCTTTAGAAGCGAATCTGTTTGTTCTTGTTCAGTGTTGAAGTGTTTTGTGCGGTGATGACGAGTGTGTCCTTGTGATCGCGGTCGTGTGACGCTGACACAGGGAGAGTGTGTCCTCTGTCGAGGAGAAGCGCCGGCGGCTGCCGTGTGTTCAGCTCTCATGTCTAATTCAACAAGAATGACTAAACCTTCATTACTGGGAAATACACACACCGACTGCGCCTGGAATGACATTTTTTGCTAGCTGTGTTGCATCATTGATATCATGTTTAATTCAGTGAGGGCCATCATTTATCATTTTGGAAATAATTACATTATTTTTGCCTTTTGTAATCCAGTTTGGTGTTTGCATTGCATTGTTGGATACAGATATCCATACGTACGTTAGATGCCAAATGCATCTAGATATTTAATGGATGCAGAAAATGTGAGCAGTGCAATACTACAGTTGAGTAGAGTGATATAAGCTGCACAATTGACACCTCATTCATGGGTCTGTGGTGCAGGACGAGTTTTTTGCAGAGTTTGTACCAAAGAATATAATATGAGATAGTAGTAGTGATGATTCACTTTGCAAGCACCACTAATAATGTATTGTTATTGCCATTATTATTAACAACAAAACATTACATTTTATTATTATTTGCTATTTTTGCTTTAAAATAATACCCGGTAATTTGTGGTTTATAATCATTTTATTGTAAATATTTCTTAACTTTTGACAGCCTATATAAATTCCATAATTTTTACAAAAACTATAAGAATAAATGCAATCATTTATTGTTTAAATTATTAACATAATATTAATAATAATGAAAATGATGTTTTTATCATTATCAACAAGCACAATTCATAAATATTATTATTGTTGTTATAATAATAATAATTATAGTTTTTCATGATTTTTAAAAAGTAATCATGTTTATATAATAATAATTATTTTATCATCATATATTATTATTATTATTATTATTATTATTATTATTAATGCATTATTAATAATAAAGAAAGTTTTTTATAATAAAATAATAATAATAATAATAATAATTATTATTATTATTATTAACAACATAAACAATTATTATATTATAATTATTGTTATTATTATGATTATTATTTAATTTATTATTAATAATAATAATTAAATATGATTTAATTTTTATTAATATGATTATTATTGATGTATTATTGTTGTAATAGTAATATTTATGAATTGTTGTTGATAATAAAACATTATTTTATTATTAATATTATTGTTAATGATAATAATAAATTAGTTCTTAAATCGGTAGTAATATTATTGTTAATGATTTAAACAATAAATGATTGTATTTATTATTATTATTATTATTATTATTATTAAAATGATGATATTTATTTGATTTATCAAAAGTTAAGAAATTACAAAAATCGATTATAAATCCATAAATGACCATTTTTGAGTTAGTGATGAGGTAATGCGACTAAATAGCATACTTCTGTTTGAAACTGTTGATTGCATAATTTGTACTTGTGGACTATTATTAATATAGTGCAGTAAACATTCTATAGTGCACAGAATTCAGTAAGTAATCTAGTATATCATTCTGAACGCAGCCTGAAAAAATCAATCCAAGATGAGGCAAGAGAAATGTTTGTTGTAAATATATTTGGAGGAGCACTATCTCTTTGACACACGGTTGATAGCTGCTTCCAAATCAGTCCCTTGTGAGGTTCCAGTGCGGTCAGGATGCTGCTGATGCTAAATCAGCTCACTAGGTAGGCAGCAGCTCTGTTTCTCTGCATCAGTACCTGCTCCCAGCGATGAGAGGGTTAGTTTGAGTGTCTCTTGGTTCACTAGGGGTGATTTGTCTCTTTAGGGATCCTCTCGGCCGAGTGCAGGACGCTCACACAGCCTCTCAGCAGAGAAGAGCCTGTCACAATCTATTACATGGCTGCAGAAATGAGCCTGAGCCGCACCTGGAGATGTGCGTTACCGTGCGTGACGCGCACATACCGCTGGGTTAGACGGAGCCTGGATCTTGTCAGGAACCTGGAAAAGAAATCGGAGCTGAATGATAATTATTTCCCAAAACAGTACATGCTCAGTAGTGATGTTTGCGGTTTGTTTACGCCTGTCTCATGAAAAGTCCTCGCCTCTGTGTTTAGGTTGTTATAGATTCTGTTTGCTTCCTCCCACTGAATGCTTGAGAAGATCTGTGTTTGAACTGTGTGTTCGTGGTGTTTATTTATTCATTCATTTTACACTGTAAAAGTTCAGCTCAACATGGAGGAGAAAACAACTGTTTTGTAAAAAGAGTTTCACTTCCTACATCTTTGACATGAGCTGTAAAGAGCCACATGATGGAACTGTCAAAGAAAAAAGATCTAAATGAAGAAATTAGTGATTAGTTACAGTTATTGTTTCTGTTGATTAATGAGCACTGTCCATCCATACATACAGTACATATATACATAAATATATCAATCCATACATGCACACATTACATTCATACATACATCTGTGCATACGTACTGTACATACATGCATACATACATACATAATACATGCAATCATACAAACATACATTCATTCATACATACTGTACATACATACATACATACTGTACATGCATACATAAATAAATACATACATGCAATCATACATACATACATTCATACATACATGGCATACATCATACATACATACATACATGTACATACATATATATATATATATACTGTACATGCATACTGTACATACATGCAATCATACATACATACATATATACATACATGCATACATACATGCATCATACAACATCATTCATCATACAATATACATACTGTACATACATGCATGCATACATACCATACATACATATACATACATGCAATCATATACATACATACAACAAACATACATGCATACATACATAATACATCATCAATCATACATACATACAACATACATTCATGCATACATACTGTACATACATGCATGCATACATACTGTGCATACATGCATACATACATAAATACATACATGCATACATGCATACATACATACATACATGCAATCATACATACAAACATTCATTCATACATACATGCGTATATACATGCATACATGCTTATACATTACATACTGTACATACATGCATGTGCATACACATAAATACATACATGCATCATACATACATAAACAACATACATGCATACATACATAATACATAATACATGCACATACATTCATACATACATACATACTGTGCATACATACATAATACATACATGCATCATACAAACATACATTCATGCATACATACTGTACATGCATGCATACATACTGTGCATACATGCATAAATACATAAATACATACATACATACATACATTCAATCAATCATACAAACATACATTCATACATACAACATACATACTGTACATGCATACAAAATACTACATACATCACAACATACATACTGTGCATACATGCATACATACATAAATACATACATGCAATCATACAAACATACATTCATATATACATACTGTACATACATGCATACATATATACATACTGTACATGTATACATAAATAAATACATACATGCAATCATACATACATACAACAAACATACATGCATACATACATAAATCATACATACATGCAATCATACATTCATACATACATACATACATACTGTACATACATGCATGCATACATACATACATACATGCATACATACATACTGTACATGCAATCATACAAACATAAATATATACATGCATACATGCAATACATACAAATCATACATGCAATCATACATACAAACATACATTCATACATACATACTGTACATACATGCATACAAATATAAATACATACATACATACATACATACATACATACATCCATACTGTACATACATACATACATACATACATACATACATAAATACATAAATAAATAAATGTCAGTTTAGGTTACTAAAGAAATTTGGTGCATCAACATAAAATGTATCAGATTTTTGAGCCCCAGTATGTTTTCTAATTTTATGTTTTGTATGTTGTTGTGTTGTACAGAAGCAGAATTCAAACACCTTGATTGCCATTCTCACAGCTCAATCTTTTTCTGGTTCCTTTGGCATCTCATATTTCTCGCTCCATTTATAGTTGAAGTGATTGCACTCTCTCTCTCTCTCTCTCGTGGTTGTGGTGGGTTACGGGCCCCGGGGCCGCGGGTGACAGTGTGCTGACCCTCCTCATAAATCACAGAGCATGAAACAGGCTCGCGGCGAAACACGCTCTCCTCCACTGATACGCCGCTGGCCACCGCGCTTGACAACCCTGAGGAAGATGCACAGAGAGAAATGGATTCAAATCATTTTTTTATGGAATTCAGTCATTTAATCACTCGAATGCAGTTTAAACGCGTATTTCTACATAACAGTTGTTCATATTACAAAAAAAAATCACAGAAAATCTTCCCTTTTAATCACAGCTCTAAAATTTCTTTCATGCTTGTATCAGATTATAGTGGCATTGAGCTAAAAGAGTAATGATAATTACTCATTATTATACTAATGGTGTGTGAATAAATTTGAATTTTAATTATATTTACTATATTTTTATTATTTTTAAATTATTATTTTATTTACATTTATTATTTTTTAAATTAAATTATTTTAATTGTTAATTTATTTTGTATTATTTTTAATTATTCTATTTTTAAATAATTATTATTTTTTTTTTTCATTTATATTTTGCATTTTTTTTATTTTAATTTTATTGATTTTAATTTTGAAGTATCTTTCGGGGTGACACTCGATGTGCTGTAGTGTCACACTCTCTAGAGCTCTTTAACCTTTGACCCCACTCATTCAAATATCATTTCACCCACCCTGACCCTGGTCATGACCTCACATCACAGCAAAAGTCCTTCAGACGTCCAGAACGCTCCTCTCAGCCACCGCAAACATTCAATTCCATTTCAGTCCAATTTGAAATTCAGTTAGTGTTTCAGAATTTAATGAAGGCTTCGACAGATATTTGAATAGAAATCAGGTTTCTCCTTATCTCCTCTATTAACATAAATTAAATTAGGTCAGTCTGAGAAATCTCATCCCTGCTGGCCGTAGTGAATTCATTAGTTCTGATGCTCTGAGCGGGTCTGAGAGTGAGTGTGGATTTATTATGAATGAGTCGACTAATTAGAATCCTGAACCGTTGCGTGTTTTTAGCATCCTCGTAGGAAGGGCTCTCGTAAACACGTTCGCTGGGGCTGCGAGACTCCGACAAACAGCCAAAAACACCAGCGGCACTTGTGCGTCTCCATGTGAAAGACCATGAGTGCGAGTCGCTCTATTTTTAGGACGTTCAGAAAACAGCCCTAGCACATTCTCTTTCCCACCTCGCTAAACTAAATCCATCGTTTCATGAAACTACCCGCACGTCAGAGACGTTTTAATGCTCCTGATGATGACAGATTGAACTGGGCTGTCAGTTCTCTCACAGGAAACAGATGAACAGATGATTGTTTCTTTCATCGAAGCTTTTTCTCCAAGAATTTGCTCAGTGTGTGTGGGTTGTCGTCAAATAACAGACTACTGTTTAATTTTTTAGAATCTTTTCAAATATTTTTTTAGTCTGAATGTATAAGAAAAAAATGTTTTAGGTGCTGGTCTTCATTTTTATTAGGGTTTGCAATGTTTTGTCTGACAAGTTATAAAATAACACACTGAAATGTGTTTCCTTATTATACTAATAGTGCTTTTAAATTATTATATTATTGAATTATTATACATTATGGTTGAATTATTATGTTTATATTTACTTTTTTTTTTATTTAATTTTATTTTGTGTTTCATTAGATTTTTTTATGTTTTTCATTTTTATTATTTTATTTTAATTTATTTTATTTTTGAAGTTTTGTTTTTCCTCCTATAATATATATATATATATATATATATATATATATATAATATATGAAGTCTGAATATATCAGATAAAATTGTTTTATTAAGATTTCTACAAAGGTTTGCACCATTTTGTGCTTTTAAATTATTATATTAATGAATTATTGAATAAGCATTAGCATTATACGTGTATGTTATGTTTTGTGTTTTATTTCTTTACTTTTTTCCATTTTTTCCATTTATTTTGTTTTTTATTTTATTATTATTTTTAATTTACATATTTTGTTTTATTTTAAATTTATATTATTATATATATATATTTTTTTTATTATTTTATTTTTTTATTATTTTAATTGTAACCTTTGACCCCGCTCACTTTTATTTTTGTTTTTCCAATATTTATTTATTTTTTTTTTTAAATAGTCGTTTGTCTGAATATATCAGAGAAATTGTTTTATTAAGATTTCTATTAAGGTTTGTGCCATTTTGATTTTTAAATAATCCTGTGTTTTTTTTTCATATTTAATTAGTTCTGTCATGTGACACTTGAATATTTACAAAAAAAAAGTGTTATTTTCATGCATGTTAATAATATCTCAAGAACTTGCTATGTGGTTGCTAAAAAGTTGTTGTCATGTTGCTAAGAAGTTGCTAGGGAGTTCTGGGCCACCGCAAGGGTGTTGCTAGGTGGTTACTATGTGGGCATTGATAAAGATGTTCTGTGTGATTTGCTAGGTTATTTTTCACCCGTTTTATTGTCCGCCAACTGAAAATCATCCGATCGATCTGTAGTTGATCTGTCCGTGTGTTTTAAAGGCATGTTTCATGTGCAGTGCTACAGTGAAATCTTCTAAAGGCCTGCTGAGTCGGCTTTAGCCCCGGCTTTCAGAAGAAAGGTCATAAATTACCAGACGGACAGACAGAAACGCCCCCGTGGTGGATGTCAGTTAAAAACCCTTGCATTTTCTCATACTGACAAGTTTGTGTTTGGCTATTTTTTATTTCAGAATGTTAGTACACGATGGCATTAGCATTACACACACAGTTTGATGCTTGTCCTATAAATCAGAGCGCTGATACACAATAAAATCACAGGTCTGTGTTTGCTGCAGGCACTTCACTTCCTCCCACACGCGTGTCTAACGGCCGCTGACTAAGAACATGCATGCATTCGTGTCATTGATAAAAGCCCCATCAGTTTCTGTGCGTGTTCGCATTCGTTTGAATGATGTTTCTTTATAATACTGCATTCATTTTGAGTATAATAGTAGAAAGCATAAAATAAAGCAGTATTGTATCCCACAATACAGTAGATTTGACATTCTATTCCAGCGTGACAAATGAATCATGAGTAATAATAACAATAATTTCCTTCTGTTGAATTTATTTGGTCGAGCTGCAGATCCAACAAAAATGGATCAAATAACTGGACAGAATTACACATGCAACAGTGTGGGATAAAAAAATAATCTTGTTTCCCATTTGAATTAACTTCTTATTTTAACCATAACTCACTTCATTTTGAAAATTTTCAGAAAGCAAGAATTAATATCTTGCTTTCTGAAGTCATTTTGCTTCTCAAGTAAATTTATCTTGATTAAAACATGTTTAGATGTTTTTAATGGAAAACAAGACAGAAATACACTTTAATTATGTTGATACAACAAATCTACCGTAAAAAGTCCTAAAGCTTTAACCATTTCATGCATGAATTATGACAACCTCTGTCAGGATTTTTTTTCTCTTGTGTTTTTATTGCTCTTAAGGCTTGAAAAACAAGATTTGTACTTTTTTTTAACCCATTTTTCAAAGAGATATTCAGATGAATGGACAGTTTGCGTTTTTGGTTTTAACTGAAGAAATACTGTATTAAACATAATACAGTAATAACAGCAGTACTGTGTGTTTTTAACAAACCAATAAATAAACAGAAATGAGCAGTGTTGGGGGTAACATGCATTATGTAATCAGATTACTTTTTTAAAGGGGGGTATCACACACATTTTCTGCCAATCTCATGTTAATCTTTAGAGTAGTACGGCATCCTTCGGTTCATATCTCAGAAAAGTCTTTAGTTTTATCATATTTATAAAAGATAGATACGCTGTACCGTGCCTTTCCGAAAAAAGCCGAGCTCCTGGAGGCGTGCCGTGAACGGAGCTAAAGAGTCACGAGCGCACACAGATTTTGCGTAGAGATCGTCTGATGGCCATGTTTAGCATGAGAATGCAACTCTTTAACAGTGTAAATAAGTCATAATGCATGAAACAGCATTACACAACCCCTTTAATGTAACGCATTACAAGTAACGTGCATTACATAATCAGATTACTTTTTTGACATAACTGCAAATTACAATCTAATAGCACAAATACATTTATTTACAACAACAAAAAAATTACTTCAGATGAAGTATTTTCAAGAACAACAGTCACAGTAATAGTATGAATTGTAGCTGAAATACAGATGCATGATGTCCAGTTTAGTGGACAGATGATTAATCATAATTTCATCCTAATCTAAAATCAATACTTGGAAAATATAACAATGCGATGACTCCTTAGATGTTGCAACATTTTTTTTTTTTTTTACCTGCAAGAGTCTCGGAATGGAATGGATGGATATTCCAGAGCAACTCGGCATTTCTGACTGGCCGTCGGCCATGTTGGTTTGGAGAAAAATTAATTCCACATACAACGGCTTGCCACTTTGTGCAGTGTAAAGGATGCACTAGAGTCCACTGTAGTGGTTGATGTGAAACTATGCCATCATAATCCATGTATACGCAAGAAAATGCTTTTGAATATCTGTCCACTGTAGTGACCTCTATGCGTGAAAGGGTTAAAAAAAATTAAACAGCCAAACACTTTAAATAATGGAATGTTTTCTTCTCTTTCATTATTTGAATTATATATATATATATATATATATATATATATATATATATATATATATCCGCCCTATAACCTCTATAAGCACATCAGATGGAGGCTTAATGTGATTCTCTGGTCTTTTCAGACCCACACAGTGTTTGACTTGGCCGGCGTAAGGATTAGACGGACTTGGCTGGAATCTTCCCTTCCATATCCAAGCGCAGTGGCTCTGCGCCCAGTGACTCAACCTTTAAATGCGTGCCAATGCAAGAAAAACAAACAGCAACTATGTAATTTATTAGCACCCACTCCACTGATTGCAAATAACCTGATTAAATCTGGACCTTTACAGCCAGGTGATATATTTACCTTGTTCAATCTGGAATTTGTGTCACTTACAACAAAATCAATCGCTTCACTAGAATATTAATACAAGTGAATGAGGAGTAACAGGTTAAATAAAGCGATGATAATTACTGAACTGTCAGTCAACATGCCTTTTACTTCTGTAAAACTGTGACGTTTTTAAGTATAACATGATGTTTAACAAAGAAAAGATTAAAATATGAATAAAGGGGTGGAGTCTGGGTGAGTTAGTTAGTAGTGTGTTGAAACTGGTGGTTATGGTAAGGGGCGGGACATTTCCCAAACACCAATCACAACACACCGCTCCAGCCGACCAATCAGAGCACATTGTGCTTTTCAGAAGGAGGGGCTTCATAGAGACAGGAACTAAACAGAGCGTTACTGACAGACTGGGAAGAGAGGAGCTGCAACAATGGAGAATATGAGGAGAATAATCAACCTGTTCTAGTAGAGCCCAAAAACAACATCAAGATTTTATAAAAGAGCATAGGTCTGAACAGATACTGTGTGACCCAGAAAATAACAACACAAGAAACATGTTGTTTACCTATTGTATTAGATTCTGAATGACTCAATTAATACTAGTCCATGACTCACTCATTGCAGTTAATCCACCACCTACATTGAAAACAAATCTGGTGTAGAAACATTTTCACAAACAAGTCACACATACATTTTTGGAGTAGAAAAACTGAATAGTATTGTCATGTAAAACAATGTGTCGTACCTCCTGTTCTGCTGTGATAAAGATCAGTCTGACGTGAAGGAAAGCAGCGCAGTGTTTTCAGAGTTACTTCTTGTGGCGTTTTTCAGCCTGGCGTTAGTGTTATATAACTAACCGAGAGCAATTCATCAACGGTCTGTCCTATTATCAGCACTGAGCTGAACATGTGAGGATGATAAACACTGTATTAATATGCACTGTTGGCTTTTCCAGTCAATCGCATCGGTTGTTCTCTTATGTGGAAACAAAAAACTACTGGCACGTCAAATATTAACCCCTTTTATGTAATCGAGGTTGCGCATAATCATCCACTTTCATTCAGTCAGCGCTCGCAGACTTTCAGACTTTTTTATGGGCATTTCAGGGGTGATTTTTAGCCACATCCTCCAGTCTGCTGCGATTACGTGATCAGATTAATGAATGAGTGCAGTGAGATGAGAAATTAGCATGGCATACGCAGGTGTTTTCATGTTTTTAGGTCGGCAATTTATGCACTTCAGGCATACTTAAACATTTCTGAATGTCATTTGCTTTTATATTTTATTGTTTAATGCAGTGTTATTTATAGCATATAAAGATGCACAAACACACTTTACATGCAAAATGCTTAAAATGAGATTTGCACAGTGTGAAATGCTAAAATAACAGATCTATAGTTGAAGACGAAGACAGTAATGTGTTTATTTGTAGTTTTAGTGGATGATGTTCATTGTTAATGAGATTCTGAGGAGGTGAACTTGAGGAGAAGTAAAAAAAAAAACACCAGCTGATTCAAACACAAGAAATGTGAATTTGTTTGCAGTTGTTTTGGTTTTTTAGATCAGTAGCATCTATAATAAAAATTGCATTTGTAGTATATGATGTATAGTAAACTAGCTGACCTAATTACCTCCCTCTCTCTCTGTCCTCATTCCCCTCTCTTGCTCCGTCTCTGTTGTTCTCCTCAGGTGTGTAGAGTGAAGTGGAGGGAGGGAGGCTCATGGCTTCCTTATGGGGCCTGGGCCAGATGTGGTGGCTGGGACTGATTCTGGCCCTGATGGCCCCTCCATGCACGGGTTGCCCACCACGCTGTGACTGCGCGGCGCAGCTCCGCTCCGTGTCCTGTCAGCGAAAGCGCTTGTCCGGCGTACCGGAGGGCATCCCGACAGAGACGAAGCTGCTGGATTTAAGCCGGAACCGTTTGCGCTGGGTTGCGCCGGGAGATTTGGCTCCGTATCCACGTCTGGAAGAGGTTGATCTCAGTGAGAATCTCATCACAACAATCGAGCCCAACGCCTTCGCCAGCCTGCAGGCCCTGCGCACGCTGAGACTCAGAGGAAACCAGCTGAAGCTCGTGCCCATGGGAGCATTTGCACGACTGGCGAACCTTACCACACTGGACCTGAGTGAGAACAAGATCGTCATCCTGCTGGACTACACCTTCCAGGATCTGCGTAGTCTCAAAAATTTGGAGGTTAGTGTGTAAAAGTCCCTTTAAGAAAAGTCAGTTCACCAGGACAGCAATATGTAGGTGCTGTGACCAGTCCCAGTTAGTCTTGCACAGTACATGTAGAAAAGTGTTTTTTATATACACTATATTGCCAAAAGTTTTGGGACGCCTGCTTTTACATGCACATGAACTTTAATGACATCCCATTCTTAATCCGTAGGGTTTAATATGGAGTTGGCTCACCCTTTGCAGCTATAACAGCTTCAACTCTTCCACAAGGTTTAGGGGTGTGTTTATGGGAATTTTTGACCATTCTTGAGGTCAGGCAGTCCTGGCTCGCAGTCTCTGCTCTAATTCATCCCAAAGATGTTCTGTTGGGTTGAGGTCAGGACTCTGTGCAGGCCAGTCAAGTTCCTCTACACCAAACTCACTCATCCATGTCTTTATGGACCTTGCTTTGTGCACTGGTGTGCAGTCATTTGGAACAGGAAGGGGCCATCCCCAAACTATTCCCACAAGTTGGGAGCATGAAATTGTCCAAAATGTCTTGGTATGGTGAAGCTTTAAGAGTTCCTTTCACTGGAACTAAGGGTTCAAGCCCAACCCTGAAAAACAACCCCACACCATAATCCCCCCTCCACCAAACTTTACACTGTGCACAATGCAGTCAGGCAAGATCTTCTCCTGGCAACCACCAAACCCAGACTCATCCATCGGATTGCCAGACAGAGAAGCGTGATTGGTCACTCCAGAGAACACGTCTCCACTGCTCTAGAGTCCAGTGGCGGCGTGCTTTACACCACTGCATCTGATGCTTTGCATTGCACTTGGTGATGTAAGGCTTGAATGCAGCTGCTCGGCCATGGAAACCCATTTCATGAAGCTCTCTACGCACTGTTCTTGAGCTAATCTGAAGGAGGACACACCAAGTTTGGAGGTCTGTAGCTATTGACACTGCAGAAAGTTGGCAACTTCTGCACACTGTGCACCTCAGCATGCGCCGACCCCGCTCAGTGATTTTACGTGGCCTACCACTTTGTGGCTGAGTTGCTGTTGTTCCCAATTGCTTCCACTTTGTTATGATACCACTAACAGTTGACCGTGGAATATTTAGTAGTGAGGAAATTTCACAAATGGACTTATTTCACAGGTGGCAACCTATCACGGTACCACACTTAAATTCACTGAGCTCCTGAGAGAGACCCATTCTTTCACAAATGTTTGTAGAAGCAGTCTGCATGCCTAGGTGCTTGATTTTATACTCCTGTGGCCATGAGAAGAGATTGGAACACCTGAATTCAATGATTTGGAGGGGTGTTGCAATACTTTTGGCAATATAGTGTAGATATATACAATAGTAAGTGTTAGTATTAATGGGTCATGTGTTGACGAAAAAGATGCGTCTTCAACCATTTCTTGAAAATGGCTAAAGGCTCAGCAGCTTGGGTTAAGTTAGGCAGGTCATTCCACAAGCTTGGAACAGTCCAGGTAAATATCCGTGAAAGTGATTTTGTCCCTCTTTGGGATGGCACCACAAAGCGCTGTTCACTTGCAGAATTCAAGCTTCTGGAGGGCACATAGGTCTGAAGTAGTGGTAAGTTTAAGTATGGGGTGCCGAGCCAGTGGTTGTTCTGTAGACAAACATCAGTGGCTTGAAATTGATGGGAGTGGCAATTGGCAACCAGTGCAAACTGAGAGGTGTATCGTGCGCTCTCTTTGGCCCATTAAAGACCACACTTGCTGCAGCATTCTGGATCAACTGCAGAGTCTTGACAGTACATGCTGGAAGGCCTGCCACGAGAGCAATACAATAGTCCAGTCTGGATAGAACAAGAGCTTGGACAAGGAGTTTGTGTAGCATGCTCCGATAGGAAGGGCCTGATCTTCCTAATGTAGTTTAAGGCAAATCTGCAGGACCAGGCAGTTCTAGCAATGTGGTCTGTGAAGTTTAACTGATCATTCATCAATCACAACTCCAAGGTTCCTGGCTGTTCTGGAAGAAGTTATGGTTGATGAACCTAGCTGAATGGAGAAGTTGTGATGAAGTGTTGGATTGGCCCGAGACCACAAGCAGTTGTGTCTTTGCAAGGTTGGGTTGAAGGTGGTGGTCCTTCATCCGGCAAGAAATGTCTGTCAGGCAGGCTGAGACTCGAGCCGCTACTGTCGGATCACCTGGCTGGAATGAGAGGTAGAGTTGTGTCATCAGCATAGCAGTGATAGGAAAAACCATGTTTCTGAATGACAGATCCTTGTGATAACATATAGGTGGAGAAGAGAAGCGGTCCAAGCACCGAGCCCTGAGGTACCCCAATAGCTAGATGTTGCAACCTCACCCCTTCAGGACAGCCTGAAGGACCTACCTGAGAGGTAGGACTTGAACCACTGGAGTGTGGTTCCTGAGATGCCCTTCATCATGAGGGTTGACAGGAGGATCTGGTGGTTAACTGTGTCAAAAGCAGCAGACAAATCCAGCAAGTAGAGTACTTAGCATTTGGAAGCTGCTCTTGCCAGTCTCAGAGCTTCAATAACCAAGAGCAGGGCAGTCTCAGTTGAGCGTCCGCTTTTGAAACCAGACTGGTTGTTGTCCAGGAAAGCATTGGCTCTATCAAATATCATTGGTTCTATAGCATTGGTTTTTCTACCTAAAAGGCAGGACTTCCATTCCTTAAGTGCGTTTGTATACATGGTCCGTCTCCGTTCAAGTGCTGTGCTTCTTGTCAAACATTTTGCTTAATAAAACCACTTTAATTGTAGTCATAATAATGATTTTGTCTTTGTTTTCCAGGTGGGTGACAATGACCTGGTCTACATCTCTCATAAGGCTTTCTCAGGATTGATAGGTCTGGAAGATCTCACCATCGAGCGGTGCAACCTGACGTCCATATCAGGCCAGACCCTGTCCTATTTGCGTAACCTCGTCACCCTCCGACTACGCCACCTTAGCATCTCTGCTCTCGAGGACCAAAACTTCCGCAAGCTGTCTGCGCTGAGAGGTCTTGAGATTGACAACTGGCCCTACTTGGAGTACATCTCGCCGCTGAGCTTTCAGGGGCTCAATCTCTCCTGGCTTTTCATCACCAACACCAATATCACCTCCGTGCCATCCGCATCCTTCCGAAACCTTGCTTACCTGACGTCTCTGAACCTTTCCTACAATGCCATCTCCGTGCTTGAGTCCTGGGCTTTTCGAGACCTGATCAGGCTTGTTGAAATATATTCTCTTTGTTTACCTGCATGTCATGTGACCGTTATTGTTTATGTGAATGTGTCATTCAAGTAAATATTTTACGTCTAAGTGGTTCCCTAAACATGCTTAGTACAGCTTCATCTACTTAAATGGGAAAAGACTCTGAAACTGTCAAGATTGCATAAATAAAATGTGTCAAATTAGCACTAAATTAGGTTTATGCAGATAAATAATGCCAAAAAACTGTATTTACATTACATTTGTATACAATTCCAGGTTTATTAGACAACAAAATTAGGAAGAGGTCAAACATTTTGCTCAGTAAAACCACTTTAATTGCAGTCATAAGAATGACTCTGTTCTTGTTTTCCAGGCTGAAGGAACTCTACACATGGTCAGCACCAATCTGCTCACTGTTGAACCTCACGCTTTGGGAGGTTTGCGGCAAATCCGAGTCCTCAATTTGTCCAACAACGACCTAGTCACCCTCGAGGAGAGTTCGTTCCACTCAGTCAACAGCCTGGAGACCCTTCGGGTGGACGGGAACCCATTGTCCTGCGATTGCCGGCTGCTTTGGATCCTGCAGCGCAGACGTACCTTGAACTTTGACGGAAAGATGCCTGTGTGCGCCGGACCGGCGGAGGTTCAGGGATATCTGTTGAGCACCTTTACCGATTCTGCATTGTTCGATTATTTCACCTGCCAGAAGCCGAAGATCCGGAACCGGAAGCTGCAGCAGGTGACGGCGCACGAGGGCCAGCCGGTATCATTCCTGTGCCGCGCCGAGGGTGAACCGACGCCGGCGATCATCTGGATCTCGCCGCAGCGGAGAAGGATCACTCCGAAATCCAATGGCAGGATTACGGTGCTCCCGGGCGGAACGCTTGAGATCCGTTACGCCCAGGTCACGGACAGTGGCACGTACATCTGCATCGCAAGCAACGCAGGCGGCAACGACACCTACTTCGCCACGCTTACCGTAAAAGGCCAACTGGTGGACTCGCCACTCTTCTCCAACCGCTCCTTATATGCGGTGGACTTCAACGACACCGGGCTCAACAGCACGCGTGTTTTCCTCAAGTTCACGCTGGATTTAACCACCATCCTTGTGTCCACAGCCATGGGCTGCATCACTTTCCTGGGCGTCGTGCTCTTCTGCTTCCTGTTGTTGTTTGTGTGGAGCCGTGGACGCGGCCAGCGCAAAAATAACTTCACAGTGGAGTATTCCTTCAGGAAGACAGAAGGACCGGCCACCACCGGGGCATCCGGAGGAACACGCAAGTTCAACATGAAAATGATATGAAACAACGCAGCCAGGGGCCACCTGGGAGATGCATAGACGCCCAACGCTGACACACACAGTGCTGATTCGCAGAAATACACACGCCAGCTCACAATATGATCTTAGAAATATGACGGCCTGCAGTGGTATTTTACTGTTATTAATATAGTATTATATTGAGTTATCATGTTAACTAAAACTATTAAAAAAGGTACATTAATTGAAAAAAAAAAAATTCTAATTTTCGTTTAAAGTAGAAATACCAAAATTAATAAAACTAAAACAGAAAATAATTAAACTGAAAATGAAATAAAAAATAATAAAAACTAAATAGACATACTATGTATATATAATGTTTTATTAGTTTTATTTGAACTTTTTTATTTAATTTATGTATTTTTATTTAAATTTTTTAATATATATAATTTTTTTCAGTATATTTAGTATATATCAGTATATTCAATGTTTATGAAATATATTTTTTTCTGTTTTTTTTATATATATATATATATATATATATATATACAACGTATTTAGTATTTTAGTATATATCAGTATATTCAATTATATTTATTAAATATATAATTAAATGTCAATGTTTTAATTTTTTCATTTTTTTTTTATATATATATATATATATACATTATATGTCTGTTTATTTATTTATTTTTTTCAGTTTTAGTTTAGTTATTTTCAGTTAGTTTTATTATTTTAGAACATCTACTTTAAATAAAAAAATAGAAATGTTTTATTTCTATTAATGTACTTTTTTTTTATAGTTTTAGTTAACAATAATAACACTATTTACACAAACCAGGTCTTGATATAATCTTGACAACCTTGTTCTCATTGCCTTTGGAAGCATGTCGCTATTTATATTGCAGCTGATGGTTAAAAATACAATAACAAATATTGACTTTTTGCACTTGTAGGAGCAACTTGCAATTGGGAAATCTCAGATTTGCACGTAATAATTTTATTTGCATTTAAGACTTTAATAGGTTTCCTTTCCACAGTTGCATCAGTGACTGATAAACCTGTTTCCCTGCTCAGATCTGGTTAACCATGAGCCACAGTGCCGTCCTGGTGCTGAGTTTTATGAAAAGTAATGGCATGTAAATTTGCTCTTTAGAGTTGCTAATTAGCATAGTAATTTAGAGACAAATAAAGCAGAGGCAATTTCCATAATGCGCTCTAATACAACGCCCACTTTCACAAAGCCACAGCTGAGAGGAGAAAACAACCGGCGCAGAGACAAGGAACTAAATTAGACGTGAATCGATTGAATTCGCAAATTGTAATGTTTGATTTGCTCCTAACAGCAAACAAACATGCAAAACACCATAAAAGGAATCATTCCATTGGCTTGGCGTTCTGCGATGAGCATCTGTGTGAGTTGGGTCAAACACACCGGCCGCATCACTGTAACTACAGTGAGTCCAGTCGCTGTCAGCCAGAAGTGCAGGGTTTAGGAAGCCAAACCTTCGCTTCTGACTGCAGTTTAAAGTGCCTAGACCAGGATGACGAGGGGTCGGATGAGGTCAGCGTTGCTGCTTACCCACAATCCCCCTCGATCAGCCTAGGTTCACGCACATGCCGACAACCCACTGGCCTTCATGGGGGGAGGTAGCCTGGGTGTCGAGTCCACTAGATGTCATGCACAGAGAAAAACATGCACACAAACACACACTAAAGCCATATATTTATATGAGGTTTACAGCAATAGATGAATAAATACTGTAACAAATGTATTGCTCATTGTTAATGTTAGTTAATGCATTAACTAATGTGAACTGCTACCATATTATTTTTCTACTCTGCCTCTGTAGAGTCATTTTAATCCATAAGTAATGAACTAATAAGTGATTCATTTATGCACACTTAAGATGCATTTATTGTTTATTCATCATCGCTAGCTTGGCTTCACTGTGAATTCAGATTCAGTTTCGCAAGCATCGCCACTAAATGCTATACGGTGAAATTGCAATAATAATATCGTATACAGTATATAATGTTAGATGCATCACTTCAGGATATAGATTAGCTTGCACTAAACATTTCCCATGATTCAGCACATATGCATGGTTTTCTCTCATCCTGACAGTCTTTGTTTGGCGGCCGGTGTGTGAAAGTCTCTGCTTCTCCTGCCCAGTCCGAACCCCCCATGATGTCATTTCCTTTCACCCCCGACTGGGTCTCAATGAGGGAGGGTCCCTGGCTGGTGACCACGGATGTACATGAAGTCATGTCGCCCATCTAGTCCATGTGTCTTTGACTGTAGAGGATATTATATATATCATTCATTTCAAATGTTTTTTTGTTTTTTTTTTTGGACTACTTTGAATTTTTCTTTAGTGTTTTGAAAGCGTCAACTGAAACTGAAACATAATCTGTTCTCAACACCGCTGAAGACGATGAGCCATAAAGGTTTATTGTGATCTTTTACATAATCTGATTGACCAGCAGCTGGTGTTGAAAACAGATAAGTTAACCAATAAGCTACAAGAGCCATAAACGAAGAATGTTCT